>CM069432.1:274728400-275328400 GCA_035610365.1 Aquatica leii
CGCCGTTGGGGTACACTGAGACATTTTTAAATGGGGCACAGTGAAACATGTCTGTTGCTTCCAAAATGAGAAGTAAACCAAGGAAAACTGACATCGGGAGCTTTTCAGAGGAGCAGATGAGTAGAGCTGTTAATACTGTTCTAACTGGACGCAGTATAAGATCTGTTGCGAAAGAGGAAGGATTAAGTTTTCAGACATTACTAAGTTAATTTTTTTAATTAATATAATAACAGAATAAAGATGAAAAAGTAGACGCATTCCTTTATAAGTTAGTTCTTCAGCCTGCAATCAAATTTCTTATATTTTTAGGTAGGTTGCCAAAAGGAGATCCAATAAAAACACACCAATCAGATACACCCCCAATTATAAAGTTAACCAAGTTTTTACAAAGGAACAAGAGCAGTCTTTAGCCGACTACATTATTAAAAGTTCACAAATGTTTTATGAACTTCCTCTGGCCGAATGCAGAAAACTGGCGTATAAAATGGCAGTAAATAATGATTTCAAAATGCCTGAAAATTGGAGGCTAAATGAAATGGCAGCAAAAGACTGGATGTACAGTTTTTTGAACAGGAATCCCATGGTATCAGTTCGAACGCCAGGGGGATGCAGTTTATCTTTCAATCCACACAATGTCAATAAATTTTTTGACAACTTAAAGCTAGCGATGGATCGTAATCAAAGATTTTCTGACGAAACAAGAATTTTTAATCTAGACGCGACGGGGACCGTTACCGTTCAAAAATCATCAAAAGTTCTGGCAAAAAAAGGAACAAAACAAGTTTGTAAGGTAACCAGGTACCCTGGTTACAACCTGTGTTATTGTCAGTGTTGCAGGTAATCACTTGCCACCTGCTATGATCTTCCCGCGTGTTCGCTTTAAAGAGCACATGATTACTGGAGCACCACCGGCAACTTTAGGTTTGACAACATCATCAGGATAGATGAATTGCGATTTATTTTTTGAAATCATGAAGCATTTTATAAGACAATCCTAGTCTTCTTTTGTATGACAACCACGAAAATCTTTTGTCAATCAAAGTTCTTAATCTTGCCAAAGAAAATGGGGTTACGATAGTAACTTTTCCTCCTCATTCGACGAACAAACTGCAGCCCCTCGACGTTGGGATTTTCAAACCATTTAGCTTGGCTTATAACGCCGCTGTTGATAGCTGGTTAATGCAACATCCAGGCAAACCATTGTCAATCTATGAAGTTGCAGCTTGAGTCGGAAAAGCATTCGAGAAAGCTATGACTCCAGCTAATATAACATCAGCATTTAAAAAGTGTGGAATTTTTCCATACGATAGAGATATCTTTACAGAGATTGATTTTTTACCGTGCTCCGTTACAGACAGGTCATGTCCCAAAGCAACAAACTCCAAAACCGACCCCGAACCAACAACTTCACAAACTGATCCCGAACTGATAACTTTAGAACTTGATGCAGGACTGATCAACAATCCTCCAAAAATTCAAAAACCAATTAAAACATTTGTTTCTCCGGAGGATATTAGAGTCTACCCGAAAGCCGGAGAAAGAAAAACAACTGGAAAAGAGCGAAAAAAAGGAAGAAGCATGATAGATATAATAAACGACAAAAACCAGTACAAACACAGAAAAAAATTGCTGTTAAAAGAAAAATTGCAGAAAGTGACGAGGAGGAAGAAGAAATCGAATGGCATTCAGATGCTTCGTCTGATAATTTTGTGCCGGAATTAGATCCCACATTATTTGAAGAGCTAGATAGAGATCCTCAAATTGCAGATTATGTTTTAGTTGAGTTTACTCCTCAAAATACGAAGGGAAAAATCTCTTATTACATAGAGAAGGTGTTATCCACCAATAATGAAAGCAATGAATTTGAAGTAAGTTTTTTAAGAAAGAGCACAAAAATTGAAGGCAGATTTTATTTTTCTAATAATGAAGATATTGCGTTTACTAGAAAAAAAAGATATTAAAATGATTTTGCCTAAACCTATAAATTACGGTACAACTAAAAGGCAAAACTCATATTATTCATTTGAAATTAAGTTAAATATAAACATTCTCACTTACATCCACGAATTTACAAAACCAAATTCCAAGTTTTTCGACCATTTTTTTCTGATACTGCATTTTTAAAGAAATTGCTCTAAATAGGCAACGCCGCAACCAATTAAAAAAAACTTAAAAAGTATTTTTCATTTAAATTAAGCCTTCATCGGACAGCATAAAAAAATTGAGACGTTGATACTTAAAGAAGCGCAACTTTATGCTACCCCAGCGAAAACTAAACACCCTGTATAAACAAAAATACTTTTATAACATGCAACTTTTCAATAGAAATGAGTGCAGTACTAAAAATGTTATTTAAGTCACTAGAAACCGTGGCGAACCCTGTATATACATTGGTTCTATTACTACAATGAATTTTTTTTTATATTACAATATCAATATAAGACGATTAAAATTATAAATTTCTAAAATTCATTTATAATTAAAACATAAAACCGTTTTTAATTGAATTAAAAGTATTTTAAGTAGTTTTGAAATGTTTCAGTTATTGAAAAGACCTCATACGTTGAAATGGATTGATTTCAGTTAGCATTTATCTCATTGTCATTCGGCAAGTTTTTATATTCCATCCATGTTTACATTGAAATGAATCGACATGAATACAATTATTCAATCATAAGCAAAAGCATTTTACTCGTCGAATATTAATATATTTTTTTGTCAGCTTATAAAAGTAAAATAAATGCGAAAACCACTATAAATGTGCATCGTGCTGAACTTTAATTTAGGTGCATAAATTTCAATGCAACTTACAGTAGTTCTTGTAAAGAAATATTTACATGCATTCATATTTTTCATTTAAATTTACATATACGGGTATTATTAAGAACATAGTTGCATATAAATAGCATTTATACAGCAGATTGAAACCAATTATTACTGATTTATAATGATCTACACTTATATATACAAATCATGTCTATTTTATTAAATTATGTATATGTTTTTACCAAATTCGTGTGTTTTTAGTATTACTTCTCTTTTTTATTTTATTTTAATTTATATTGGCAGAAGTAGCTCGTCAATAATAAAAACAAGCGATTAGAATTTTCTATTTAATTAATTCATATGTTTACAATACTCAAACTTTATTGTACTAGTCTACAAATATACAGACAAACATGGTACCCATATATCGTAATTTATTTATTTCCACTCTATGAGATCGAGCTAGTTTATAGGAAAACTGCAGAAATCTTCTAGTATATTTAGAACGATTTACTCAATATAAGAAAGATTTAATGGTTTGGGCAAATACACTGGTCTGCAAAAAAATATTTTTTATCGAGCCCTGACACTATTCCGGGTGATTCTTATGTAAAATGACGTCCTGAATCCAAATATGTCTTCCGTTTTCTTCCATCACCCACCATTTTCGAGGGAGCCCCAAATCTCTAATTTTACCACTTTTCGATAAATTAATTATAATTTATTTATCGAACGATAATAATAATTATAATAATTATTATAATAATAAATATATCCTATGTCCTTGTACGCTAAAAGCAGTTCATCGACGTGAGCGACATAATCTTCACTTTTGTGGTTACCCAGAAAGTTCTTACAAACGTTTTGAAATGCAAGCCAACCTCGTTTTTCTTTTCGATTTAGATGTTCAATAAACGTCGAATCTTGGAAGAGTTGTCTAATCTGGGGACCAACAAAAACGCCTTCTTTGATTTTAGCTTCGCTAAGACGAGGAAATGTAGTTTTCAAAAATTGAAATGCGTCACCCGTCTTGTCCACTGCTTTCACAAACTGCTTGATCAATCCAAGTTTGATGTGTAAAGGTGGTAAGTAAATATTTTCCTTCGGAACCAAAGGATTGTGGGCGACATTTTTCTGACCAGGAATAAGATTTTCTCGCAGAGGCCAGTCCCGTACGATGTAATGTTTATCTCGGGCTCGGCTATCCCATTCACAAAGGAAGCAGCAATATTTTGTGAATCCTGATTGCAGGCCCATGAGTAGAGCAACAACTTTTAAGTCAGCGCAAAGTTTCCACTTATAATCATGATAACTAATTTTATCAAGGATTCTGAAGATGTTTTCGTACGTTTCCTTCATATCAACCGAGTATGCAACTGGAACTGATGGGAAGTCATTCCCATTTGCCAACAGGACAACTTTTAAGCTTGTTTTTGATGAGTCTATAAACAGTCTCCATTTGTCTGGGTCACATGGCATCTGTAGCTCTGTCATCAATAAATTTGCATTAGGGCAGAACACTAAACCTTTATCTTCTGAGGAAAGACATTTCAGGGTTGCTTGTCTGGTCCTGTAAGAAGATATTTTTACTCCCTTTTCTAATAGATTCCACTGTAAAGTCGCAATCCTAAGAGCTGAGATTTAGTCTTGGGTATCTGCAAATCCCTGACAAGATCATTTAATTCCGATTGAGTGAGGAGGTAAGGTTGCCGAGAAACTAAATCTGCGGAATACTCTTCATCATCATTGAACGTATCATTCGAAGCCCCAGGTTGTGGCTGAGAGTCTTTTAAATCAATTTCCGGCTCTAGAGTATAAGCGTTTTGGGGGCTCTGGGATTGGCAAAGTATCGTTATGAGGAACAGGTCTTAGAGCTGACGGAATATTGGGATACTGAATTGTATGCTTACTTTTGCTCGAAAACCCGACGGTGAAAGTCATACAAAAGTAACAATCTGTAAGATGACAGCGAGGTTCACGCCAAACCATGGGCACAGCAAACGGTATTGATTTACGGTTACCTTTGAGACATTTGCTCAAACTACTGTAACAATTCGTACAGCAAACTGATGGAGCCCAAATCTTGTCCTGGTCGCCAACTTGACAATCAAAGTACAATTTATAAGCTGTTTTAACAAGCGGAGAAAGGGGTTTTCGTTGCGCTTTTAAAGTTAATTCCCCGCAGACATAGCAGAAGCTATCGGGATGATTTTTACACTCGCGTGGCATAATTAAACAGTAATTCAACGCCCGACATTAACCACAAATCACACTTAATCACTTAAAAAAATCCGGAGTAAAAGTAGTTTTACTGTTTTACACAAATGAACAAAAATGAACAGAAAATCCAGCACGTTTAAAACGTCGACAAGTTAACTCTGCAACAGCTATAGATGTACTGATCGAAGCAGTTAAGCAAACAATGTAATATACTATAATGAGAAGAGTAATGCAAGTTCAAGCCTGTCGAAACTCCTGTTCAAACCTGCACGTGGTATTGAGATCGCCAGCGTCGTGCAGTGAATCTTCCTAACTGTTTATTGATATTTTTTTACTGTTCTTATATATTTGTATTTTATTGTTGTTTCTACTATATACATTTTATAGCAAAACTTTTGCCATATACTTTGGTATAAATGTTATTACCTGTTTTGGGATATTTGACGGCTATAAGTTAAAATTCTAAAAAAAATGCAAAAAATTAAATTAAAATGGGGTCCCCCCAAAATAGGTAGGTGATGGGTAAAAACGGAGCTCATTTTTGGATTCAGGAGCTCATTTTACATAAGAATCGTCAAGAATGTTATCAGGGCTGACTTTAATGCAGACCAGTGATAATTAGTACCTTCAACAAATTTTTTGTTGCAGCAACAAACCAATTTTGTTCAAATTTTTTTGTCGATGTAACAAAATGATTCTGTTGTGAGAGCAAAATATATTACTTTTATGAGTTAAATGGTTTTGTCAATTTAAATCATTTTTATGTAAAGTACAATAAACGTAATTTGTCAGCACAAATAGTTTCTGATGTGTAAACGTAAACAGAACATTTGTTTTCTTGTTACAAATTTAATTCGCAGTCGTGGAAATTCTATCGCACCATAGATTACACTTAAAACTATAGAGCAAATCTTGAAATCCAACAATAATTTAAACAATATTTACAGTAGCTATTAAAGAGAGCATAGTTAGGCAAAATGCCTTTTCTCCTAAGAATCGAAATACGTTTTAGAGCATGTTTTGTTTATGCCTATTTAGTACATTTTTCAGTCAAAAGTAACTTTTTTTGCTACTTAATTCATCACTTTATTTTTATATCAGAATTTTTGTATTTTAAAAGTATATTAAGTATTATGTAAAGGCATTTTACCGATCAAAGACAATTTTTTGGAGAAGGAGGAGGAAAGAAACGACTACTCCAATGATTGTCTGAGATTGATAAACGTCCTTAATGTTTTCTAGACAAACTGCTAAATGGACTAGGTACTGTAAGGTGTTTTTCGTGCATCGCCAAATCGCCTCGTTGCTGCTTACATAGCGACCTATCTGATACTTCGTCATTTGTACTTGTTGTTACAGCAAAAATTCTCATATTGCTGCTATTGTATACATATTTACAAAGGTACTTTATCGACTTGACAAAGTTACAATATTCCACATTAATGTGAGCTTTTGAATGTTTCTAATCTTTATGTTTGATATGCTGACGAAGCAAATATGTAAATTGATGTGATAAATTAGTTTTAACACTAATGTAACTACAAACTTTGATTACGCAACGAGGTGTATGAACGCAGATTACTACGTCAAAATATTTGAAATGTAGATCAATTCCCACTGGTTTTTTTTAATTTGTTGAAACAAATTTATATTTAATGATATTTATTATGTAAGACAATTTCTATTATCATTATTATAAATCCGTTGGCGCCTCAGGTTATTAGAGAAGCAAACGTGACTTATCACTACTTAAATTATCACACATTAAAGTTGTGGTTGTTCAAGGTTTTAGATGTCAACAAATTTCAAATCTTAACGATTTATAAAAATTTCGTTTCTTAATTACTTTTCTGTTACGACAATTTTATTACTTGCATGTAACTAATTATATTAAATAAATTAGTACATAACAAAAGTTAATTCCTTTTGAAGCAGTTTTTCAAAAAATTATTTCACAATAAAAGATTAATAAGGTTACGGTAAACGAACTTCATAGTAATTCAAGTGCTGCATGACAACATCGCTATAACATAAAATCAAAATCCTGCACTAATCTACAAGAATTAGCGAAGTGGTTAGTAAATATGCTAACCAACAGATGGATCAACGCTAATTTCCTAGCGCCATACTTTTTTGCTATTCGATGCGTACTTGCATCCAGAAACTTTTTGAAAAATCCAAGTCTCGTTAAAAAAAATTTCAAATAAACAGTTTAGTAAAAAAAAGGGGGTTTGTTTTTTGAAGATATTTCGGAAACTATTAAAATCTAGCTATCGGTTTCACCACGATTCTTTCTACCGGTGTCGCACCCAGTTTCCTGTTCTGGGACATACAATTTTATTTTACCACAATCGTAGATTGCGGAGCAATGCTCTGCCTTTCGGCATAACACCTCCTCCCGAATCGACTTTACACAAATTAATTACCTATTTATGTACAAATCTAAGTTTTATGCATGCATGACTGTATATATCTAAGATTTATATAAACAAAAGCTTAACCTATCCTTTGGGAATCTGTCAGATTACAATTTTGCAGTTTTATAACCTCAATGTCGGAGCCTAAACAAACGAAGGTGTCTGTATAAGCTTCGCTGCAGTTTTTTTTCAGCCCAGCTACATGCTACGCTTTTACTGTCCTCCAGTATCGGCTTCGGGAGGCGCTCGAAGAAGGTTCGTTGAAACTGCGACCTTTCTCGAGACAGCGCTCCTTTCACTTTTCCGGTTTTCGGTTATGCTAAGCAGTGTATTAAATTCAAGTTAACTAGTATGAGGCCAGATCAGATTTTTAACTATAAAATTAGCAAATTTGACTCGAATTTGAAAGATAAAATGAATCCAAAATTGAAAAGGTATTTTCGGTGAAGATATTGCGATTTTGGTTTGGTACAGTGAATTTTGCGGAGTCTGGAGTACAGCACCGTGCATTTAGCGTAACTGTCGATGCTCGCTCCAGACAGCAATTACATACAAATTATACCAATTTTGACAATATAAATCAGTTACAACTTATAAAATAACATGCAAAACATAAGCATATCAGAGTCAAATTCTCGTCTGCCTTTCGTTACAATCCTAAAGCTTACATAATAAACTGTTTTTATTTTCGGTCGTTTATTCGTTCGCTCTCGCGTTTATTGTTTAACAGAGCAGCGAATACCGATCTCGTCCAGTTGGCCTATGGTTTAGTCCGAACTCTTCGAGAAGGGTAATCGTGCTCGTCATCGCGCGCGTGGGTTACTCTACGAATTCTGCACGGCACTCTAGTTCATTTCGAGTAGCATGGTTTTACCTTTTCTCGCACTATCACGTTCAAAACACTAAACGTCTCACTAGGCGTTTGTACCAACCTTGTTGTCGTGCCGTGCTTGTCATTTTTCACCCAGCTGGGCTTCCTGCAAACGACTTCATACAGTTTCCTTAACGCACAGCGATTCTTCGTCTTTCCAATTTTCTTCCGCGAATCACCTCCACCGTGTCTGGTTTTAGACGGTCCAGAGAATTCGCGAATTGGGTTAGTTCTGTCCACCACTCGCCGTTATTCGCGACGATCGTCACTTCTTTGTCGTTCGTGGGCCAGGCCAGTACGACGCTTGCTAACCTGGCTCCGCTACTCCGCGTTTGCGTTGATTCAAGGGACAATCGAACAAGACGTGCTCGACGTCATCTCTTCCTCCGCACTCGCATTCGGCCGTATCTGATGTACATATCCCGTTTAGGTGCGCTTTGAAATTCGCGTGCCTGGTGACGATCTGCACCGTGAAGCGGTCAAGTTTTACCGATATCCCGCGTCTTGTTTCTACGGAGGGAATAAACCGAAAGGTCCGTCTTTCAGTTTCGGCGTTTTCCCATCTCGCGTTCCATTTCCGTATGCTCCGTTCGCGTATGCGTCTTTTCACCGCTGTCATAGGCAGACGGTCGTAATCCACGTCGATATCTGTGGCTCGGGCAGCTTCCTTCGCTAACGCGTCGGCTCTCTCGTCTCCCGCCGTCCCAACGTTGGCCTTGGTGGAGCGGAATTCCAGCTTCGTTACGTCTTTTGCGCTTTTGATGAGTTGTTGAGCCTGAAAAACTAGGTCGGTTGGCGCTTTCGGACTGGCCAGTGCTTCCAGCACGGCTCTTGAATCTGTAACGATTGCTACGCTTGTCGGAAGATCTTCCATTTCGAGCACGTGGCGCAGCGCTCCCTGGATGCCGACCAGCTCGCTTTGAAAATTGTTGCAGCCCTCGGCAAGCCTCATTTTCTTCGCGATCACTTCTTCTTTGTTGAAGTATAGTACGAACGCTGCTCCAGCTTTCCCGTCGTCGAACGTCGAACCATCGGTGTAGTAAGGCCAGGGCCGCGTTTCTTCCTCTTCCAATTGGAATTGAAAGTTCGCCAGACTCGCTGGGTGATCCATCTCGAAGGTATCGACTCTCGTTTCGACCAGGCGCCCCCGGTAACCGATTTCGTCGATTGCGGCGCGTGTTTTTTGGTCCGGGACCTTTCTCCGAATATTTTGTACATCAGTCGTTTCCTGCAAAAACAGATCAAACGGCAGTAAATTGCTTATAACCAGGGCGGCCTCCGTAGAGACCGTGCTATAGGCCATAGCGGCCTTTACCGTTAACGGGCGTTGGGCAGTTAAGAGCTTTTTGGTTTCTTACGTTGCATCCTTCCCGCCAGATTTCGGTAGCATACGAAACTGCGGGTTAGATGGCTCCCTGGTGAACGTGAGCGGCAGCTTTATTGGCGGCGTATTCGATGTGGGGCGTCCAATTTAACCTGTTATCGATAAGCACTCCCAGATATTTTATGTTATCCTTACAGTACACTCTACCTTCTCCGAGTTTGAAGGTCGGTCTTTCTTGCTGCGGTCTTTTTCCGTAAAAGACCGCTTCACTTTTTACTGTGCTAAACTTTAATTTTTGATTTCCGGCCCATTGCACGAGCACTATGAGCGCTTTGTTGCCATTAGCTTTCAAAGTCTTGAAATTTGCAGCTGTAACCAGAACATTGTGTCGTCGGCGTACCCCACCAGGCTGCAACCTTCTGGCAGTTTGCTGTTGAAAATACTGTCGTAGACTAATTTCCAGTAAACCGGACCGGTGCAACTACCCTGGGGGCATCCCCGAAAGACTTTTCTACTTCTGGTTTTGTTGGTGAGCTTTACCTGAGCCGTTCTATCGCAGAAATAACTTTTACTGATGTTAATTAAGTCTTCAGGTAGCATCCGTCGTTTCATTTGCCAGATTATGCTAGGGAACCACGCATGATCAAATGCACCTTCGATGTCGAGTGAGATTATTGCGCAGTATCTGCCTTTAGCTTTCTCTTCCTTGACGAATTCCACCACTCTTCGGATGGCGTCCATCATTTGTATTAGTTGAAGTTGAAGGATGTGGTAAGGACGAATCGGGAGCAGGAATTTGTATTGTTTGGAGCTTTGTAACAAATGTGTTTAGAACGTTAACTAAATCACTTACATCGGCCATTTTCTTGTTGTTAAAAGTTGATAAGTATTGAGCAGGTTTGTGCAGCGTTTTTTTGGTTGTTGTATTCGTTTCAGCTATTTTCTTTCATCACCAATCCATTCTACCATTCTCGTCGCCAATTTTGTTATGTATCGGGTTAATAGAATCTTTTATTATCTCTAAAAAATACAGTGATTAATATTTAATAGTAAAACTACACAGTTACTAGCCGCGTTCATCGTACGTAATGTAATAATCCGCGCTTCCCTATTAGGGAAGTGTGCGTTAGAACTACCTAAAATCTTGCGAACTATTAAGTAAGTATACTACAAGTATAATGTAAGTAAATAGGTACTATCAGTGTATGTTGAGATCCACTATTGAGGACCCCCATTTTCATTTCATGGACCCCCAAATTTTTTTTCGCTGACGTAGACCCTTTCCAGGTTGTCATAGAATAGATGCAATAACTTCTTTAAGGTATCAACTTGGGGAGGTTTATGATGCTCTGTTTGAAATAAGCAAAGGGAAACTATGAACGTAAAAAATTTGGCTGCATCGTTGACCAAAAGATTGCAAAATTTTGAGTTCATTTGCATTCTTATATTGTGGTATAATATTTTAAGTAAAATTAACATTGTTAGTAAAATTATTCAAAAACAGAGGTAAACTAATAAAGCAAAATATTTGACGGGGCGAATTTTCCCAGTTTCCCAATTTGTCACTGACAAACTGCCAGGAAGACGACGTTTCAACCTACGTTCAACATTTAAATGCCCTCTATTCAGATTTTGAAACTAGTTTTGAGGATGTTTTGACTATGGTAATACTACCGTGGATAATTAACCCATATGGTGACATAGAAGAAACGAATGCCATAATACAAGAGGAACTGTCTGAACTAAGTATAAACGAAAAACTTAAGGTTCAATTTAAAAACGGATATTGTAACGAAGCATGCGTGGAGTGCGCACGAAAAACGTATGTGGAAGAAAGGGGGCATGTATGATAGTACGCCCGCCATTACTGTTTTTACTGTTTTGATTACCGTAGTTAGTTACTTAAGTTAAGATTTAGATTAAGCAACTGATGTGTAAAGTGATAAATAAATAAAAAAAAAGTCGTTGAAGTGTTTTAATAAAGGAACGTAAAACTGGCGCCCAACGTGGGGCCGATCATGAAAGTTGCGCAATCTATTCAACAACAGAAAAGTGACGGAATCGGTTGAGTATTACAAATTTTGATTAACACTCTATTTCGCTATGCATGTTGAAAACAGTAAACGTCAATACATACGTATTAATGCTTTGTGAAGAATACATTTGTTGAATGTTATCAATTATAGTAAATTACAGCACGATTACAGTAAGATTTTTTGTGCATCTACATTAAGTGGATCCGAGTAATTACTGTGTTTGTATGGTTTAAGTAGCATACAAAGCAACTCACAAGTGTAATTCGATCACTGTTACTTTAGTTTTGTGAGCATGATAATAAATTGCTTCAAGTAAAATTTACGCTAGAACTTTTAACTCGCACGAGTAATTCGTCTTAAAAGTGACGCATAGTTCTAGATACTATGGATAACTCTGTAGTAATGACAAATGAACAATTACAAGAATTGATTAAAAGCATTCAAGCTGTAAATGTAGTTAATCCAGTGACTACGGAAAATTTTGCAAATTGCGAAACAAGGCTTGATGGATCAAAACATACCGATGTAACTGCATTTATTGATGCTATAAAAACTTTTAAAAATTGTATGAATATAACCGAAGAAAAATCTCTTTGTGGTTTGCCAATGCTTTTGAATGGTTTTGCTGCATCATGGTTGCAAAGAGTAAAACACTCTGTAACAACATGGCAAGATGCCTTATCATTGTTGGGTAGTACTTTCGGTTCAAAAAAACCACTTCATCGTATTAATCGAAGACTTTTTACTAGTGAACAAAACTCAAAAACACCCAGTGACATGTTTGTTTGTAAGTCACGTGCTTTATTTGCTCAACTTCCCAAGAATACTCTGAGTGAAGCAATTCTATTAGATATGGTGTATGGTTTATTACATAGACGAATCAGAGAAAAAGTTTCACGCGAAAAAATTGAAACGTTTACTGACCTTTTAAACCAAGCTCGTTTATTGCAAGAAGCTTATCCTGAAGATAGAAAAACTCGTGTTTACAAAACTGGCGATAAACGTCATCGTTGCAATTATTGCAAAAATTACGGTCACTCAAAAGACGAATGTCGAAAATTGTACACAAAACAAAGCAAAATTTCAACAAATTCATCACGCCGATTTCATGTTTTGGATGTGGAAAACCAGGATATGTGAAAAGTGTAGGTTGCCTTCAGAGCCATCTTCCGCGGATTTTTTCCTATTCAGTGCAAATTCGGAGGTAGTCGTAAGGCCTCGTGCTCGTCCGATATTACACGTGGAAATATTGGGTTCTTTCGGACGTAGTTTTATAGACTCGGCGGCTAAATTAAGTGTTGCTGGAAAAACTCTTTATGAAATCTTGTTATCCAAAGGACGATCGTTTACCACGGATGTTCTAAATATTAAATTAGCTGATGAAAAGTGCAAACAAGAACAAGTTTTAATTACACAGGTTCTCGTTTGCTTAAAAGAACGTGAAATCAAAACCACTTTTGCAGACTGATGCCGATATAAATTGCGTAAGTGCTTTACGTGCCGAAGAAGGATCGATGTTGAGTGCTGATGAAAGAACACGGTTAAATAATCTTTTATTAGAGAATCTAGATGTGTTTACTCCAGGGGGAAAAGTTACTCCTTACGCGGAACATCGAATAGATACAGGTGATCATGCTCCGATAAGTGTACTACCATATCGTATGACTCCATCGAACAAAGAATTGTTGAAGAAAGAAGTAGACCGTATGCTTCTTGAAGGAATTATAGAAGAATGCGAATCACCAGTGATGTTAGTGCAAAAAAAAATGGTGAAGTGCGCGTTTGTGTCGATTACCGTCGTTTAAATTCGGTTACAGTTCTCGATGCTTATCCGTTACCTAGAATTGACGATCTACTTCATTCTACAAAAAGAATTTTTTACATCACAACCATAGACTTAAAAGCTGGTTATCATCAAGTGAAGGTTCGCGAGTGTGGTCGCGACAAGACTGCCTTTGTATCTCCATTTGGAACTTTCCGTTACCGTCGTATGTCGCCAGCTACGTTTCAAAGGTTAATAGATCGATTCCGGAGTGGGTTCGGTAATGTTTTGATTTTAGCTTATTAAACGATTTGATTATTTTATCATCTAGTTTTGATAAACATATCAAAGACTTAAGGTTAGTGTTTTCGCGACTTGAACAATTTAAACTTAAGGCAAATAGAGTAAAATGTAATTTCGTTTGCAGTAGTATTAAATACATCGGTCATGTAATTACTCAAGCATGTATACAAGCTGACCCAGAAAAAACTGCTGCTATAGCTAATATGAAGGTGCCGCGAAATGTGACTCAAGTGCTCTCGTTTTTACAAACGTGCTCGTGGTATAGAAGATTTGTACCTCAGTTTGCAGACGTGTCTCTTCCGTTAAGTAACCTCACAAAAAAGAACGCAATATGGGAATGGGGGCTCGCGCATCAGAATTCATTTGATACGTTAAAAGCTATGTTAGTTACGACTCCGATTTTGCAAGAAAACGATCCTATAAAGCCGTATATACTAAGAACGGATGCAAGCCGTTATGCTCTTGGAGCTGTATTAATACAGGCTGAAAGTTAGAATGAACATCCAATCGAATATGCTAGTCGCCTTTTAACGTCTGCCGAGAAGAACTACTCAACCACTGAAAGAGAAGCTCTAGCGGTTGTATGAGCTTTGAATAAATTTCGTGGATGCGTAGAAAGTTCCATGGTTACGGTGACGTTTAGACCACCAGCCTTTAAAATGGCTGATGACATTAAAATCGCCTACAGGGAGATTGGCTCGATGAGCGCTGCAAATACAAAATTATAACTTAAATCTAGAATACATTCCTGGAAAGCTCAATGTCATAGCAGATGCTGTGTCACGCCCGAATTGTGATCATGCTGATTACACTACTTGTGACGTTTGTAGCGTTTCAATTGACTTACCAGTACAATCAGCTGCCGATATAAGAAAAGAACAGTTAGAAGATCCAGAATTGTTTAAAATCATGCAATCCTTCGAATATAACAAACCGACTGATGAATATGCAAAATGGACAGATCATGAACATCATGAATCAAGGTGTGTTATACAGATACTGTCCCGAGGGAGATAGTGAGGACGCTGTACCTGTTGCGCACAAGAAAAAACGTGCCATGAATGAATACCACGCTGCTCCTACTGCAGCTCATTATACCGTTCACCGTATTGCCAGTCGTTATTATTGGACCGGTATGAGACGTTATGTTGTCGAGTACGTAAAGCAGTGCCTTGAGTGTCAACGATATAAGACATTTAACCAGGAGCCTGCTGGACTTGTACAAACCCCAGTATATGCTCAACAATTTGAAACTGTTGCCATTGACCTATTTGGACCCTTACCCGAAACACACGCAGGTGAAAAATGAATTTTTATTGTAGAAGATACAGCCACAAAATGGGTTGAACTGTTTGCGTTGAAAACAGCTACGGCTGAAGAGTGTGCCCATGTGTTAATAACTGAAATCTTTATGAGATATGGAGCACCGCGAAAGCTAATAAGCGACAATGGAACTCAATTTGTTAGTCATCTAATGCAAAAAGTTACCCATTGCATGAATATAAAGCAAAGTTAAATACCTGTGTATCATCCGCAATCAAATATGGTCGAACGCAAGAACCGAGACCTGAAGCCACGATTAGCCATTCTTGTCGGTGAAGATCATTTTAAATGGTCCGAGATGCTTCCTGCCATACAATTTGCTATGAGTAGTTCTAAATGTGCAAGCACTGGATATACAGCAACTTATTTAACGTTTGCCAGAGAGTTACGAACACCTGACGATCTTAGAAGTATTGTGCAGTCTGGGAATTTCATACCAGAAATTACTCCTTATCTGCAACGTTTAGCTATTACATTACAAGAAGCCATAACAATCAACAAGATCGTCACAAGAGTTATGCGGATGCGAAACGCCGACATGTACTGTCTTTCAGTCCTAGAGACTTGATTCTAGTAAATTCCATAAGCATAGTAACGCTGCTGCGAAAGTTACTTCTAAGTTTACACCACATACAAGATTGGTGACAAGGATATGTCGGAACCACTTGGTTCTTACCATGTTTCTGCGCTAACCAAGTATGAAGGCCCGTTCGAAGTCGACCCCGTTGTGCCAATTCAAAAAAGAGGTAGACCGCCTAAAGCCAAACCAACCATATGTCCTGGTAAATTCAATTAATAAATGTATAAAACTTAATATGTGTTTTTATTTTAAGTTTTTAACACTAAACTTCACTACAGTTAGAAATTTACAAAAAATCAATATCAGGTAAGTAGGGGGTCCACCCAAAACCGAAAAACTTGGCAAGAAGTCTACGACACAAAAAAGTTTGGGAACCTCTGCTCTAGATGTAATCATAACATTAGTGGATAAGAGTTTCCAATTACTTTCTTCTTACTCTAACAATTTTCGCGTTTTTATCGAATATTGATAAATTTAAAAATTATTCTGAAAACGAATAAATAACTAGAATTATGTAAAAAAGTTGAAAATTTATTAAACGACAAAACTCACAAATAATAAATAACTGCCGTGGAAGAATTGCAATATTTACAAAATTTTGATGAAAAAGTTATTAAGTCTCCAGTAGAAATTTTAAATTATATAACAATTAGCAACTTAGTGGATTCTTTTCCTAATACGAGCATAATACTTGGTATTTTACTAACAATGCCGGTTTAAATAATAAAAAATTATTTAAGATCTACCATGGGACAAAACCGACTGAGTAATCTTGCTATCATTTCAATAGAAACGGATCAGCTAAAAGAATTAGATACCGAAGATTTAATTAAACAATTTGCAAAAATGAAAGCACGAAAAGCTCTATTCACTTAGCCAAAATATTAATAACAATACCTAATACCTGGATATTAACCTTTAAAAGGTGACATGTTGCATTATTAAAATAATATATTGTTTTGTTTTTATTTGTCGATCAGTTTCCTCCTGTGATATATAAACGAGTATTTTTAAGGTTTTAAATATTTTTTTTATTTCTTGTGCTTTTGTATCTATGTTACATTTGAAACTAAAACAGAAAAATTTTGAGGAGTAATACTGTTAGAATATATTTCTGTTTTCTATAAGTTTATAATTATATTATGTACCTTAATGAAAAAATACTTGTATGGCTTATGGCTTGTTCTTGTAAAATATAAAAATGAAAATAAATTTATGAAAATACTTTTTAAAATTATTTTTCAATAGTGGATAATAATTCCTAACTTAACTCGTATCTGAACTCACATATAAACGTAATACAAATTTGGGGCGTTATTTTAAATTTGCACAAGGGCGCCAAAAGTGCTAGGCGCGGCTCTAAGTGCCATACTGAAGGGGCCCCAAACAAGTTTATGCCTAGGAGCCCCGAGACGTCTTAACGCGGCACTGCCAAAGTAAAAAAAAACTGTAAAAGGTATTACTTTAGTTGTTTGTAATTTTCAATACTCAATCTCATTCTATAAATTTGTTTACGTTAAGTTTAAGTATAAATAATAATTAATGAAATTTATGATTTCGCTAAGCTTACCTTCTAGTTTTCAGCAAGCGTTAGCGATCGTTAAGCATTCTTGTGGGGGATTTATGAAGTCGATGTATTGCGAATTCCACACGAAGTGACGTGCTTTGAAAACATTAAATAAATTAAGTGGCCTCAAAAAATTAATCGGTAAAGTACGAAGTGTTCGTTTGAAAAAACTCAATTCGCGCGAATATTGCGTTTTTAAGATTTCCAAAAAACATTACACGATCATTGTATAATTACATACACAGCTATTATCGACGCCATCTTGACCACAATCGTCGATTAAAAAAATTATTAGCAAAAACGAATATTTTAATATTCGTTATCACGTATAATTACGAATGCTTATAAATATCAATTGCTATTTACGCATAAAAAGTGGTAATGTCACGTATACCGTATAAGTAAAATGTCCTCGGTTGAGGTATGGTCGAGTTGTAATGAATTAGCAGAGGTCTGACAGTTACTGCTCGATTTTCTTAGAACGTAAGAAACTAATCGTGTTGTTGTAATTTTATTACTTCAAATTTGCATTTCTACGATTGTTTCGGAAAGAACTAGAAGTTCGAGTTATTTATTAATAATACTATCAATTTTAGTTACACAATTTTCAAAACGTTGGCATATGTTAAAAACAATCGCTTCAAAAAATGTATGCGTAATAACCTACTTGTTTTAATTGTGGAAAACCCATCGATACCAACAAAACCAATAGAATCTCATTTAACAGCTAAGGAATAAGTCTTGCGTAAAGATTTTTCGTAATTATGAATGGAAAAAAACTAAATCTATTGCATTCCACATAAAAAGATTTTATCGGTTTTATAAATATTGAGCAAATATTGAATATGTATGTATTAACAGTACCATTTTCCTGTAACTTATTGAAATTAATTTACATTTAACTTGTGAACACCTGTTACAATTTTATAAAAATTATTATTTTAATAAAAAATGAAGTGACATTATTAAAACGAATACGTAAGAGAAAAAATTGGTTTAAAAGACCGAAGAATTTCTCACGAAAGTTGTGGTAATAATCTAATAATAAATATGCATATCACATAGGAAAATTATGAAACAAATGGTGGATTTTAGAAGACGGTAAGTTCAAAGGAGCGATTTTTTGATTAGATTATTCTGCAAGAAGCCTTACGTGACATAATGTTAGTTTATTCCATGTTTCCCATTTGAATATATTTTATTTCCTGATTCTCTATATTTATAATATTTACGCGAACATGCTGATGCATGAATGTTAAAGCTCAAGTGACGGTGAAATTAAAAGCGCAATAAAAATATCGCGGAATAAAATGCGGTTCGCATAAAATGAAATTGTACAACCATTGGAATTACGATCTTAACCGCTATTAGTGGCAATTAACATTGATGAGAATTTCACCGAGAATAAATATAAAGTAAATATTGTTCACTACGTATTTACATTGCTATGCTTCTGTGAACGTTTAGAATCGTAATAATAAAAAAAAAATCGACGATTAAGAACTATTATTGGGTACATATTTCCGTTTCGATTATTTTCACACGCTTCGTCTTATGTTTGTATTCTAACGCAAAAAATTATTTTTGCAAACTGTCTTTCGTCAACACAAAGAAGTTATTTCAAGTTAGTTGTCATTGTGTGCATAGGACTTAAGGGTTGAAAGAGCGTTCGCTTATACTTTGAGTATAAAAGTAGGAAAATATTCGCTGCAAAAAAACACCGTCAGAAAATGACAAATGGCGGAACAGAATTCGTTGCTAGGTTACCAGTCCTCGAAATATGGCTGCATATAAATAAAAGAATATATAGAACGTTTTCTGCATAGTTCAATTCACCGTCTTTGATAGACTGCCAATTGTAAAATTATTTTATTAAGCTTCTGTAGTGTACACCCATAGTCATTGGAAAAGTCCCTAAAATGAACATTACCCCATTTCAGTCACATTCTAATAGTAGTACCAGTATTTATACTTGTAAATATACCTTGAGCTTATGCCCTTTTGTCTTGTAAATAAAAAAGGCATTACCATTACTAAATTTTGCATGTATTTCCCAAACTATAAGAAAATAGTATTACTTTTATGACCGTATTTATATTTTTATACGAATAAAAAAACACACATTTCTTTCTATAATTTTAGATACATACTTATTGATAGTAAAATTTTGAACGTATAAAATTAAGGTAAATCGTAAATAATAATCTAATTACTGATTTTATAAAAACAATTTTACATAGGTACTATTAATATTTCGTTGTATGTGCAAAATTATTTATAAATAAAGTGAAACTTTTATACTTTAATTTCGTTTAAATATAAATAATACTATCAAACAGAATTTTCCGGTATAAGAATAAATATTTGTGCCAATATAAGGTAATTTATTTAAATTTTTGTTCACATAGTCACATTCTTTTTTTTTTTGTTTAAGCGGTTAAATACTTCACTTATTAATGAGCATCATAATTACATTTTCGTATTCATTAATATTATTTTTATTTTAAAAATTATTATTTAGGTATTACTCACTTTTGCGTTAATAAAATGTTAATAAATAAGCATACGTTTATAATTACAGTTCATGCTGTAGTTTATTTTAATAATATAATTAAACATATTATCATATAAAAAACAATAACAATACAAAAGTTGTATAGAAATAATTAATACTTTGTGTAATAACCATTATTTTGTATGCATGCTTCTAATCTAGACTGCATAGAGTTTACTAAATTTTCACACAACTGTGATCCCCGAAAACGTTCCCAAACTAATTGTGAATGTTGGATAATATTTTCAGGTGTTCTAAATTGAATATCACTATCCCAGTTTCTGATCATTGCACCCCACATATTTTCAATTGGGTTCAAATCTGGTGATCTCGCTGGCCATTCAATTATTTCAACTTCGTTTTGATCTTCAATCCAGTCCCTAACAATTCGTGCTGTATGAATAGGAGAATTATCCTGGACTACTTAAATAATTTCCAGCTCATCTTGTGGAAATATTCTTCTCACAGAAGATATCAAGATATTATCTAAAATATTCAGGTATTGCTCTGAAGTAAATGGAGGTGGCGTCACTTGCACTAACTCTTCTGGACCCGCTTGAGATATCCATCCCCACACTCCTGCTGTCACTCTACCACTTTGCCTATTGGGCAAAACATGTTCTATATTGTAACGAGTGTTTTTTGGTCTCTACACTGTAGTTGAACATTGATCAGTGGTAGAAAATACTTTTTCATCTGTAACGATGACAGTACTCCAATCCAAATTTAAATATTGGCGACAAAAGCGCAACCGAGCTGCAGCATGACGCTCAGTAATGTTAGGTTTACTTGCCGGTTTTCTACAATGTAAATTTGATTCGTGTAAACGTCTCTGAATGGTGGAAACAGGGCAATTTATATTCAGCGTTTTCTTTATTTCTTGGCAAGTTGTAAAAGGAACTTGTAATGTATAGCCGAGTATGTCCGCATCTTCTTGCCGAGAAGTAATTCTAGGCTTAGGTGGTCTTTTGCTTACAAGTGGCCTATTACCAACTTCCTGACCTTTCGTAATCCATCGCCGGATTTGTTTAATCTACAAAGTGTTAAGTTCTTAGTATTAGATCACATTTATCATTAGTACTATATTAAAAGCCATTATACATTATAATATGTATTTAAAAATTTGACGTCAATTTAATAGATTCCAATATCTTATAAAATAGTATTGTTAGTGATCATATTTAATACATGCTGACTGTGTATGAAAAATATACTTTAGAAAAATGCTTACCGATAAGTCAACATGTTGTGATATTGTTCGAGGTGACATTCCTGCTTGTGCCATCCCAACAATACTTCCTCTTAATTCTAAAGTAGAATCCATTTGTCTTAATCTTTGAGACATATTCACAAAATATTATAATCACATAAACAATGATGTTACCACTAGGAACTCCCAATTTATATTACAATTTTGTAAATGAAAAATTTATATTTATACGACAAAGGACCTGATTATATATTTACAAAGGGTAATTATAAAACTCATTAATAAGTGAGGTATTTATTAATCCGCTTAATCCTAAAATGCATATCCGGTAGAATTGTTTATTAATTTGCACAAAAACATAAAAACAGTTGTGGTTTCATAAAACGCTTGTTTCAGAGTAATATTTAAGTCTCCTCGTATGATTTAAAGAAACACATCTACAATTTAATAATGGTAATCACTTTTTGTATTTATACGACAAACAAAAAGCCATAATCTCAAGGTATATTATTGATGTCAATACGATCAATACTATTAAATGTCTTTAAAATGAGCATTACCGCACTTTCATTGACAACACATCATTAATAAGTGAGGTATTTGTTAATCCGCTTAACTCTAGGATACATAAACCGGACTAACATTCAAATTAAGAAATTGAAAAAATAAACAGTAATTTTTTGTTTTTTCTTCACCTTTCATGATTTACTTGCGGACAGTGCGTCGACGACTCAGATCATTGGCACCGTACCGCTAGTTGTCCATCGCTATTCTATATTTCTTCGTATAGCTTTGTCTCTCTCAGAAATTTCAGGACGTTGCTAAATTTATTTGGTTTCGCTAATACCATTAAGTTATTTATCCCATGCTTCTCTCTATATTCTACTAAAATTGGACATTCTTCAAATACGTGAAGAATAGTGAGATATGCTCCGCATTGTGCGCATCTTTTCGGGTTTGCTCCGAGTAGCAGGTAACTATGAGTCAGTCTTGTGTGTCCTATCCTGAGTCTGGTCAGAACCACCTGATCTTTTTTCTTTTGTGACTTCAGATTCGCTTGTGAGCGTATCTGAGGAGCAAGTTTTCTCAGCTGAGTGTTGTTGTTATCCCACGAGATTTGCCATTTTTTATTACTATTGTTAGCAATTTCTTTCAGGACATCTGTAATGGTAATTTCCTCTGTCACCAGCGGATCGAAACATTCTATGGCATTTTTCGTGTCTTCGGGTGGTTGCCCATGGTTTTCTTTAACAAATTTAATGATTTTGCCGGCGTTACGTAAAATGTTCCATTTTTCAATTACTCTTTTCGTTGAAGCGTCATTTGTAAATGTGTTTTGCAGAGTACTTTGCGAAGAGGTTTGATACCTCCCGAGGGTTTGTGAATATTTTTCCGTTTACTTCCAATGTTGGGTTTTGAGGTGCTGAGCTTGTTCCTATTATAGATTTAACTTTCTTCCACATTTTAGATTGTGGACTCGTGCTACTTAAACTAGATGTATAGTTCCTCCATGATAGTTTTTGTGCCTTTCTCTTCTCCCATCTTTCTTGTGCTCTTGCTACTTTAAATGCTATTAGATTTTCTTCTGTTTGGTGTTTTTTATATCTGTTTAGCAAACGTTTCTTCTTCTTGTTTAGATTTTTAATTGTGTCGTTCCACCATGGCACTGGAGAACGCTTCATCTTACCCCCTGTCAGTGGCATTGACTTAGAAGCTGCTTCAACTACCGAGGTCGTAAAGCTAACTACCGCAGATTCCATATCGCACTCTAAGTTTGGTGTTTGTATAACTTCAGCGAAGTGCGCCCAGTTTGCTTTTGTTGTATTAAACCTCCAGTCTGCTTTATATGTATTTGCTTTTATATTTGATTGGAGCACTAGTGGGAAGTGGTCGCTATGGTGAAGGTCTTCTAGCACCGACCAGGTGAAGTTCGTAGCGATTGTTGGCGTAGCGAGAGATAGGTCAATAGCACTGTACCCTCCGGAGGATTTGTTAAAATCCGTAGGGTGTCCTTCATTCAAAACTATTAGCGAGTTGTCATTTATAAAGGTGTCAAGGATTGCACCTTTATTGCTTGAGCAGGAGGAACCCCATATTGTATTGTGACAGTTAAAATCCCCTAGAATTAATTTTGGTGACGGGACTTGGGAGATCACCTCTTGGAGTTGTTCTACCGTCCACGACGTGTCAGGTAAGTATATGTTTACTAAGTTAAGCTTGAATTTATTTCGTATCTCGACCGCGTTTGCTTGTAGGGTAGTGTTTATTTGAATTTCTTTGACAAGTAAATCGCTCCTTGCTAAAGTTACTACTCCACCGTGGCTTCTACCACCTATTGCAGTTTCAGCACTAAATGTCCTATAGTTTTTAACTTGGAACGTTTCGCCCGGTTTTAGTTTGCTTTCTTGTAAGACTATAATCATAGGTTGTATTTCGTGTATCAACTGTCTCAGTTCGTCATATTTGTTTTTTATACCACGCGCATTCCATTGCAGTATGGATTCAGTTGCCATTTTGGGTAAAATAATATAAGTGGATATACGTATGTAAGTATAAGTTAATAAATAAGTCAAAAGGACGAAGAAGACAAACATGTAGGTCACTAACAGGTAGAACATTTATCACAGTATGTATATCACAGATTGGGTTATATATCACAGTTTTTGCTTTTTTGGTTTGTATGTCGTAACACTGGGGTTTTTTCTTAGGTTAGGCCGGGGAACTCCAAGCGGCCAACCTTTTTTCCGTTTGGCACTTTGGTTCGATAGTTTTTGGTCAGATTCGTCCATCTCTTTTATGGAGCTCTCTGACATCTCTGATGCGCTGGATTCCATAGTCCAGTTGGATAGTGCTCTTGTGAATTGTGGTTTCCGTATTGTGTTAGATGGTGGTGGCATCTCTAAGTCGGGTCTGCTTGTAGAGGCTTGGGTTGTATCGCTTTTTCTCGGTATTTCATCATCCTTTGTTGCGGCTTCTGTAGTGTTCGGAGCTTTGTTATTGTTACTTTTTGCGGCTCTTTGGGCAAAGCTTTCACCTTTTGTGACAAATGACTTGCCATAAACGATGCTCTTCGCTTCCCTGTATGTTAGGTTGTGTTTGGCCTTGACTTCCATGACAACTTTCTCCTTTATGTATATGGGGCAATTTGGAGATCGTGATGTGTGCATGCCTTCGCAGTTTATACATTTTGGTGGATCTAGACATGGTTCTTCTTCCACGTGGGGTGTCTTACCACATTCGCACATCTGTTTGCTTTTGCAGAACTTGGCCGGGTGTCTAAACTGTTGGCAATTAAAACACTTCGTCGGCAGGGGGATGTATGGCCTTACCTTGACATTTATGTATGCGGTTTTAATATCATTAGGTAGTTTGTTTTTGTTGAAGATCAGCTTGATGGTGGGTGTGTTTAAGATTTGGCCTTCCACCTTTCTTGTTATTCGGTATGCCTCTATGACTCCTTGGCCTTTAAGTTCTTGTACTATTTCCTCCATTGTACACGGCAGGAGATCAACGCACGTAATTACCCCTACTGACTTGTTAAGTCGATCGTTTGGAGTTACTTCTGCATTCTTCCCTTGTATTGTTCCTAGCGCTTTTAGCTTCTCTAACTGTTCCTTTGTCTCTACTCTAACGCTAAGTATTCCCGCTCCCATTCTTTTAATTTCAACCTTCGTGTCGATGTATTCAAAAATTTGTTTTTGTATTGCAATAAGTGACATAGTTTGGTAGTCGTGTTCTGATATCTTTATCACGTGGTACTGTTCATCTATTTCCGGTTCCCTTTTCTCCCTACATTCTTTGTAATGAGGTCTTGGTTTGTTTCTTGTGCGCATACGTTTTTTTTGTGTTCTATATTGTCATCCGTATCAGAGTTAGTGTCGTCGTTTACTTGTTCCGTGGTGCTTTTAGGAGTATTTTTGGTTCTTCTTATGTACGGTCTTTCTCGTTTCATTTTTTTTGTTTCTTCCTTTTCGTTTATCACCGTTACAATGTTTACACTTTGTTCCTCTTGGTTTTTTTCCTCTTCTTTGTCGCTTTCGGGTCTCAACCTTGGGGGAGAGCTCCTAATTACGGGGGACCTACTCATTTTGGTGCTTCGGATGAAAATGCATTTATCTTCTTCCTTAGCCTTCTCGGGTACCGTGTCTTCGCTAGGGTCTGTGGCACATAAAGGACGCGGGTCGCCACCAACTTCCCCGTCCTTGGGCCGGTCCTCTGGACGGCTCCGAAGGGATTCCGGTCCAGAAACCCCACCGCCCTGGCGAGTATATATAGGCTTATTACTCATGTTGATTTGCATTTTATAGCTACTGCCAGCTGTATCACAGGGTGGAGTACTAAAACGGCTTACTGCAGCAGAGCCCTGCCGAGTTACTACTTCATTCATAACTTACTGCGCAGCCCGGACAAACACATACGAGTATAGCTGGGAGGATAGGATTATAGGTCAGCGGGAGTGCTGCCCCTTTAGTCGCCTTTTACGACAAGCGGTGGATACTGTGGGTCAATTCTACCCCCGAACCCACAGGGGGTTATAAAGTTATTTGATAACAAAAAACAAGTATCGTTGTTACTTATTAATCATTATATAAGAAAAATTGTTTATAAATTATAGTAACAAACGCTGCATATTGTTATAACCAAACATTACTCCGGGTCTGATAAGCCAGGTTTATACATCCTACATACAAAAATAATGTGACTATCAGAACACACATTTCAATAAATTACATTAATAGTTAAAATTTAGACATAACAAATACTTTTTAAATCATTTTGCAAATATAATTTCGGCATTTTTATTCAAAACATTTATTACCTAAAAATTTGAGGATATAGTATGTCCTATGTTTATTAAAAATATGTTAAAAAATTGTTATTCAAAATTAGAAAAAAGTGTTTGTTTTTTAATTCGCACAAAAAATATAAAGAAAATTTTGGTTTTATAAAACGTTTATTTGAGAGTAGTATTTAAAAGCCTTTTCGTATGATTTAAGAAATACATACAAAATTAAGTAATGGTAATCACCTTTTTGTATTTATACGACAAAGAAAAAACCATCACCTTAGGATATATTTACAGATACATATAAATACGATTAATTAGAATGTGACTGAACGTGCGGTATGGCTCATTTTAGAAACATTTCCAATGACTATGGCTGTACATAGTATACAAACATACTACATACAATTCGTAACACTTCTTTATGCTTATTATTTTATTTACCAAAATTGTATAATATCCTAGGCTTTCACAGTTGAACAGATTTTCCAAAAAAATTTCTTTAATTAAATTTTAGAAATGTAATGTAACAGACTAGATAGTTTAGAAGTAATAATATATCTAAGAATGACACGATTTGTAGTTTAATTACAGGATTCATTTTTTAAATAAATAAAAAAAGTTATTCGTTTTAACTCATAATAAGAATCAATTTTTCTACATTAGCTTTTACGTAAAAATTGTAGGGTTCAATAGATGCTAATAATAATTTTTGTTTGCAGTTAATTGCGTTAAGCAATTAAGCATTTTAATTCAATTAATCACTAATGTTTGAATATTACAAAATATATTACTTATTCTTCTTTATTATGCAAATCCTCAGCTTAAGGACACAACCACAATAAAACTGTATCCTAGGTACGCAATATTCGTGTGCGTAAGTACACGTGCAAGTTTCTGTTTATTGATAATTAGTTTTTTAGATAAATTGTACAAATCCATATATGTATTACAAATTTATTTCGAAAACGAGAAAACATTTCATAGAATAAATCATACATGGTGTAACGAATTTTAAAACTAATTCTTTTACTAAAAATATTTACACGTTTATACTAACGAACTAATTCAATCTAAGGATTTCTAATACAAACACTTACGCTAATTTATATAGTACACTTACAGAAAGATAAAGTCCGCGGATAACTTCTATTTATGTAAACATTTGTTTACATTGAAGTCACGTACAAGGTTATACTCCGTTATATTTATCTCAACACGCGTTAATCACTTATTTATATAAACTTGAATAATCTTCTTAACATTGCCGAATTTGAATTACTGAAATAACTGACCTATGTCTTGTTTTTATCGCTTTCATATATTTCGGTCATCTTTCGAGAATCTTCTATATTCTTTCGTGAACGTTCTAGACGTGGATAAAAAGTACGTGAACGCTCTCAAAATTTACAAAAACTTTGCAAATATTTCTTTGTCCCCTTCTTAAGACTGTTCTGTTCCAGAATAGAAAGCTGCTCTCTCCATTTCTACAACTTCTTTGACTATAAAAGACTATAAAATTAAATAGACTTTTCTTGACCCAATGTTCTCCTTGGTTGGTAACTGCAGACTAACACTTCGGAAGACTGTCCTACAATTCAGTTGATCTAAGCCACAATTAAGCTTGAGTACTGCCAATTTCTTAATGTTGTGAAACACCATTTCTTTCTTGAGATTACATAATGCTTGCTACACATTTTCCTATAACGGCTTTGCACGTGAGCACTCCTTGGTGACCAGATAGAAAACGAAGTGTTAGTCATTAAGTAGTTTTAAAACTTTTCTGATTGCCGATTGCTGTCTTCGTAGTTCATCTAGCGTTCAAACTTCTTTTTAAATAGGACTGCAACTCCTCTAGACATGTCAAGATCCTCACTCACGCAATGTGGGATGAAGTAATCTTTTCGTGTTTGGAACATGTCTTGTTGTTTCTCGGTTGTAACTCCGAACCTAGCTTTTTCAAAACTTTCGTATAAGCTCATAAACTTATCGAACTCCATTCCTTTGATTTGATTGCTAGTTATTACTCCGGTTCGGACCTGAACTTGCATATTGTGGTTATCGCCAGAAAACGTGGCTAGACTATCAATGTAGACCACTTTTGGCTTGGCTCTGGGTGGTTTTCGTATGCGATATTAATGCGTCGCACGACTTCATAAGGGCCCTCCCATTGTCTCTGCAGCTTCGGCGACAAACCACGTCTCCTTTAGGGATTATACAACCATACTATGTCGCCAGGTTAAAACCCACCATTTTGTGCTTTGACGTCATATCTAGTCTTTATGTCGCTGGCAATTTGTTTGTTTCTACGGACCTTCTCATGTACTTCGTCTAGCTTCTGGGTCAGCTTGCTGACGTAGTCTTCTGCAGTATTTGCCCATTGTTCAATTCATCCGCTCAACCATGCCATCCGGTTGTGGATGGAGAAGCGTCGTCCTAGTTTTCTTAATTCCCAACAGTCGACAAACTTCTTGAAACAGGCCAGAGTCAAAGTTGCGGCCTTGGTCGGAGTGTAATTCCAACGTAGCTCTAAACCGACAGAAAAACTCTTTCACTAATACGTCTGCGACTGTATCTGCTTTTTGATTGGGTATGGCGTAAGCCTCCATCCACTTCGTAAAATAACCTAAGATTTTTGGAAATTCTCCTTCTTGTATCAATTTATTAAAAACTGTTTTTAGGATAGCTAGGTTATTTGTTACGTACATAAATTTAAATAATGCATTACCCTGTATATCAGTTTAATTAAAAGTTGCTTTTATATTTCTTGACGCCATCTATCGGGTTCGTTGGTCACTTTGGATTGAGCAGACGACATCCGGTGAGATTTCCGGCATTTTGACTGTAACATCGTACCTGGTAGTATCTAGGGTTGCGTGAGTGAAAGTTCGTTCTCTAAAATCATCCACGTGTTAGGGACACGATGGAAATTATGTAGTTTCCTTAAATAACTAATTTGCTCCCGCAGCGTAAGTGATTTTGTTTCTTTCTTTAATTAAAGGTAATTTTTATGTCTTTTTGGTTAGCCGCCATGTGCTACCTCATAACTAAGGGCATTCTGGTTATAATTTAAAGCCCACCAGGGAAAGTTGTGATTTCGTTGCGATCGTGGGGTATTCGTATCGTCACCGGCCATTCTTACCACCATCCGGCCCATGAATTCTAGTCGATACCGAAAGACGAGAGATAACCCTCGACGAATATTCTGTTGGAACGATTCTAAATATTTCTAAGGCCTACTGTTGGAATTAATTAAATCACAGAAAAGGGGTATAACAGCATCCGATTTTCGGGTTGTGTTATGTGTATACTTTAAAATTTAAGTAATGATTTTGTAGATTTGGATTTCGTGAGATATTAGGTTGACACGATTTGCGATTCAAATTATTTACAGAGTACGTGTCGAGAAAGTACTTTCGTCGCACATTGGGAATTCCTGTATTTGTGGTAAGTGTTTATATCTTTTCTTTCGTCGTCAACGAGGTTACTCACGAAACTTTCACTAATAGTATTTCCGTACTGATTACCGTAATTGTAGTACCATTTAGTTAGTAAATTTGCTTATACTACGCATGCTGTGTACCACCAATACTTATTGTGATAATTTAATGTTAATGCCATACTTATTATCATTGTTTTCTTGTCAGTAATGCCATATTACTAATTATGTAAACGATATTTACTGCGAACTATTCTTCGCCATGTTCTTCACTTATGTAGTGTAAGTTGCCGATCCTACTGTGATTCGATGTTGTATATTCTCACTAGTATCTACTTAGATGTGGCTATTTAACTTCGACTATATTTAGATATATAATATATAGATATATTTGATCAAGTAATTAAAGTGCAATTGTTATTAACGATTTAGTTTTTCTCTTTTATTCGTTTCTTTCAGCAGTTACGAACCTAACATCTTGTTACAAGTGCTACCATTCTGTTGTGAGCGGACAGAAGTCACTTTTGGGATAAGCTCTGGCGCCCTTAAATATCTTTTCATTATTATCTAGGAACCCTACCCTCTCACCGACTATTGTGAGTTGGCCGTGCAGGTTCGTAAAATACCTAAAGCTTGTAACATATTTTTTCCAATTTCTTTGATAATTTCTGGAGGCACGTTATCTGGACAAGGTGCTTTTTTATTTCTAATTGTTCTCAGTGCTTTATTTATGTCCTCTTTTGTTACTGGGTTAATTTGTTCCGTTTTCTTTGTATATTTCCAATTTGTCTCCGGGTGTTTTGGGAACAATTTTTCTATTTGTTCCACTGTATCTTGTTTGTTTAGATTGGCTCTTCTTTGGAAATTTAATTTTTTCATCGCTATTTTGTAAGCGCTTCCCCATACTTTGTCTTCTAGCTCTGTGCAAAGTTCTTTCCATTTTCTTCTTTTGCTTTTGTTTATGGCATTTTTCAGTTTTTTCATTGCTTGTTTGTGTTCTTGTATAATTTGTTTTATTATTTCTCTATTATTTTCTTGTCGTTTTTTTTGTCTCGTTAATTTTCTTCTTCTTCTGTATTTTAGAGCTTCCTTTCTTAGTTTGGCAGTTTCATCTGTCCACCAATATACCGGCTTGTATTTTTCTTGCATTTTTTTCCTCAATACTTTGTTGCATATCTGTACGATTTCGTTCATTAATACCTCCGGTTTATTTATTTTATCGTCGTGTATTTTAAGGCTTTCTGAGTTTTTTTTAGACTTTCAATGGTTCTTTCGTTTATTATCCATCCTGTGTGTATTTTGCATTCGTGGTATTCCTGTTTGGTGCTTATCTCATAAGTTATATTATGGTGGTCGCTTAAATTTTCTTCGTCATTTTATTCTGCCGTAGTACCCGCGTCCAAATTTCTTATGTGTGCTGTTATTATTTTGCCCGTACCCAAGATCTTTATTTTCATTTTTGTGTTTTTGTTCAATTCTTTTTTAATGTTCTTTGCGGCTTCTATGTCTTTATCGATGGTAATTAAAAGTTTTCCGTGTCTTGTTTGGCTTAGACATTTTACATATGTGCTATGCCCCGTTTGTATTAGGCTTTCTTTAGCTTTTTTCATAACTTCTATATAATTTTCATCTTTTTGTTCCACTATAATGGCGTACGTGTTTTTTATTGGCATATTGGATGTTTGACTCATTTTAGTATCTTGGTGTGTCTTTGGTTTGTATATATTGACATTGACGTTCGTATTGTTATACACAATTTCAACCATTTTTCTCATAGTTGTTTTATTTATGTTTTTTGTACGGTGTATGGCTACTTTTCCATCATTTATTGTTTCTTCTTTTATTTTTTTAAGTTTTGTAAACATGTCTTCTACGTTATCATCATATAGTACTTTAATAATTTTTTCTTCTTAGTTGTTATACCGTCTTTGTTTCTAATGTTCTTCCAGAACGTTTATTTCTTCATTTGCTTCTGCAAGATACTTATATATGTTTTTGAACATTTTGGGTAATGTTTCTTCCATCTCTTTGTCTTTGTTTTCCGTTAGTATTATTTTAGTGATAGTGTCATCTGTTTCTAGTGGATTACCTTCCTTTATGTTTGTGTTTTCAAATATGTTTTCGTCCCATTTTTTTCGATAGCAATTTTCATGTCTTCTGTTATTTGAATGTTGATTAATTCTCCTCTGCAATCAAGTCTTAGATCTCCCGTTTGTGTCCCCACTGTCTTGTTCGTGGTTTTGGTCTGTATATCTATATCGATCATCAATTTGTCTGTGACTAGATATCTTCTGTCGTTTATCCAACTTTTTGTGGTTTCTCTGTTGAACGTGTCTATACATCTTTTCATTTTTATTGCTGTTTCTTTTATCTCACGTTTGGTATTCGGGTTAGTATCTATAACTTTTTCTAGTGTTTTCATTCATTCATGCTTCAATTATGTCATGTGCTATAGGGTCTTCTCTCTTTTTGTATACTTCCACATCTATTGCTTCAAAGGATGTTTCCATTAATCTTCTTTTTTTAATGTCTTCTTTTTTAACTGAGTTACATCTTTGTAATCTACAGCTATTAAAATTAAGGCGACTGTATTTAAGCTCCTCATGTCTAGGTGTGTCAATAGGACTGTCTGTAGTATAGGTTTTGCTTCCTGTCTCGTTTATTTTCTTTCTCGGACTATCTTCTGCTGCATCTGCGTAACTTTCGTCTTCTTTGTTGTTTGCTTTTTTAAATATGTATATTTCCATTATTTTTTTCTCACGAGTTAGGTCGATGTAATTTCCATCTTCGGGTCACGGCCCATGCCGCTGATGGGGCTATGTACTGTGGGGGGCGCTTTAACACTTCTAACACCCGGCTCTTTGGCACTACTAACTGTAGTCCGTTTTCCGTGTCCTCGACACTTTCTAGGGATCGCTTCCGAAGACCGTCTTCTACTATAAAAAAAGTCCCATTGCGCCCAGTACGCTTTGATGTTTTTACCCAAAGCACTCACTTCATCCCATGTTGGTCGTCGGTCGTTTTCTTTCCAGTTCAGGAGTAGTGTTATTTCAGGATTCTTCTCGTCATCAACCATAGTAGTTCTCCGGAAGCGTGCGACTTTTTCTTCAAGTCGCGAACAACGGTTGCAGTCCGCCGGACATGAGCTTCTGGACAAGGCATCAGCGTTCCAATGACTGCTTCCGGCACGCTGTTCTGTGTCATAATCATACTCTTGCAGTTTCTCGATTCATCTTGCCACTTGTCATTCGGGGTTACGGAACTGTAATCGCCATTTTAATGCGGCGTGGTTTGTTCTCAGTAAAAATTTTTGTCCATACAAATATTTGTAAAAATGTTCGATGGACTTGTCAACTGCTAACATCTCTCTCCTAGTAACGCAATAATTTCTTTCTGGCCTGGATAAAATCTTGCTAAAATACGCAATGACTTTTTCTTGTCCATCTTGAACCTGCAAAAAGACCTATGGCCTATGGCCAGATTGCCTGCGTCGGTATCCACAACAAATTTTCCATCTTACCGCGGATAAATTAAAATTGGCGAAGTGACTAAGGCCTGTTTGAGTTGGTGGAAAGCATTTTCGTAGTTTTCATTCTATCTAAATTCTGCTCTTTCTCTGGTCAACTTCGTCAAAGGTTTGGCAACATTGGCAAATCCGGGTACAAATCGTTCATAATAAGTGCATAACCCAAGGAAACTTCAGACCTGATGTTTGTCGATTGCTTTTGGCCATGCTTGAACCGCTTGGATTTTGTCTGGGTCAGCCTTTACTCCATCTCTAGATACGACGTGGCCAAAGTATTGCACTTCCTTTTTAAATACGTGGCACTTTTTTGGGCTTAGTTTGAGATTTGCTCCACGTAGTCGCTGGAACACTTTTTTCAAGTTGTTCAAGTGTTATTCAAACAACCTTCCAACCACAATCACGTCGCCTAGGTAAACCAAGCACGTCTTCCAGGACAGTCCGCGCAAAATGGTTTCTATCAAACGCTCGAACGTTGCAGGAGCGTTACACAAACCGAAAGTGAACTATCAGTTCCTATCGTCAAAGTTGTTTTTTCACGATCTTTGGGCTCTAATTCTATCTGCCAGTAACCTCTCTTTAAATCTAACGTGGAAAACCATTGGGATCCTGACAGGGTGTCTAAAATATCGTCAATTCTTGGTAAAGGGTAGCTGTCCTTTTTGGTCACGTCGTTTAGCTGTCTGTAGTCTACGCAAAACCTCATTGATTTACCTTTCTCCTTTACGAGTATCACTGGGGACGCTATTTGAAGATTAAATCACGCCTTCTCTCTCCATATCCGTAATTATTTGTTGGGCTTCTTCTCTTTTCTCCAAAGGAAGTCGGCTTGTATTAACTTTATACTTCACCACGTTAGTTCTCCCTTTGGAACCACTCTTCAGCGCGAACACATCTTCATAACGTTGGATCAACACTTTAACTTTAGCCAGCTGGTTTTGACTGAGGTTTTCGCATTTGGAGGTAAAAATAGATGTTGTGGGTACTTTTTCGGCGACGTACATTTGTTAGATTTTATGCATTTCACAATTTGAGATACTGGCGTGCATTGGCCTACCACGGTCTTTTTTTTTAACGTTACTCGATCTGAGTTGATATTTAAGATCCTTACGAGCATCGTATTTTTCACTCGTACTAAAGTTCTGCCAAAGAGTAGTCCCTTTTCAACTAAGTCGCCCTCCATTGGTTCAATCGCGTGAATGTATCCTTCCCGGAGATTTTCATCCAAGTTTGCCATCACAACACTTTTAGTCCTTACAGTGAGAGTCACGTTTTCACTCAGTAGGACTTCCACGGCTGCCGTTTCTGACGAATGAAAAGGAATTTCTTCATTGTCGATCTTCAGGACATCATTCTTCATATCCAAATGGAACCCATACTTCTTTATAACGGCCATTCCCAGGATAACTTCTTCTGTGATGTCGGCTACCAGTACTTGATGGTCGAGTACTCCATTCCTCAAACCAATGGTTACTTTGACTTGTCCGTAAGTAGGTATTTCTTTTCCCGTCGCCGTTCGAAGTTGTACTGTTACTGGTAATGTCTTCGTCGCTCTGGTGTCAACCAGTAACTAAACACTTTGTCCATTAATCTTACCTTCGAGATAAATGCTATGTAATTGCGCGGCGCGGCGATGCCATTTGAATGGTAATCTCCGAAACATGACTAGATGAGATTAACTTTTGTCTCTTTTGGTCAACCTTTTGGGTTCTGTACGATGTTGTTGTACATGGCCTATTTCTCCGCAGTTCAAAGCCGTCACTCCATACTTTCCAACATCTGCGCGGGTACTTCTGCAGCACAGAAGAGTTTATGACCATTTAGTTGCGATGCTTGTTTTACTACTTCAAACTCCAATGTCTTTGGTCGAGCTAACCGGAGAGTGTGCTGCGTTTTGCTGTCTCGGAGGCCGTCTACAAAGGTTTGAATAGCCATCTGCTCCAAGAAGGTAACTGGCGCTGTAGGATACAAAAACCGTGTTAATCTGGCGATGTCAGCCTCAAACTCTTGAAGACTTTCGGCACCTTTCTGAACCCGACTTTTAATTTGCGCTTGGTACACGTGTTGAAGATGAGCATCTCCATATCTCATTTCTAATCGTGAAATTAAGAGTTCGTAATTTTCTTGTAGATGGTCGGGAACAGTCTGTAAAATTCCAAGCGCTTCTCCACGTAAGAACACTGTTAAAGACACCGATTTCTGTTTGTTGCTCCAACCATTGGCTTGTAGTAAGTTGACAATGAGATTTTATCATCAAAATTTAGAGGTACAACTTTAAACTTATGCGTGGTTTCTTCCCTATGATCCATCATTAAATCTTCACTCGTAACGCTTCCTTCGTCGTGACAATTCATTCGATTTATTGTTTCTTCAAGCAGTTTTATTCTGTCTTCTAATTTGTCCTCTATTGCTTCTATCTTCTCATTCATAGATTGTTTTCAGTTTTCTAGAACTGCACATAGTTATTCTCTTTAATTTTACATGTCTGCTTGAGTTTCCTCTTGAACAATTTTCATTGAATTTTCTATGCTCGTTTGTATTTTTTTTTTAAACTTCTACAATTTTCTTCCATTTTCTAGGAATGTTCGGACAGTTTTTTTTCCATTTTTATAGAATTTTTGTAAAACTTTTCATCCATTTTTCTGGAATTATCTTCCATTTTCTCAGAATATTCGGACAGTTTTTTTTCCGTTTTTCTAGAATTTTCTTCCATTTTCTAAAAATATTCGGATAGTTTTTCTTCAATTTTTTGACAAATTTTTTTTGGATCATTTTTAAATTATTTTCTTTACTTTTATTCATCGATTCGGGAATTTCAAATACTTTTGAATTCATTTTAACTGCTTGCAAACGCGTCACCGGCATAAATTTAAACACGAATAAAAAAGAGTTTAATAACACTAAATTTTAATAATACCCGACACTAGTTTAACGAAATGGAACAGTTAGACTTACACGCGAATCGTGAACTAAACAGTTATTTATGCAATCAATGATTTTATTACGGCAGCGATATTAAATTACTTAATTATATTTAGACTAAAATCGCCAACTTCACACTAACGCCACTGTAACGAATTTTAAAACTAATTTATTTATACTAAACATATTTACACGTTTATACTAACGAACTAATTAAATCTAAGGAAATTTAATACAAACACTTACGCTAATTCATATAGTACACTCACCAAAAGATAAAGTCCACGGATAACTTCTATTTGTCTAAACACTGACACGTGTTTACATAAAGTCACGTACAAGGTTATACTCCGTTATATTTATCTCGACACGCGTTAATCACTTATTTATTTAAACTTGACTAATCTTCTTAACGCTGCCGATTTCGAATTACTGAAATAACTGACCTATGATTCGTTTGTTTCGCTTTTTATATGTTTCGGCCATCCTTCGAGAATCTTCTATATTCTTTCGTGAACGTTCTAGACGTGGATAAAAAGTTCGTAAATGCTGTCAAAATTTACAAAAATTTTACAAATGTCTAGGCATGTATGTGTCCAAAAACAGAGAATTTTTAACTGAGTTTTGTTAACTTGTAATTAAAAAAAATTAAAAAAAAAGAAAATACACAAACGGAATTAGAAACTATAGTCTATTCATATTAGGGGTTGCACTCCGGAATCAGCTATAAACTTGTATAAACCTTTATTTTGACATTCTAAAACCTCAAAATCTACTTATGGTAGGATGCGCGTGACTGCCGGTATCTAAGGTGAAAGGTCACAAAATCGATTTTTTGCACATTTTTTGCAAATATTTCGTTTCCTGTGGGTTTTATGCTATTTGTGTTTATGACAAATATTGTAGAAGCTTAAAGTGTCCACAACTTCTGTTTAAATTTTTTTTTGGTTTCTAAACCAATTTATACTAATTATAATAATAGTTCAAATTTCAATTTTCTTCTTCGTCTACATCATCGTCTTCCTGTAGCTGTAGAATTTCCAATTTCTCTTCAGTTTCATCTTCAACGATATTTGTCTCCAGGTTCTCAAGGATTTCGAGGTCTAAGGCAGCATCTTCATTGACATCACTCTGATATGGTGAAGCATTGAGACAAGCTTGCCCATTACACTGGCCATAAGCTAAAGAGCACTGCATCCCCTATTTCCTGCATTCATATTGCGAACCACAACCAATCTTGCAGTTGCAGAATATTGTGCTAAGCAATTCCTCTGGATCTGGTGGTAATGTCGTAATAGGTTCCAGGAATTCATTACGCATTACCCAACCCCATTCCTAAGATTCCAAATCATTCCCTAACCAAGTCTGAACATGATAATAAACACGGTTGAAATGTTGGTGAGCTGCTGCTTTTGTTGGCTGAAGACTTGACAACTACATAGGTTTATTCATTTTTGTTGACTTGACGTATTGTGCATAACGAAGACAATCGATACTGTCCACAGATTTTGGAGCATTATAAATTGCCAACAAGGTTTGTATTCCATTCTTAAATAATATTTGAACCAGGCAGTTTTCTTCTCAAATGCTGCAAGTTCATCCAAATCTCGTGTTCTTAAAAAAGTTTTTGTCCCTTTTTAAAGAGCGCAGAAGTTGCGTCACAGCCACTCATTGCGTGCAGAAACAAAAAGGGTTTTTTAGAACGAGGATATTTACCAAAACTTTTGGAGCAGTATATTTCAATTTTTAAATTTCCATTGCCAACTTTTTTAAAAAAAATTCTTGTTGATGAGATAGAGTACGCCCAATTAAAATGACGAGTAAATCCATATCTTCCCCTATTATAACTGCAATTTTTCCATGTTTCGATTCTTCAATAGCTCTTTCAAGGATAAGAACATCCGTCTCATCTCTAGCCTTTTTTGTAGTGATATTAACAGCTTGTAATGTTTCAAGATACATATTATTAACTTTTCTTTATTACTTTGATTTGATAGGAATTTTTCTTGGCTTCTTTCGAATCCAATTTAATGAGCTCTGGGGCAATTAATTTGCTCATTTCCAACCATTCCAGAAGCTAACGACATTAACTGTGACGTATTTGGAAAGGGATTATGAAGGTGAAACCATTCAACTAGTTTATCTACGTCAATATTATCTTTCTTTACTCTTGAATTCCTAGAATTTACGTGTAGCGCTGTGTGTCCAAAGAAACGTTACAAAACTTCTCCATTTCCTCACAAATAGTATTTGTGGCGTACATAGCATATACCAATTTACACAAAACACTTTCTTGTGTGTTTCGACCGCGAGATACTCCTTCTGTTTTCATAGATTTCATGAGACTTTATTCAATTACCATATCTGTCCATGTACCTGAATTAAATTTCTCTGTTCGTTTCACGGTGAAGAATGCATTTTTGACGTTCTCAAAAGTTTTTTTCATTCATAGTATCTTTCAACTTGATCATATCTTGCAGATATAAGTGAGCAGATTTTGCATATAAGAAGTGACCACTGGCGTGAAAATATGGAAGTATTTTGCGTACTCCATTTGTAAGGCCCAAATCTTTCAGCGCGAGCAAAGTCAATTGCTATTGAAATCATTTCGAAATATTGCACCCATAACTGTGCTGTTGGACCTCGAACTTTTAATTCATTCAGTTTGTTCGAAAATGTTGAAGGAAAAAGGTTTGAGTTACCTATAGACCCTTCTAAGTTTTTGTAGGAAAGATTTCTAGAGGTGATTTGATCTATTAACTCATCCAATATACCATCTTCAATCTTCATGTCTTCAAAAATTATCATTGATAATGCCAGTCGTAATAATGTATGTCCTCTGATGCTTCTTCAATAAGTGTGACCATTCATCATCTTGTCAACAGAATTCGTTGCATGTATTTTACCGAGAGCTTCTATGAGTCCACTTCCGTCCATTATGTACCCTATGCTTCTAAGAAATGACATGAACATATGAAACTGAACTACTTTACGTAATTCTGAGTTAGCATCTGATGCAGCTAACATTTCACGTGCTTTAGAGTAGAGGGGTTGATCAAAAGTAATTACACACGTTTTTTGTACCTGTGACTTGGCAATATAGAGAGCGCAATGTAAAGTTGTGTAAATTGTGTCTCCGTTACTGGCAGGATGATAAATAAAAGGAAGGAACATAACCTGAGTTGAAAAATTCTTGTTATTTTTACTGAGCTGCTCAAGATAGCCATTCTACCCTGGCAACGATGCAATATCCCTCCACTTTCCATATAACCACAAAAAATCAATTCCGTTACAGTTTTTTTCTGTGAACGCTTGATCATTATGTAGATGTAGACAAGGATCGTTTATATCTGAAACAGCATCACAACTGGTAACTTTTGATCGTACTCCACTCTATGGTCTATGGTCACACTTACAATACAGCCCACAAATAATCATTTACAACAATTTAAAATTAATGTTTATGTACTAAAGAAACTCACTTCACTACTGCCTTCACGCGAATTCTCACAAGACCCTTGGCTTTCGTCATTACAGTTGGATCTTCCTGATTGTAACTTTCATAAGCCAACTTCTATTGATGTTTTGCTGAGTGCCGACGTGCATGCTCACATAATACTTGAACGTTTACATTGATTCAATTCTCTTATTGCACATAACTCTTGTCTTTTATAGTTAATATCAGGAAGATTAGCACACGGTCACATGGTGAATGTACCTGAAACAGAAATGAGTTTTATATCGCAACTGTACTACTTACCTCACCACGCTGTCCTTAGGCCAAGAAGCTTAAAGACAAAGCTCAGGGTAGTCTTCGATGAAAGTGCGGCACCTGAAAAAGAAAAACCATTAAATCACATACTGCTGATTGGATATTTACTGCAACAAGGAATTAAATTTACTTGTCTGATGTACTGATATACAGACAAATATTAAATTCCAAAAAAATCTTGGTTACTAAAGAATCTTGTGGCGTGAGTCTTCGTCGCACCCCATACAAGAATACAAAAAACTCACTGTTACTTATGGAACATCTTGCGCTCCGTATTTGGCTATCCGTACAATCCGTCAGCCTGCTGAAGATGAACAAGAACGATTTCTTCTAGAAACTGAGTTGTTGAAAACGGATATGTACACAGACGATCTGACGAGTGGAGCATCTACTGAAGAAGATGTCTCACTTTTGCAAAGAAGAATGGCAGAATTGTTAGCTTGCGGTATTCCAGATAGCGATAAAAAATTACAAAGTGCAGTGAAGATAAAAATAAAAAATACAATGAAAACGTTAGGTATAAAATGGAACTCGCAAACTGATACCTTTGAGCATAACTTCGAATTAAACTAATCTGAATAACAATGTAACCAAAAGAAATGTTTTATGTACTATCGCTAGAACTTTTGATTCTCTAGGTTGGTTAACACCTGTTGATATTTTAGTAAAAATATTTATGCAGAAACTTTGGTTAATTGGTGCAGAATGGGATCAAGAGTTACCTACAAATTTAAAAAGTGAATGGATTACGTACCTTAATAACTTTCAGCATACTGAAAGCATTCAGTTCCCTCGATGGCTTCGAGTTTCTGACAGTACCACTAAAGTTGAACGGTATGGTTTTAGTGATGCCTTTTATGATGCATATGGTGGTGAAGTGTATCTTAGAGTTTGGGGAAATGACGGTAAAATTTATGTTTATTTGCTTATGGCAAAGTCTAAGGTACTACCAGTAAAACAAATGTTACTTCTACGCCTTGAACTTTGTGGTACAGTGCTTTTAGCTAAGTTACTTCCCCAGATTTGTTGCCCGACGTGGTCAGTGTAAAAAAATGTGGCGTGATCATAAAAACAATTTTATATGCGCGTCGCGTGAACTAGATCTTGCATTTTATAATTTGATATCTTAGGTAGCAGCAGATTGTTGAACTTTTAGCCAACGATCAAACGACTTGGTGATACCTCCTAGTGCTTTTATTTTGGTGGCCTTTGGGAAGCTAGTGTGAAAAGTGTTAAAGGTCATTTAAAGCGTGTTATAAGACATACATTAATGACATACGAAGAGTTTTTCACTCTTTTAACTCAAATTAAAGCTTGTATAAATTCCCGCCCTCTTACTTTAATTAATACTTTCATTGACGAGCCTCTATTAACTCCCGAACATTTGTTAATAGAACCATTAGTTGGTGTACCTGATGAATCATTAATTAATCTTAAAATTAGCCCTTTAAATTGATGGCACATGATTCAGCGTATGGTCCATTGATTATGGCAAAGATGACAATGTGAGTATTTAACGACATTGCAACATCTGTAAAAATGGAATACTTTACAACCAGAGTTGCCGTTAGGTACTATTGTGTTGATTAAAGATGATAGACTACCTCTATGGAAATGGGTTTTGGATCGTATTATCAAGAAACACCCGGATACAGACGGATTGAGTAGTTACAGTACAGTATAAAGATAAGGTATTTAAAAAACCTATTGCAAAGCTTTGTCCATTGCCTCTGGATGTTCCTGACCTTAAAACTATGTTTATAATATAATGTTCTGTATGTTAAGGATCTCAGTCGTCTTTGGGTGGCGGGATGTTTAGTTAAAAAAGTCTAGGCATGTATGTGTCAAAAAACAGTGAATGTGTAACTGAGTTTTGTCAATCAGTAAAAAAGAGTGAAAACGGTACATATGACATAAAATGTCTTTTGTGAACCATCAATGGCAAATCCCATTGTTTAGAATGTACTCATTGATTCATGTTCTGGTTGACAGTACAACAGCTTCTAATTCCACCCTTGGAATAGACTGTATGGCGCTTTGTATTCTTAAAATCATGTTCTCGCGCGTAGTTGGAGTATCTTGGCTAAGCCCAGACTTAAAGACCCAGGGCCCCTAGGGACTTGATGATTGGGCCATCTCAAAGCTATTTTGGAAAGTTAGCAAATTGAATGCACTAGTACCGAACATAATTTTTAATCGACTCTTAAGTCCTCGGAGTAGGTCCGCGTAGGATTTTTCTTAATTTTTTTAATTGTAGTTCCCGTTTTTGGAATACGCCGGTTCTCAGATGTAGCTTCTTTTGCTATGTGCAAGGTTTCGATATGTTGCTCATAGTGTATCTTCACATTTGAGTCCCTGAATACAAATTTGGCTATATTTCTGATGTTGACTTTTTCCTCCCCTAATACGACCATTTTCAACTGTTGGATATTTGCTGTTTGGGCTCTGACTCTACTTTTGGAGAGCACCGAGCATGCAGTTTTTGCCCAGTCCCAATTTTCTGCTTTACTCACATATCCCAGCATTGTGTATTTTGTTACCGCTTCTTGTTCTTTTCCATCCTCGTTCTCTACAATGTCTATGTTTTTCGCGGTAATAATATTACCTGTTTCCAGGGTTCTTCTTTTTAGTAGGCTTGTGGTTTCTTCGGGGACATTTGTTTTAAGGTTCTTCTGAGCCTCCTGGTCGTTTAATACATAAAAACGATTATTTATATCTGATGTATTAAGAGTTGTGGCGTGAAAGGTTGTGTTTGGCCATCCTTCATGTAGAATGAGCCAAATGTCTTCGAATGTAATATAATTCTTTTTTTTTGTCTTCCCGCGTGATGATTTTTTAGCAGCACCCACAGACTCCTTTTTCAGTTATTACTGCCTTTTTGTGTTTTATGACAATTAAAGATTCCCCAGTATTGCCTTTAAAGTCGTTGCCACTTCCAAGACTAAGCTTCTCAGTTTAGATGCACTACGCTTTATATTTCTTTTCATTATCTGTGAGTCTTTAGTAAGAATCAGTAAGGCTTTCGATTCTCTCTCCAAGTCAGCGATTAATTTTAAAAGTTCATGTTAGTAATCCTGCATTTTTGTACTGTGGACTATCACCTGGACTATTGGTGGTATTGAGTCTCTTCCTTTCTTTTTGGTGGCCGACATCTCTCTGACATCGTCCTAGGCTAGGTCCACAACACCTACGTTGTCATAAAATTCTCATAACAAAACTGTCTAAAAACAGCACCGCCGCTGTTTGAAGCGGTCCGATTTGTTTTACAGCATTCATTAAACTAACCTCGGCTCAATACTACAAACTACTAATAGCTTAGGTTTAATTAAAAATTAAAAATTTTAAAATCGGCAGGAATGTGAAAGTTAAAAAATAAAAATTTACACTGAGGTCAGCACTTGTAATTTTAAAGAAAGAAGCATAAGAAAACCTACTTATGTGGTATCAAATGGCAACTACAATAAAATCCTACCGTTTTGTGGTTAAGGAACTAACAACGGGCATTCCCTGTCCGAGTTACGCACCCTTCGACTGTTACATTTACAATCACAAAAGTGCACTTAAAATCACATCTTAGCCCGGTTGTCCTTCTGCTGATTGTAAATGAAATTTTCATGCTTATGCACTAAATTGACTGGTGAGATACTCAGATCTGTATCAACCAAAAAAGAAGTTTCAGTGTACTTGTCCATTACAAATAGGCGCCGTGTCCACCCTTGCATAGGTGTTGAATTTGCGCCAATCGGCGATTTTTTGTATTGTGGAACTTCCTGGGAAGACGATCCTTTGGTGATTGTGGATCGTCTTTTGTAAATCGCCTTGTGGTTTATTTGTTTGAAAATACATGGTGACTGGCATCTTTGAGGTTGATTTCAATGTTTTATATGGTACCAGCATGTTTTGCCGTCTCTACTTGCATTTCTATTTCTTCTTGGGGTATTGTTTCTCCAGCGCCTCGTATGATGCAGATCATCTATTCATTGTGTCAGTTGATCGATTTTATGGATTAAGCTGTTCAGTTGGAAGTCGTCTTGGTTTGGAAATGTGCTGGAGCTACTGGCTATTACTACTGCTGTTGAGAGTGGTGTCAAGAATTTTATCTACTGTGTCAGCTATCTATTTCAGGGACAATTATTCTAATGACACTAACATGGGTTGGATGTGAGCTGGCATAAATAGCTTTTTCAGATCCTTATCAATTACGTATCATGAGTCACTACCAAGTTGCTTCATACTCCGTAATAGTTGTGACGGTTTCCTCAATCCCAGTTCTTCACCTCTTAAGAGGTGTTTTAGCTTCTGTGCATCCTTCTGTTTATACTTGCGGTTTTGAACTGGGTGTGCGGTTGCTTAGCTTCTGAGCATTGTTTCATAATTAAGTCAGCGACCTCGTTTTTGTTGGAAGTACAGACAGCACGAGGTAAAACTTTTTTCTTTTCTTGTTATCTTGGGGTTCGATAAATCAAACTTCGTTTTAGCTGAAGCAAACCGTAATTGTGTACGGTCAGAATGGTGGCAGAGTAAGCGCAGCAGTTGCCATGGTTGCATTTTTGCTAGCAGTACCGGCGTGTGGGGTTGCAGATTCTTAGTCACTGGCTTCCATTCTCTAGTTTTCTGCTAATGTAATAAAATTCAATCAAAAGATAATATAGAATCACGTCGGGGTCACCAATGTGGTATTTGGTACAATTTGAAGAAAAGAAGACACGTGTTTAGATATGTTTTATTTACAACCCATTTCGCTTCGAACAAGCTTTAAACCCAAACGGTCCGTTTTTTCCTCCCTCTTGTCTTGCGTCGTTGCAGTTAATTTATTTCATAATATACATAATGTTTCGAAAGTTAAAATAATTATATTTGGATGCTACACACTAACAATCGAATGTTTGCGACGTTGCCAGCGCAAAAGATAAGTAGGATTAGTGCCCCAAATATCGCCTACTGTAACAAAGTCACCTTATATATATAAGCTTAACTTTATTCGTTGCCATTTGGCTTACAAATTTGATCGTGTTGTCTATACATACATACTACATTTTCTTATCCCTTCTCCCCCCTTAACTTTTTCCTCCTGCTCCATACTTCCTCCATCCATTCCGCTCCTTTTCCATTTCATCTAAGATTTCATCTATTTTCATCACCTCTTCTCTTAGTTCCCTGCATTTCTTTCTCATGTGGTTAAGGTCTTCCGTTTCTTCTCCACCAGCCTGCACAACTTTTCTGGTTCTTCTTCCCAATATTTGTTCCCTAACTCCTCGTTGCCACATCTGAACCTTGCTACCATTTTGTTGCTTTTAATCTATCTATCTTTTAAATATTCCGGCACCCCTTCACCCTTGATATCTTTATAATTCCTATTATATCTGCTCTCTTTTATCTTTGTCCATCTTTCTTGTTTTTCGATGTCTCTATCTCTCCTTATTATTTCTTCCCTTGTCCCTACCCCCTCTTCTCCTAATCTCTCCACTTCTTCACTCGCGTACCCGTTTCTTTTGTAATACTCTTCTCTGCCCTCCTGCCCGTACTTCACTTTCCCTCCCTTTATCTCTTTCCACCATTCTTGCAGTATTTTGCAATCTGTTCTTTCCCTCATTTCTTCCTCGTATTTTATTGCTCTTTTTCCTGTCTCTACCCTTATTTTTTCTATCTGTACCTCCTCTCTCACAATATACCCCGGTGTATCCCTGTCCAATCCTAACACCCATCTCCAGTATTTTTCCTGTAGCCCCTCTACCTCCCTCCACTCTTTCCAGCCCCATATTTCCGCTCCATACATTACCACCCCCTTTATTAATTTTTCGAAAAACAATTTTCTTTATTTTTATATCCATCTTGAATACTCTTTCCCCCACACCCCAGACTTGTCCTATTAGCCTGTTTCCTTTCTTCACCCTTTCCTTTATGTGTTCTCCCTCTTTATTATCCTGTTTCATCGTGTAGCCCAGGTATGTTAATTCCTTCACTTGTTGCACTTTCTCATCACTCCATCTCCACTCCTCTCTTTTTCTTTTCCCCCTCCTTTTCTAAATATCATTATCTTTGTTTTCTCCGTGTTTACTTCCATTTCTTTTTTTTTTCATATATTTTTCTAGCGTTTTCATCATCTCTTTCATTTCCTTTTCCTCCTTAGCCACCAGCACTATGTCATCCGCATACGCCAAAGACCATACCTTAGCTTTCCCTACCACTATCCCTCCCGTCTGTTGTCCTCTCATTGTCTCTTCCAGATCCCCCGTATATACCGAGAACAGGCTTGGGCTCAGTGGACATCCCTGCCTCAACCCTCTCTTTGTTATGAATTTCTCACTCTCTTCCCCATTCACTTTAACCCTGCTTCTCGTTTCATCGTATATTTCCTCTATTCTTTGTATTAATCTTTCATTGATTTTTTTTCTTTTCATATATTCCCACAGCTTTTCCCTATTCACTTTGTCAAAAGCAGCTTTTAGATCTACGAATAGTGCCACCATTTTCACTCTTTTTTTTCTAGTTCTTTATTTGCTAAGTGTTTCAGTATATATATGTTGTCTATCGCCCTTCTTCCTTTTCTGAATCCCGCTTGTCCGTCTGGTACCAAACTTCTTTCCTCTATTTCCTTCTGTAATCTTTCTTGCAGTATTGTCGCGTACAATTTGTATGCCGAGCTCAATAATGTTACCCCTCTATAATTCTCGACTTTCTTTTTTTCGCCTTTTTTATGTATTGGGCATATTAATCCCTTTCTCCATCTCTCTCAAAATCCTTCCCCTTTCCATATTTTGTTTAGTATTTCCGTCATCCTTTTTGCTACATTTTCTCCCCCGTATATCCACTCTTCTCCTTGTATCCCATCTTCTCCTGTCGCCTTTCCTTTTTTTATATTCTTTATCGCCTCTATTACTTCTTCTTCCCTTATTCTATCCCTATCTCCTTCTTCTTGTCTTACTACCGCGTCTTTTCTTTTTTCTTTTTTCTGCTTTTGTTCTTCCCCTTTCAACAGGTTCCGAAAATATATCTCCCATTCTTAAATGTTTATTCCCTTTGTCGTCCTGTTTTTTTTCCTCTGCTTCTTTAGGTACTTCCATACATCTTCTTCCGTTTTTATTCCTTTAATCTGCTCCTCTTGTTTCTTTTTGTTTTCCTCCTTTTTCTGTCGCATGTTTTTGTATATTTTTACTGCTTCTTTGTATTCTTCTTTTCTTTCTTCCCTTTTTTCCACTGTCTTAATGCTTTTCTTGCATTTGCTTTGCTTCTTTGCATTCCTTATCCCACCATTTCTTCCATCCAGTTTTCTCCCTCTTCCATTTTCTAAATCTGACTCTCTCTGTTGCTTTCTCCATCTTCTCTCTCATTTCCTCTACACTTTCTTGTAATTCCTTCCCTATCCATACCGTTTTCCCTATTCTCTCTTTATATCTTTTTATACTCTCTTCTGTCCACTTTTTTTTAGTTATGTACTTCTCCTCTTCCTCTCTCTCTTCTCATTCCCTTCCTTCCATTGTCAATTCCAGTGGTTGATGGTCTGACTCTATCCTTTCTCCCACCTTAAATGTCTTTACCTTTTCTGCGGCCTCTTCATTTATCATTACAAAATCTATTATTGATTCTCCCCTTCCTCCTATGTACGTAAATTCCCCCTTTCCATCTTCTTCTCTGTTCCCGTTCATTATTTCCCACCCTTTTTCGTTGCACAATTCCAGCAGTTCTTCTCCCTCTTTATTTATCACCTTGTCCTTTGTTTGTCTCTTTCCCGTCCCTTTTCTTTCTTGTATTCCCCCCTCTTCCCCTATTCTTGCGTTGAAGTCCCCTCCTACTATTATCAATCCTTCTTCCCTCTCTTCTATCATCTCTTCTATGTTTTTCCTTGTCTCTTTCATTCTACTGCTATAAACCGTCACTACTTTTATTTTTGTTTTTTCCCACTGCATGTTCCTTTCTACAACTCCTCTTCTCTGTTGCACTTTCTCCTTCTTTTCCTGGTTTAACCATTTTTTTCTTATTCCCGTTATAATCCCCCCCTTGGCTCTCCCTTTTTTCTTTTCTCTTTCTGCATGTTGCACCACCCACTCAAATTCCTCCGGCAACTCTTTTTCCCACCACTCCCATTCTTTTTCTTCCATCCATGTTTCCTGCAATCCCACTACATCCTGTTCCTTGATGTACTTCCAGAAATCATGTTCCTTGTTCTTTATTTCCGCTACGTTTCAAAACAATACTCTCAGCTCACTCACCTCCCCCTGTGCTTCTTCCTTACTTCCTTTATTCTTCCTTCTTTTTCTTTTCCATTTCCATCTTTCATTATTTCTTTTCTTTGCCATTTCGTCAACTTTCTCTCCTTTACCACCCCTTTGCCCTTTAGTTTTTGCCTTTTGGTTCCCCAATTTCTCTCCCCTTTCTCTGCTCAGTCCCCTATCTTTGTCGTTCCATATGTATCTGTCTCCGTCTATCTCCATTTTTCTGTACCCTACCCATACTCTTTTCCTTCCGCTTTTTTTCCACCGCTATGTTCATTATTTCTATTTGCACTCTTCTTTCCTCCCATGTCAAATCGTGACTTATATATATTCTTGTATTCTTTAATTTCTTCTTTTCCGCCATTACCTTCTGTTTTTCCTTCTACCCCGATTTCCGCCACCACCATCTCATTTTTCTTCTCTTTGTTTACTACTGTCACTTTTTCACCTCTACTTTTACATTTAATTTTCTTCCAGCATCCCTGCTAAATCTTTTTGTGGTTTTTCACTTCTCCACCCCTTTATCACAATATTATTCTTTCTTTTCCATCTTTCCTCGTCTTCCGCGTTTTTCTTCAGTTTTTCTATTCTCTCCACCAGTTTCTCTTTTTCTTTCTCCCACTTCTTTTCTCTTTCTCCCATTTCTTTTTCATTTCTTTGATTTCTTGTCTTATTCCTTGCATATTTTTTTCCATCTGTTTCATCATTTCTCTCATTAATTCTTTTAACTCTTCCATTTCTTTCCTTCCTTCTTCTGTTCTTGAGGTTTTTCCTTCGCTCTCCTCCGATATCTTTTTAATGTCTGGTGTTTTTATTGTTTTCTTTCCTCTTTCAAATATTTGTTGCTTTTCTTTTTCCTCTTCCTCTCTCTCTCTTTTATTCATCCCTTTCCCCCCTTTTTTTATTACTTATTTATTTATTTTTTTTTTAATTTAGTTATTTATTTAATTTTTTTTTAATATAACAAAGTCACCTTATATTAACCTCCTATTTTGAAATTTCAAGTTGGAATTTAGATTAATATCACTGAGAATTATACTGCATTATAATGCAGATCTGAAATCACTTCTAATAAACTCCAGTTTACATTAAATGGTAACATTTAATAAAAATACCCAAGAAAATTTTACACAAAGGTGTTCCTTATACCGCCCACCCTTGTTCCTAATATCACCTAGCAGGCGAAAATAAGAACAAGAATTTTGGAAAGAGCATGGATTCTGGAGGCAAGGATTCTGGAAAAAAATGTTACAATTTTTTTGGAAAAATGAAACTTTTATTAAACAATGAGAAACATATTTAGTTGTTTAGACAATACGAGAATTTGTAATGTTTGCGCTCGCCACTTGTTGCACCACACAATCTGTGATTCCAGTTGAAGCACGAACTGCTCTGAAGCCAATCCTGTCCACTGAAATTATCTGAATAATTCTATTAACAAAGAGTACAAGTAGCGACCATAGAGGAGAGATCGTTGGGATCTTCATCTAGATCATTATCCGTGTCCACCAGTGGAGGTTCATCAGAATCCTCACTGTCAGATGAACTTGCAATTTTTCGTTTACATCCTAGTATTAATTGACTTTGGTTTTGGTGCAGTTCCACTGGTTGAGGCCTGAGTAGAATTTTTCTGACTTTTAGCATTATAAAAGTCTTCAAGCTCCTTCTTATAAGACGAGCTAGTCAACACCACGCTCTTTCCGCCCTTTCGTTTGCGATATGGTGGTTGCACTTTTGGAATTGCTTTTATATTCTTCGGTGAGACAAAAGAGTGGAGTGGTGAGCAAGCGGATGGGGAGTGCAACTGGAAAGGAGGAGCAGTCTGATTATCAACTTGGGATTGGCTATCATTATTTGATAGACCAACTCTGGTTTCCGGTACTTGAAATGATTCCGGACGGCTTGAGTTGCTGCTTCGGTAAATATTGAGTCGTTAAAGGGGTAGATACCAGAGGCACGAAAACCACGAACAGCATTACTCATGGTTACTGCTCCAACGTACGCGTTATCCATCAATTCGGCGACTTCATACTGGGTCACAATTCGCCCCTCATTACTAGAAAGCCATTTTTTGATTTCTTGATTATAGATTGTTTTATTTAAATGGTTTCATAAAAGCAACATCTAATGGCTGCATTCTAAGCGTGCTGTGAGGTGGAAGGCATACCATCATGATGTGATTTTGTCTGGCAAAGTTTATCACATCGAAGTTCCTTGTATGAGAGTAATGACCATCAAGGATCAATACAACAGAGTCTTCTGGTGTAGGTTTGACACAAAAAGTAAAATGCTTTATACAATTAGTAAACAAATTACTCTGGATCCATCCTGAGGGGTGAAACTCTGAAATAGCTCCCGCAGCAGACATGCAGGTGACAATAGTATTGAGCTTTCCTCTTTCTGCAGAAGACATTTTGTAGACTCTGGATTTTCCTTTCGAGCAAATAATTTGTACATTTTTGCTTTGTATTGTCGTTATGCCAGTTTCATCAACGTTAAAAGTTCTGGCAGGATTGTACTTGATCTTTTGAAGTTCCCCTTTAAGCATATTAAAAAAAAATTGACATTGTCTTCAGTGAACCCCAATATTCGGGCTCTTGACAATGACTGAGGAGTTCTGATTATCAACTGGGAAGTATTTCTTTTCAAAAACAAGTTCAGCCACTTTCGGCCTGCAATATTTGTAGTTTTAGAGAAGGGATGTGGAAGATTGTTCATTAAAGCAAGTTGAAAGGCCATCTGCTTTACTTCATTTCTAGTTAAACCAAAAAAATTCCTCTCCATTTCCATAAAATATTCGACTAGTTCCTTTCCTAATTTAGGGGTCAGCACAGGTTTCCTTCCCAGTTGTTTTCTTTTGATAGTCGCTTCCTCTTCATTTTCCTTGTTATCCAGATCTGGGCACTCCAAATGTTTTTGACGCTGTAAGCGTTCCCATTTTTTTATTTTGAACAGCAATACATGCACCCTTAAGACTTGAGGTGCTCCAAGTTTGTCTTTTTTTCTCCGTCACCGACATCTTATAACAGGATCTATAAAAAAACAACAATTTAATAGACTTCTAAAGAATTCTAGAAGAGAACATAAAAGAAAAAGTGTTCTTAATATCGCCTATGTGCGATATTAGGATCAGGTACGTAGGCGGTATTAAGAACACACGTCAATAAAAACAAATGCCTTCGCGACCAACTTTCCTAACCTAGTTTTTCAAAAATAATTACACATTTAGGATCCTCATTCAATGTATTTTATAACAAATTTTTTTGGAATTGCCTGACGTGGATGTTCTCAGATTTTAATGGTTGCAAAAATAACTTACCTACAATGTCAAATTTTTCAGAAGCACTATGAGCATTGTGACTAGCGCCGCGTGTTTTTAGATCACATGACGTCAACTTTACTGAATAAATTCGCTGTAACGCACATAATAGTCTATAGATAGGACTAGGCGATATAGGAACCGGGGCGATTTTTGGAGCACTTACTCTACATCAGGAATAGTGCAACCTGTATGCAGCAGAATATTCTTCTTCTTGCTTTGGCCACAAAAAAATCTCATTTTTACCATAATAGAGAATGTTCATACTGCAATACTTTGTTCAATCTGGGAACAACAGGAAGTAAATTTGATCCCAGAAAACGCCAAGCATTTAAAAGCGTAGAACACGATTGGCATCCAGGCTGTTGTCATTAACTATCTTCAGACATTGATACCATCAACTTTTAAAATGCGTTGGTAATGAAAAACCTCATCCATAAATTCGCACATTAAAAACTGACCAAAACCAATAATCGATATTAGAAAATTTTTATGTACGTACTTCAATTTATTTTTATATTTGTAATGATTTCAAACCGTTTGTAAAAATACATAGAAAAATAACTCGTATTATTTTACAACACTGTTACAAAATAATCACAATGTAAATAGTTTATTTACAATAGGTGCCAAAATATAAAGCACATGCACACTTAGTCCGTATGAATTTTATAGTCCAATCGTGATATACTTACGAACATAACCTACAATGAAAATAAAGCCATAAAATACAATAATAACCTATAGTCTGGTTTATAAATCAATAAGAGCGGAAACTGGCCTTAGAAATATGTATTCAAGTTCCGATTCATAAAAATCGTAAATCAAACTATTATTTCCGACATATCTGCTAAGACTATTTCTTCCGCGTTTTTCGAATTATAAGACAAATACATAAAATACGCCATTTTTTTGAGGCACTATTACAAAAAAAATTAAGATCCGACATGGAAGACTCAATTTCTGCTTGGGTCGTAAATTAAATTTTACAACAATCAATTACATATTCAATATTGTTTTTACACGCTACTCTTTATTTGTTTTTGTGAGTTACGAGCTGTATATCATTAGGTGTGGACTGTTGGATCTTTTTTAATTCGATTCTAAATATAAATTTTAAATAATAAATCAACTTTATTACTATGACGTTTATGTAAGATAGTTACAGTTTTTCATTATATCAGTTTCATTAGCAAAATTTTAAATAAGTGTAATACGCTTCTAGCGTTTTCTATCAATTTCTTTTTTATAAAATTGCAATCACAAATGTCTAACATTCAGTTAACTGTAGAGATTTTCCACTTTTTAAACTTAGTGAGTTTTATTACATTCTTGTAATATTTTGCAAGAACAGATATGTGTTATTTTTCGTTATTGTGTCAGATTAAATAGAGCCGCTTTTCCATTTACCATTTGTAGGTAAATAATTTATAATGACGTATATGAAGTATAGTCGTTGCTAGGAAAGAAGATCCCTACGTCATAGTCGTATGCATTTGAATTAAGTAAAAACTTGCTAATTAAATCAGTTACTATAAAATGTAATTGTTATAAAAACTTTGATTTTAACATGCTTTGTTTGTCAGTCTTATGTACCCGATATAATTGAAACTTTGATATGTAAATAAGTGGCTTGTGACAAATGTCAACTATTGTCAATCAACGATGCAGTCAATTAAGCGATTTATTCATAATACAAACAAAAAATGGTGTTGTCTCTGTTATACCCACAATTCTCTGTTTTCATTTAAATAATGGAACGTGTTTTCCAAATTCGCACAGTGATGACGCAGGGATCATCTTTCGTGGCTTTCGTACTTTGTCAGTTCCTCATGATCTTACCAAAATCAAAACATTACTTTCTTCTATAATTTGTTTCGTAGCCAATATTGGTAGTATATATTTTTTTGTACTGACGCTTATAAGTGTCTTTAAATCAAACATTTACCGTTAGTTTTCCAAAATGCTCTTTTTTTGGTACGTTTTTTTTGACAATGTTTAAGCGCAAAAATATCTACAGTGTGTCCAAAAAGTATGGAATATATTATACAGGTCGATAAATATGCACTTTGCACGAAAAAGTTGTAAATAAAAGTTGTTTATCACTTAGTTATCTACCACCTGGGAGATATCAATTTAAATTTTTGCTGTAAACAAAATCGCAACGAATAACACTTACATTCTTTTAAATGGCAAGGCACGTCTTTATTATACTTGTTTGATGGAGTCTTTTTTTCTCTTTTCAACCATAGGAAACTTGAATACCTTTACATCAAAAAATTTTCATGAAAAACAAGGACATGCCTAACAAATTTATTTCACTGAGCAGTATTAATCAGGTACGTAATATGTAGTATTGAAACAATTGAATGCACTGTCACAATAGCAAATATTAAACTTTAAATATCTTTACATAAAATTGTTATAACAAAAAAATGTATTTAAACTAAACTTACAATAAATGTTCAAAATGTAAACCATTCATAATTTGACAGTGGTAAATTCGATTTTTAAAACCATCGATTGCTTTTGAAATCATATCTCGAGTTATAGCTCTTATCTCGACTCTAATGCGATTTTTCAAATCTTCAACATTATCAGGTCTATTTACATAAATTTTGCTTTTAATATAGTCCCAAAGAAAAAAATCTATTGGACTTAAATCCGGCGAGCGAGCAGGCCATTCTATCGTACCTCTTCTGCCTATCCATGTATTTTGAAAAGTATTATTAAGAAAGTGGCGGACATTAATTCCAAAATGTGGAGGTGCCCCGTCTTGTTGAAGCCATGTTCTGTTATGAGGTATATCTGGATCTACTTCATGTGGAAATAACTCGGCCAAAGCAGGAACTAACTCAAATCTTAAGAAATCGAGATAAATATTCGCCGTTAAACTACCTTAAAAAAAATATGGCATCAAAATTTGACTTCCAATCATTCCTACCCAGACGTTGACTTTCTGTTGGTATTGGGTGTGTCCTTCTAGATACCAGTGAGGATTTTGTGAAGACCAGTAACGTGTGTTTTGTTTGTTAATTGTGCCGTTTAAACAAAACGTGGCTTCATCAGTAAAAAGGATATTTTTATGAAAATGTGCATCTCGTTCAAGTTTGTTTGTTATTGTTTCACAAAACTCCAGCCTTCTGTCCAAATCGTCTTCAAATAATTCTTGAACTACACAAGCTTTATAAGGATGAAATTTTTCTTTTTTTAAAACGTCATGTACAGCCGATTTATTCAAATTATGGTCTCTAGCAATTTGCCGAACAGAAATTTGTGGATTTTCCTCAACAGACAAAAACACATTTTCTCGTTCCACATTACGTAATGACAAAGGTCTACCAGTTCTACTCTCATCTTTCACCGAACCTGTCTCTTGAAATTTCCGCCAAATTTTGCTTACCGTGGACTGCGAAATGTTTAATTCTGGATGCAAGTTACTAAATAAATTACATACTTCGTATTGGGTTCTTCTTCTATCTCCATATCCCAGAATCATTAAAATTTCAATTCTATGTTTCTCAGATAATTGAGCCATATTTCAAGCACTAACAAATAGCAAAGTGTGACAGTGTTCTAAAGTGCATTCAATTGTGTCAATGCTACATATTACGTACCTGATTAATACTGCTCAGTAAAATAAATTTGTTAGACATGTCTTTGTTTTTCTTGAAAATTTTTTGATGTAAAGTTATTCAAGTTTCATATGGTTGAAAAGAGAAAAAAAGACTTTATCAAATGAGTATAATAAAGAAGTGCCTTGCCATTTAAAAAAATGTAAGTGTTATTCGTTGCGATTTTGTTTACAGCAAAAATTTAAATTGATATCTCCCAGGTGGTAGATAACTAAGTGATAAACAACTTTTATTTACAACTTTTTCGTGTAAAGTGCATATTTATCGACCTGTATAATATATTCCATACTTTTCGGACACACTGTATATAGTTACAGTGTGGAAAATTCAAATATAACCAACTTAAAACGCTTCAACCATGCACAGTACAAGTGACGGTTTTTATCTGAGCAACCAAATGCAATACGTGCAACAGCACCTTTATTTCTACCCACAACAAACGTTACCATTACAACAAAACTACCACCAACAAATTACTTCACAAACACGAATGTTTGCGTTATCTGCAACAGCCCAAAAAAATACTACGCCTACTCAAACACATGTACAGAATCAACCTAAAGCCAATTATTATTCAATTGCAATGGATTTTCCACCACTGCCACCCCCAAAAACCCAACAATATACTATGTCACAGTACGTGGCCAACAAAAGCGTCAAACCGTTAAATAATACCACTGAAAATTTCAAAAAATCAGACGGCGCAAAAAAAGAAACGCGATCGGTGAACCTGTTACAGTCACAAACATAAATTATGCAAATCCGCTCGACGTCTAACATATTTCCACCATTAGCTAATCAAAAAGATGCAAACCCCATCATTCATACTCTATTACATAAAAGCTATCAACCCACTGATTGCACTGATTGAAAATCAAATCGCCTAAACGAATTATCGATATCAACTTCTCCAAGACAACAAACTAAAGTTACAAATACTTAACCGACTACAAAACCATACGAGATGTTTTAGACGCCAACAAAATTGCTAGACATATTTACAGCCTTGAGGAAGAAAAAGCTTTTCGCGTTATCTTAAAAAATCTACATCACACTACAGATTTGGAATACATAAAATCGGAGCTGGCAGAAAAAAAACATGAACATTATGAATGTTATGAATAGAGAGACTAAACAAAAAAAGAATCTATTCTTTATAGATATCAAGCTTAAAGATAATAACAACGAAATCTTCTAGACAGAAGACACCTAAACACAGCAAATTCAAGTTTTGCCTTACGTCTCCAAAACCAACAACGGAGGCAACAGATACAACAACACTGGCACCAGTCCTATTAACAAAAACAACAGCAAAACCAAGAAAAACAGCATCCATCAAGCCAAAAACAGTACAATCTATCTAGATCATTTTATTTTTAAGGCTTTCGCGACCATGATTTTTTAACAAATAAATATTTTTGGGTTTTGAACCGCGTTCCATATTTACACTTTTCACGAAATTCCTAAAACTTAGAAAGCTTACAAACTTTGAAAAATTTGAAATATTTGACGTTTTGACAGTCATGTCGCTGTCTTCTTCAGAAAAAACTGAAACTGAAGGTATAGGATCCGGACAAGCCTTTATATACGCCGTTCGGTCATTTTATCAAAAGATTAAACTTTTCTATCACACTAAAATCTATACCAAAGGAAGAAATAGTGAGTCATTTGAAAGCATCAGAACTCTCGCACAACATATTCAAAAAGAGATAAGTGTCAAAACAGCCGATATTCTGAAGAAATCTACAGCACAGAAATCGAGAGGAAAGAAATACTCTAAGGGAACTTAAGGCCAACAAAGAAATCACTGTAATACCAACTGATAAAGGAAATGCTTCTGTAATCATAAACACCAACGACTACATCGAAAAAATTGATACTTTGCTATAAGATTCGGCGTACAAACGATTGAAGAGGAACCCAATAAAACCTCTAGAGAAAATTCCGGAACATAAAAAAAAAAACGACTAATTCCTACAGACAGCAGGATGCCGCACCTTTACGACCTTCCAAAACTCCACAAACCAGGGGTACTGCTTCGCCCAATTGTGAGTGCTACAGGTTCAGCCACAAATCTTCTGGCTAGATACTTATGTACTATTTCACAACCGCTTACAGGAAAAAGCATCCATAACGTAAGGAATTCCCTCTCAAATATTAAAGAAATTAAATTGGAATCAAAAGACATTTTAGTCAGTTTTGATGTGACATCTCTCTTGTCATATTGTATACATACGAATTAAAGAAGCAGCCATCGGATCACCACCATCTCCAGTTATCGCCAATATATTTATGGAGGATTTTGAAGAAAGAGCATTAGAAACCGTACCCTCAAACCAAAATTCTGGGTACGTTCTGTGGACGATATATTTGTAATTTGGTATCATGGAGCAAAAATACTACACATCTTTCTGGCTCACATTAACCAGTTAGATTCCAACATCAAGTTCACCATGGAGACAAAAATAAACAGAAGCATTCCGTTCTTGGACGTACGTTCTTGGATGTACAACATAAAACCGACACATACGGACAGATACCTCAGCGCCGAATCACATAATCATCCAGCTCAAAACTTTTCAGTTCTAAAAACTTTAGTACACAGGGCCAAGGCAATCAGTGAACCGAACACGTTAAAAACCAAGCTAGGTCACCTAACAAACGCCCTAATAAAAAACGGTTTCACAAAAGCAGACATATATCGGGCAATTAACAAACACACAGTAATGAAAAACCAAAACAGAAAGACCCCGTCGCAACTTCCTTCCTTCCTTATATAAAAAGCTGCACTAATAAAATAGCCAGGATACTTAAAGGGAAAAATATCAGTGACCTTCACTGCAACAAATAAAATAGCCGTCAATTTCTGAAAATCGAAGGAACAAAAGCACCACTCGAGGAATCAGAAGTCTACCACATCCTTGTTCGTGTGGGCTGGCTATAAGACAAACGGGGCGCAACATAGCTACCAGATTAAAAAAACATAAGGCGGATACAAAGAAACATAACACAAATTCTGCTGTTGTGGAACACTTCTTAGACACCGGCCACAATAAAATTTGAAGAGGCAACAATGTTGGCTAAATCCCAAAACTTCTAGCCTAGACTATTCAAGGAAGCCATCGAAATCTAGAAGTACGACAATTTCAATAGGGATAATGGAATCGATCTAGCGCCAGTATGGAAAAACATATTCCGGAAGACTAAGGAATCGAAACCGTCACGAACCACTGACCCAAACGGCTTAATATAAAGGCTTGTCAGGATCCTATACCTTCAGTTTAATTTTTTTCTGAAGAAGACAGCGACATGACTGTCAAAACGTCAATTATTGTAAATTTTTCAAATATTGTAACTTCCCAAGTTTTATGAATATTGTGAAACGTGTAAATCTGGAAAGCGGTTCAAATCTCGAAAGTATTTATTTAAATTTTAAGTTAAAAATATCTCAATCATTGCCTCAGACGTAATTACAGCCAACTCCCCAAATTCCAAGTGTCACCAACCACAAAACTACGACTTTACTTTGATAACAACCAAACTTCAACAAAAAATCCAAGCACAACAAATAATTCTCCACAATGGTTCAGACATCTTACTTGTTTCAGAAACACATTTGAATAGAAGAAGGCATTTATTTCAAAATACACAATTATCAACTTTATTTTACAAATCCCCCAGGAGCAGACTATCACGCTAGAGGAGGCAAAGCCATTCTAATAAAGAAACGCATTAAACATCACATGTTACCTCTCTATCAAGAGAAATTTTTTCAAGCCATATCCATAGAGATAGAAGACTGGAATGGTTCACTAGTCATATCAGCTTTATACTGCCTCTCTAATTATGGTGTTAACAAGCAAGGTTTCATCGAATACTTCAAAACACTACGGAACAGGTTTCTATCAGGTAGCGAATTCAACGCAAAGCACACCATATGGGGTTCCCGAATTTCCCCACCTGGTAGAAGTAAGACGCTGCATCAAGTAATACAAGAACTCAAACTGTGTTTTTTCTCAACATATGATCCAACCTACTGGCCTACCGACTTACGTAGTTTCAATCTATTTTAAAATTACATCAAGTCTTGACCTAACCTCTGACCACACACCAATTATAGCAACTGTTAGCAGCACGATCATTGCTAGAGATAAATACCGAAAATTGTGTAACAAAAGAACCGACCGGAACCTCTACAAAGAGATCCTTCATAAACGCTTAACAACAAAAAAACGTAAATGTCAATGAAGTAGATGTTCAAAATATTCACCGCGAACGTTTTGGCAACATCCTAATCTTAAATAAAAATGTTTTCTAACTGTATATAACATATCAGGCGTAATCGACCTAATTGCAAGCGTTTTTCGTCCTTAAGTCATTTAAATCAAGGGGTTTAGTTTTATACACAATACTCTTCACATGTCCCCATAAAAAATCTAATTACGTAAGATCAGGTAATTGTGCTGGCCATTCTACCGATCCTCGCCTCGCTATCTACCGATATGAAAATATTGCGTCGAGGTTCTGCCGGACATTGAGTTGGTAGTGTGGCGGTGCTCCATCTTGCTGGAACCATATCATATTTGCTAAAACTTAAGCTTTTCTGGATCAGGATATAAATTTGTCAAAGTTGGCACGACATTATTTTGAAGTAGGGCTACATAATGATCGCCATTCAAATTGCCTTCAATGAAAAGAGCACCATTGATATGGTTTCCAACAATTCTTGTCCAAATATTAACCTTCGAGGTTATTGTGTATGTTTTTTTTTTCATCCAGTGTAGATTTTCCATTGACCAGTAGCGCCAATTTTGTCTATTAAGTCACAAGAGACGTATTTAGAGATAATTGAAAAACTAACTAGCTTCTCTAATTAGTTTTATATAAACTTTAAAATAACCCATGTGTGTTACATCAGTACCATAACATTAAAAAATTTCTAAAATATGTTGTGAATATGAATTACACCAAGAAAGGATGGAAGGTTAAACGTCATATGGACTTGGTGGTTTCTGCAATAAATAAAAAATTATTACAATCAAACTAAACTTATGATTTTTTAAGTAACTTGAACTGAAAAACGACCTTTAAAACATTTATGCATCCACTCCAAAAGCTCTAGACATTTTTATCTACAAATTCAAACGGTTTCTTGATATGTACCTTTTTTTTATTCCTTCGTTTGAGATAGCAGAATCTATTTAAAAATTAATAGTCACCACACACAACAGTAAAAACAGTGGAAAGGTGTGTTTTGCAAGCCCAGCAATATACACTCTTGTAACAATAACATCGTTTTCTCACTCAAACAAAAAGTGATGATATTTTTAAATGTTAAAGTCCTCTATTGTATTTTTGAACACTGATGATCTGGCTGCGGTTTTCACTGAAAAACGCTCTTTTGGCGTTAGGATGTGTCCAAGGTGGCAGCTGAAGTAGCATTCGCACGTTTGACCTTAGTTTAAATTGGCGTGGCCTGTTGAATACTTTTTCTAGGTCTTCTATATGGGCCTTCGACCATACTATGATGTCTTCTAGGTAGGCGAGTATTGTGACGTCTGGCAAGTTAGCCTTGAATCGATCGATGAGCTTCTGGAAAGTGCTGGAGCGTTCTTTAGACCAAAAGGCATTTTACGAAACCGATATAAACCCTAAGGTGAGACGAATGCCGTTTTGTCCCGGTCATTTTTACGATTATCTGCCAGTACCCTGCCTTGAGGTCGATTGTGGAGATTACTAGGGCATTGGCCGCGTGAAACAGATCGTCAATCCTTAGAAGTTTATATAGGTCTGACTATGTGATTCCATTTAATTTTTTGTAATCGATGCATACCTTTGTGTCACCGTTTAGTTTTGGTACCATGACTACTGGGGCGGCCTATGGAGATTCGCATTCCTCTATAATGCCCGTGTTCATCATGTCTTCTAGTTTTTTCTTGAAGATGGTTTGTTTGCCCGGTGTCAGCCTCTATGGTGGTAAGGCGATCGGTGAGTGAGTAGCGGTGACGATTGCATGCTCTGCATACGGCGTTTCTTCTCTCCCTGCCTGGAAGACGTTCTAATGTGTAGGCAGTAGTGCGTTAAAAAAGGTGCACTGCTTGGAGTTTATTGAGGTTCCTTCGTTGTCGCGGAGGTCTACTTCACTTGCTTCAAACATTGCTAGTCAGCTAGTTTGGTGAGATGGAGATGGTATTTGTGAAAAAAATTAGGACCTGGCTCATGGACACATTTGTACGCCTCGTCTGGTTGTTCCATAAAGTGCCAACTTTGGTTTGCCAGGCTTATGACAACACGTGCGTTTACGATAAAATCTACATCAAGAAGCGTGCGGTTATTGGCATTTGAGATCACCATCAAGTCGGTTGTCATCTGTTTTGGGTATAATTGGATTGTGGCCCTGGTTTGAAGAATTTCTCCTAGTCGTATTTTGTCATCGGCTGGGGTGATGTTCATTAACGTTGCTATGAATTTGTATTCTTGCTCTTACAAGATAAAAATCGGTTTCTTCCGCAGATGTTTGGCAAGTTGCGCACTGGCTACGTACCTTTTCTGAAGCTCCATATCCAAAACATGTGATTTTGGCCACTGGTAGGCGTTGGTTGGGATTCTGTGACTTTTTGTGTTTTTCGTAGTTGATCCTGTAACTCGTTAAATCTTGTCACTAAAGTACGAGGGCACGTTTTCTAACTCGGGGGTGGAGAAACCCATAGACTACACTATCTGTAGCATTTTAGGCGGGCTGGTATGGTCTGGGATCATTGCGAGAAGTGCCCTTTCTTATGCGACGAATTTTGAGGCTGGGCTTTCTAGTAATATCGACATCCCCTTGATGGCATTTTCCTCCGAGATGACTGTACATTACTTGTACGTGGTGGATGTTGTCTATGAAGGCATGTACGTCTCCAGAACCGTTGAATCTGACGATGCACTTGACCAATGAACCATGATTGACGGGTGTTTCTTATGTAAATTGGATAGTATTTAGTTTGTTATCATCTTAAATTGATCATGCGTAATTGGCGGCGTCTTTCTTAATTTAGAGGCACCACTGTTGAAGGTTGGTTAATAAATTTATTTAGCACTCTCACGGATTTGTCAAATGGAATTAGAAATTCGTACGCTTCTGTAATTCTTACGGAACGAAGTGACAGGAACGGTAAATCCGATCGTAAGTCGTTTTAAACTTAATCGAACTGAACTGAATCATCGATTAACTAAATCTGTTTGGCTTAAGTATACTTATGGTAGTTTCGTGATCTACGAGTGTTAACTTTGTTGCCATCTGTCGTGGGTGGTTTAAATTATACTTAAGAGATGCTGCTGCGACAGGCAAAATCTCTCAGATTCTTCCTTCTCCCAAAGACAAATTTCCTACACTTTCATCTCAAGGTGTATACCAAATTCCCTGTTCTTGTGGTTTAGTCTACATTGGTGAAACCGGTCGTTCCGTCATTACTCGCATTTCAGAAGATGATCGTTGTATAAGGAAAAGGTATACTTCCAAGTCTGCGGTCGTTGAACATCATTTTACTACAGGTCACAAGATAGATTTTGATGTTTCGTTGATTGCCAAATCTCCATTCTTTTTCAACAGGAAATTCCGGGAAAGCATAGAAATCATCAAACACCCCAATAACTTCAATCGCGATCATGGTTTCGAACTATCCCCTCTTTGGTTCCCGGTTATTAGTCATTTATCAAAAACACGGCCCCTAGCAACCGTAACCCAATCAGGATCGAGCTTAATCATCCGTGACGATCCTTTTCCTTTAAATACGGAGACTATTTCTTCTTAAGTCACTTCTACGGAGTTTAGAATCTGGCTTGGTTCACAAGTTGATTACTTAACTCGGTAGTGATTCTTTGTTAGATTTTCGTTTGCTTTTTCAGGTTATCGTTTTCTTCCTTACTTTTTCATAGTTTAAGTTATGGCTTGTTTTACAAGTGGATAACCTAACTTTTGAGAAGTTCTTAGTTAGATTTCGATTGCTTGTTTGAGTTTTGCGATTTATCCCACGCCCTGATGAAGCCCCTTACGAAAGTGGGTGAAACGTTGGCAGCTTCGGTTACAACTATGACACGGTCCAAACCCGGAAGACATTCTAATGTTAGTATAGATTCTGGCCGTGGAAGCCTTCGCTATTACAGTCGGCATTATTATTGATAGCCAGATTAATAACGGTATTTAAAAGTGAGCCAAAACTTTTTCACACAGTGTTATAAAGTAAATCATGTTTTTTTTTTCAGTTTTACTGAATATATGGCAAACTCTAGTTTTAGCAAAGCCTTTGTCAAATTCGTTGACGGATTTTTCCTATTATATACATCATGGTGTTTTGAAAGAACAATCAGTTACAAAACTTCGAGTGGTATTTGATGCTTTCCATAAGAGCGACAGTAGTTATTCGTTAAATAATTTGTTGATAGTTGATACAGTATTGTTTTTGTTGTCGTCGTCTTCTAATTGCTATTGTGTCGGACTTAAAAGCAATGTACAGACAGATTGAAGTACAGCCTGCTCAAAGGTGTTATCAGCGAATTTTATGGCCATTGTCTCCTGATCAACCTCTGGATTCTTTCGATTTAAATACGGTTACTTTTGGTGTCTTTCTCTGATTTCATAAATTTTGAAAGATATTCAAATTATAATCGTCTAAAACGCATTGTAACCTTTGCTATGCGGTTTGTTACAAATTGCCGATTTTGAAAGTAAAAAGTTTAGTTATTTCTGTCTCGATGAATTGAACAATGCGGAAATTATTCTGGTCAAATTGTCACAACTAGCTACTTTTAATCATGAATATGAAATTCTAAAAATGGGCAAATCTACAATTATGTCGTCGCCTCGTTTCTTAAATCTTTATCGATACAGAAGAAAACTATTCGAGTGGTAGAATATAAGAGACTGTTTGTTCTTATGGTAAGCGCCATCCATGGTTGTTATCAGAAAAGCGTCAACTTTCTCGTTTAGTTTTAGAATCTGAGCATCGTCGATTATTGCACGCAGATCCTCGGTCAACCTTAAGGTCTTCTCGTGATCAGTTTTGGATTATTCCTGGTACAAATTTAGTTTGAAAGAGTGTAATGTTTGTTTTTGACATAAACCCAAAACATTTTTGCCTCCAATGGGAGCGTTACCTGCTAAAAGAGTAAATTTAACTTATCAATTTTCTTGTTTTCTATATTTGTTTGTTTTAATGCTCGTAGAAGAAGACCTAAGGTAATCATATCTGATAATGCGAAAAATTTTGTAGGATCTGCTCGAAAGCTCAAAAAATTATATTTACTTTTAAGTGCTCAATCGGAAAAGTTGTCTTGCTGACGAAAAAATTTATGCCAACCAGAGCACCGCTGTTTGGTGGCTTTTGGGAGTCGAACATAAAGCCATGTAAGAATTTATTGGGCAAAATTGTTGTCTCATCTATGAAAACGTAAGAACTTTGCTATGTAGCTTCGAAGCTGTTCTTAATAGTCGTGCGTTGGGTCCGCTGAGCAACAGTTTCAACGATTTAGAGGTGCTTACTTCCAGTCACTTTTTAGTTGGTAGAAAACTAACGAATCTTTCCTTTTCTGAGGAGCCGCCAAAAGGTTTGCGACGTTTTCATAAGGCCATTGAGTTTGCTTATCAATAATTCTGGAACAGATGGTCGGCCGAATATTTGAACGAACTGCGAAAGCAGTCAAAATGGTTCAAAGAAGAAGTGGTGCCTGCTCAAGTTGGGCAAGTTGTTCTAATATAAGATGACAATGAACCACTGTCAACTTGCTCATTGGGACAAATACTTGAATTGATTCCCGGTTTTGATGGAAGGTCGAGAGTGGTTAGGATTCGTACGGCGTCTAACGAAGTTGTTCGAGCCTTAAGAAATTTATGTCGGTTGCCAAACTGTTCAACATCTGACTCTTAGTACTGGCTTCACCTAGGTGACTCAGTCAGTGGGAGAAGGGGAGGATGGAGCGGCTTGCGAATTAGTTTTACGTTAAAAATATGCCTCTAGGCGATATGATCGTTGACATGGAAACAAGTTATAATTAATCAATTTTTGTAAAAAAAAATAATGCCATTCAATTTCTAATCAATCGTTTTTTTCTTTATTTTTTATCTAAATGTAAAGAAAACCTCCTTATCCATGTACAAGGCTCATGGAATACATCGGGTCTAAAGTTTTTTTTTTTGACATTTGTCTAATTGCGAGATTTTGTGAAAAATTAATTCTAGATATAAGTTGTTAAAAGATATAAGAACAACAATCAGAAATTGATAAGTTGATAGAAAAATCCAAACCGGTCTTTGCGAAAGATAAATATGACATCGGTACTGTACGAGATTATTATTATTACTTTGGCGCCCAACGTGGTGGGGCCTTTCTTTAGTTTAGCTTGCCTTCTTATTGTTCACTAACCATGTTCTCATTCAAATTAGATGTCAACCGTTTACATACAACCGAACTCGAATATGAAATTGCTTCCCGAGGTATTAAACCACCTACTACTACTAGTAATTTGAGAAAACTTGCACGAAATGCTATTGTGCTTGAATTATAAAAATCTTTAACTGCCATTACTCATTCTATTCTTTTCGCTGATGATAATACTGCAGTTACTCAATGTATTGAAGAAATCAAAACTTTAACCGATAGGGTTACAAACGATTCTAAATCAAGGGACTTTCTCCGCTTGAATAGTTCACTCCCTCACATAGAACGTCGTTGCTCGGTAATGAATTCTACCGATGATACTGAAACAGGTCAACGTAACGCATTGCTTTTAACCATCGCTACTTTGAAATCAAATTTAATACAAAAACTTAAAAAACTAAACCGTATCACATTTACAGATTTTAACAAAGTACCTTCATCTAGTCTTAAACCAACTAGGTCAAATGATCCTAATGCAGCTGAACTCACTGATCGTGATTCTAATCCGTTTACTCCTCCACTACTTTCTTCTAGTGAGGATGAGCTTGAACCAAGTGAACCCTTACATGCTCTAGCTTCAATTTCTAAATCACTTTCTTTTACTAAACGATTAGATATCTCAAAACTTGGCTTAACCTTCTCTGGTGAAGAAAAAGTTTCTCTCTTAGATTTTCTTACTCGCTTGGATGAACTAGCTTCTTCTCGTGGGATTACTAAACACATGCTTTTTGCTCATGCACCTGAATTGTTAACAGGACGTGCCTTACTACTGTACAGATCTAGGAAATTTTCTTTAACAAAATGGGAAGAACTTGTAACTTTACTAAAAACTGAATTCTTGCCTATCGACTACGATGAAAGGTTACTTGATGAAATTAAAAATAGGACTATGGGTCTTTCTGAAAATATGAGCTCGTACCTTGCTGTATACTACATCAGACGAAATTTAACTCTATTTTATCAGAATGCTTTAACCTTAACTCCAATTTCTAGCATTGCACAACTTTCTGCCTTAGACAAACAGATCGAACAAAATCATTACTTTGTCGAAACATTTAAACCTCCACCTTCAAGAAAATCATCACACTTAGTTGAACCTAGTCTCGCCTATTTAAGTATAGCTTCTTCGTCTTCTGATACTGATGTTAGTAGCTCACATGCTTCTAAACGCAATTCTGCTGTTTCTGTAGTGTCTACTCCTAAGAGAAAGGAGACTGCAACTGTTTCTATAACCGTCTCTTCTACTGGTGCGGATACTACTGCCCAATTTAAACAACAATTTGCTTCGAAACCATCGACCGCATCTGTTTCTACTTCTAATAACTCACGGATTACTTGTTGAAATAAAATTGGTCATGTCTCTCCAAATTGTTCGGAACCCCAAACCATTCATTGTTATGGTTGCAGGAAACCAAATGTCGTTAAACCAAAATGTCCAAACTGCATTAACGCTTCTTTAAACTAAACTTAGAGTTCTCGGTCCTCTTCGCTATCCCTTATCTCGGACACTCCTTTTGCTACGCTACCTGACCAACATAAATACGTATTAAATTTCTTACTAGCTAATGACCGCAAAGATGAAGGTCTTTATCTTAATATCACAAATTTTGGCTACCCTTTTAAAAGTTTATTAGATTCTGGATGCTCTAAAACTATCTTAGGTCAATCAGGCTGGAACCTCTTAAATACTTTAGGTCTTTCGTTACAGAAATATCGCTCTTCTCCTAAATCATCTTCTGCTTGCTTGCTTGCTAATGGTGAAACTTGTTATATTCTTGGTACTGTTAATCTTCCTATCACTCTACAGGATAAGACCGTCACTTTAGAAGCCTTAGTCATTCCTGAAGTTACTAAACCACTTATCTTAGGCATTGATTTTTGAAAAGCAATATATTTTGTCCCTAATTTTCAGACTGGTACATGGACTTTTGGAAATTCTGATGAAATTTGCTCCTTCTACGGATCATCTAGTTGATAGATCTAATCTCTCTGAGTCTAAAAAACAATCTCTACAATCATTATTCAATTCTCTTGTACTAAATTCTACTGGACTTGGCTGTACTAGCTTAATAGAACACTATATACGTGAGACTATCATACAGCGTTACTGCCCACTCTCTCCGGCATTACTTAAGATTGCTAATGATAAACTTGATTCTATGATCAAGCTAGGAATTGTTGAACCTGGTCTAATCCAATTGTTTTCGTTAAAAAAAAGGATCAATCTTATCGTTTTCGTATAGACTACCGAAAAGTTAACGTAGTTACTGAAGCGGATGCTTATCCTCTTCCTTACATACATACTATTTTAGACCGCCTTCGTGATGCTCAATTTCTTTCTTCTCTGGATATTCGTTCTGCTTATTGGCAAATTCTTCTAACTCAAAATTCTAAATCCATAACTGCATTTACTATTCCTGACTGAGGCCTATATCAATTTAATGGCTTACAAAATTCTCCTGCTACTTTTCAACGTTTAATAGATCGAATTCTTGGCGCTAATTTAGAACCGTATTGCTTCGCATATTTTGACGATATTATTATTGTTACCTCATCTTTTGAAAAACACTTAGAAGTTTTAACTCAAATTTTTGATAGATTGTCTACTGCTGGTCTTACTTTGAACAAAAACAAATGTCATTTTTGTCTCCCCGAATTAAAATATCTTGGCTACGTTGTAAATCGAAACGGTTTACTTGTAGATCCTGATAAAGTCAGCGCTATCATTTCCATTCCTCAACCTTCTTCGGTCTCTAAAATTTGCAGATTACTTGGCATGGCAAGTTGGTATCGTCGCTTCATACCTAATTTCTCTACTGCTTTAGCTCCATTAACTCAATTAACTCAAAAAAATACTCCATTTGTCTGGTCTTCTGAATGTACTGTAATAAAACAACACCTTATTTCTGCTCCAATACTTTCTTGTCCAGATTTCACTTTGCCTTTCACTATTCAAACTGATGCTTCTAATTATGGCTTAGGTGCTGTTTTAAGTCAGGAAATCCCTGACGGTGAAAATTTTTCCTACATTAGTCGCTCATTAACTAAACCTGAAACCAAATATTCTACCACAGAGAAAGAATGTCTTCCTGTTCTGTGGGCTGTTGAGAAATTTCGTGCCTATATCAAAGGTGGTCACTTCACAATCATAACTGACCATGACTCACTTATCTGGCTAAATAAACTACAGAATCCTTCTAAGCGTCTGGTTCGTTGAGCCTTACGCATCCAACAGTATAACTTCTCTATTCTATATCGTAAAGGAAAGAATCACGTTGTTCCTGATGCTCTATCACGAGCTATACTTGAATTATCTTCCGAGTCTCTTTCACAACTTTGCGAAATTAACATAACTAATACTATACCTTCAATTACTTTACCTATTACTGATCCCTGGTACTTAAAAATGATTGGAAATGTTTCTAATAATCCTAAAAAGTTTCCTTTGTGGTCTTTTGAAAATAATTTGCTTTACAAACATGTTACTTCTTCTGATTTCGCTGATATCTCATTGGGAAATTGGAGAGTAGTTGTTCCTAAAAACCAACGTATTTCAATCATTCGCCAATATCACGATCCTCCTACTTGCGGTCACTCTGGACTTTAAGTCGCATTAATAATATCTTCTACTGGCTAAATCTTCGTGCCGATATTGCTAGTTATATTCGTAACTGCCATATCTGTGCTGCTCACAAAGTTGAACAAAAAGCACAACTCGGTTTATTCTCTCCTAAAGAAACTCCCACTCGCCCATGGCAAGTGTTAAGTTGTGATATTGTCGGTCCTTTTCCTCGCTCCTTTAAAGCTAAATCCTATATTTTTGTTGTCGCTGACTATTTTACTAAATTTCTATGTTTCTATCTACTTCGTACGGCTACTGCCTCAAAAATTTGTAAGTTTATGGAAGAACAGATATTCTTACTATTTGGTACTTCTCAATATCTCATCGTTGACAATGCTGTACAATTTCGTAGCAAAGAATTTTCTAAATTATGCTCAAACTATCAAACAGAAATACTATATACAGCTAAACATCATCCTTAAGCTAATCCTACCGAACGGGTTAATAGGGTTTTGAAAACGATGAACCAACGTACATGGGATGTTAACCTATCAAAAATTCGCTGTGCCATAAGGACTTCAAAACATAAGATAACTGGTTATACTCCTTACTTCGTGTTCTGTGGTCGAGAACACATACTCTTTGGAAATACGTTTAAAACTCCTTTAGATGATGAAATTCCTTCCATAGATACTAATCCTGCTGTTACTACCCGTACTAAAGAATTTGCGTACTGATATTCTTGCTAAAATGAAACGTTCTACGAAACGTACTCAAGATCGCTATAATTTACGCAAACGCACGGTCACTTATAAGAAAGGTGATTCTGTGTGGAAACGAAATTTTGTCTTATCTGACGCTTCTAAATTTCTGAATGTTAAACTCGCTCCTAAATTTTTGTGTCCTTTTAAAATAAAAAAGGTTATGTCTACTTGGACTTATGAATTAGCTGATTCTTTAGGTAAATCTATAGGCATATTTCACGCTAAAGATTTGAAACCTGCTTACTCTGATAAGTTGAATGTTACTGGACATTCTGCTGCATCTGATTCAGATGATCTCTCTACGATATCTTCTGATACCATTTCTCTCAAATGATATAATCTTCGAAAACGACATAAACGTCAAAAATTGCTTTTCCCTTTCCTTTCTTATTTCCTTCCAACGTCTGATGGGTGGTTGGCTTAGGACGTTGTGACGGTTTCTTTGTAGAGTAGTGCTCAAAACTTTCTTTTCCTTGGAACACTTTCCTCGCTCTTCCATTTAGCTCTATTCACTACTTTTGCGTTACCGCCTTTTCTCTTCTTCATAATTGGTTTGTTGTTGTTTGTACAAATATTATGCTTCTTGTTTGGTCTCTTGGATTATTTCCTCAAATATTGTCTTTCGTTTCGCTACTCAGCGTTCTCTTTCTAGACGCTTCCTAGCTTCACTTTTGTTAAAGAGGTGTTATGTAAATTGTTAACATTTCTATCAATCCATACTCCATGAAATTATTCGTTTTTAGTTTTACCGTCAGATGGCATACAATTACATTTATATTATTTACGTGATTGGTGCATTTTCATGAGGTTCACTTGCCGCTAAACGTGCCAAACGTGCGCCATTTTCGTTGTGCCTTAAAACCTCTATAATTTCTATAAAACTCGATTTATTTAGATATAAAGTGGATGTTTCAAATAACTGCTGTGTGTCGAAGACCTCTGCTTTCTGCTGACATTCACCAGACGTATTCCTTTACGGATATTTGGACTTTGAAAGTACCACGTGTGCCGCATCGTTGCTTAACTGACGCCGGATTTGACGGGTACGTACTTACGCATTTGCTATACTTCAATATTATCTTTTCCCTTTTTTTTTGTCACTAATTTTGGATATTTGCCCTTAGCGTTTTCATCATAAATTTGTACCACACAGTGCAATTGTCCTGGATCCTTTACACAATTTATTACGGAAAGATGTGAAATTCATATGGTCTGCAGAATGTCAGGAATCATTTGATTAAATAAAAGAATTGCTATGTTCAGAACCAATTATGAATATTTTTGACCCCAAATTACCAATAATGATTTACACGGATGCTAGTATCAAAGAAATGGGAGCGGTGTTAAAACAAGAAGATAAAAATGGAAACAGTAAGCCAGTTGCTTATTTTTCAAAAAAGTTAACTGAAGCTCAAAAACAGAAAAAGGCAAAATATATAGAATGTCTAGCAATAAAAGAAGCTGTGAAGTATTGGCAGCACTGGCTTATGGGAAAAGAATTTATCGTATATTCAGATTATAAACTATCAGAAAATATGAACATCAAGGCTAGAACTGACGAAGAACTATGAGATTTGACATATTATTTATCCGAATATAATTTTAAAATTAAATATAACCCAGGAAAATTAAATCAAGAAGCAGATTGTTTAAGCAGAAACCCAGTTCTAGAACCTCATGAAAATACCGAAGATTTCTTCAAAATTGTAAATTTAATAAACCTAAAAGATATAAAAAAAACCAACAAACAAATCTTGACCTAGAAAAAGAAAAACTTACATTTGAAAATGAAATTTACTATAAAAAGATGAGAAGAAAAAAAATCATATCAGAAGAACTGAGCAAAACTCTAAACTAATAAAAGGTGTCCACGATACTTACTGGCACATTGGAAGAACACAGATGACAAATAAAGTAACGCCATTCTACACAGCGAAGAACATCATTGCAAACATTAAATAAATTTGCGATGAATGCGATGTTTGTACAAAGAACAAATCAAGGAGGAAGTCAAAATATGGTTTAATGTCACATTTAGGTCCAGCAACACGTCCATTTGAAATTATATCTATTGATACCATTGGAGGCATTGGAGAAAGAAATACTTACACCTTCTGGTCGATCATTTTACAAGGTATGCTTATATTCTTACATCAAGAAATCAAAATTCCAATGATTTTATTAAACTAATAGAAACTGTAACACAAAATTACAATATTGAAATGGTGTTAACGGACCAATACCCTGGTATAAATTCTAAAGAATTTAAAGAATTTTTGAAAAATGAAAACATAAAAATAGATTTCACTGCTGGATTTACTATTTTCGAATGGGCTCAATGAAAGAATAAATCAAACTTTAGTTAATAAGGTAAGATGTAAAATAAATGAAAGTGATAAAAAAATAGCATGGACTACCATTGCACATAAATGTGTAGAAAAATACAATCAAAAGAAACATACAATTACAGAATTTGCTCCAAAATGCCTTTTGGAAAGTGAAAATATTAATATTTTACCAATTGAATTGAAATTAAGATGCACAAAAGAAGATCGGGAAAGAGATAGGAAAATTGCTCTGGAGAACACAATAAAATCTCATCATTATAATAAAAAAATATTTGACCGGTATAGGGAAGAACATAAATTGGAAGTGGGAGACAAAGTATACGTGGAAAACGGGAATAGATTAAATAGGAAGAAAATGGATGAACTGAGAATTTGACCATACAAAATTATGAAGAAGATTTCTAATTCAATCTATGAAGTTGATACCAGACACGAGAAAACAGAGTCCAATTTATTTTTTTAATATTATTTTAGAGAAAAGCAATTGTCTTTGATTATAAAAAATATAAATAACATTATATAAAAAAAAAATTAAATAAATAATAAATAATAAGTAATAACAAAAGGGGGAAAGGGATGAATAAAAGAGAGAGAGAGGAAGAGGAAAAAGAAAGGCAACAAATATTTGAAAAGGGAAAGAAAACAATAAGATCACCAGACATTAAAAAGATATCGGAGGAGAGCGAAGGAAAAACCTCAAGAACAGAAGGAGAAAGGAAAGAAATTGAGGAGTTAAAAGAATTAATGAGAGAAATGATGAAACAGATGGAAGAAAATATGCAAGGAATAAGACAAGAAATCAAAAAAATGAAAAAAGAAATGGGAGAAAGAGAAAAGAAGTGGGAGAAAGAAAAAGAGAAACTGGTGGAGAGAATAGAAAAACTGAAGAAAAAGCGGAAGACGAGGAAAGATGGAAAAGAAAGAATAATATTGTGATAAAGGGGTGGAGAAGTGAAAAACCACCAAAAGATTTAGCAGTGATGCTGGAAGAAAAATTAAATGTAAAAGTAGAGGTGAAAAAAGTGACAGTAATAAACAAAGAGAAGAAAAATGAGATGGTAGTGGCGGAAATCGGAGGATGGGAGGAAAAACAGAAGGTAATGGAGGAGAAGAAGAAATTAAAGAATACAAGAATATATATAAGTCACGATTTGACATGGGAGGAAAGAAGAGTGCAAAGAGAAATAATGAACATAGCGGAAGGAAAAAGAGTATGGGTAGGGTACAGAAAAATGGAGATAGACGGAGACAGATACATATGGAACGACAAGGATAGGGGACTGTGCAGAGAAAGAGAAGAGAAAGTGGGGAACCAAAAGGCAAAAAACTAAAGGGCAAAGGGGGGGGTAAAGGAGGGAAAGTTGACGAAACGACAAAGAAAAGGAATAATGAGAGATGGAAATGGAAAAGAAAAAAAAGGGAGAAAAAAAGAAAGTGAGGAAGAAGCACGAGGGGAGGTGAGTGAGCTGAGAGTATTGTTTTGGAACGTAGCAGGAATAGAAAACAAGGAACATGAGTTCTGGAAGTACATCAAGGAACAGGATGTAGTGGGATTACAGGAAACATGGATGGAAGAAAAAGAATGGGAGTGGTGGGAAAAAGAGTTGCCGGAGGAATTTGAGTGGGTGGTGCAACATGCAGAAAGAGAAAAGAAAAAAGGAACAGCAAAAGGGGGGATAATAACGGGAATAAGAAAAAAATGGTTGAAAGAGGAAAAGAAGGAGAAAGTGCAACAGAGAAGAGGAGTTGTAGAAAGGAACATGCAGTGGGGAAAAACAAAAATAAAAGTAGTGACGGTTTATAGCAGTAGAATAAAAGAGACAAGGAAAAACATAGAAGAGATGATAGAAGAAGGATTGGGAAGAGGGATTGATAATAGTAGGAGGGGACTTCAACGCTAGAATAGGGGAAGAGGGGGGGATACAAGAAAAAAAAGGGACGGGAAAGAGACAAACAAAGGACAAGGTGATAAATAAAGAAGGAGAGGAACTGCTGGAATTGTGCAACGAGAAAGGGTGGGAAATAATGAACGGGAACAGAGAAGAAGATGGAAAGGGGGAATTTACGTACATAGGAGGAAGGGGAGAATCAATAATAGATTTTGTAATGACAAATGAAGAGGCCGCAGAAAAGGTAAAGACATTTAAGGTGGGAGAAAGGGTAGAGTCAAACCATCAACCACTGGAATTGACAATGGAAATAAGGGAAAGAGAAGAGAGAGAGGAAGAGGAGAAGTACATAACTGAAAAAAGTGGACAGAAGAGAGTATAAAAAGATATAAAGAGAGAATAGGGAAAACGGTATGGATAGGGAAGGAATTACAAGAAAGTGTAGAGGAAATGAGAGAGATGATGGAGAAAGCAACAGAGAGAGTCAGATTTAGAAAATGGAAGGGGGAGAAAACTGGATGGAAAAAATGGTGGGTTAAGAAATGCAAGGAAGCAAAGAAAAATGCAAGAAGAGCATTAAGACAGTGGAAAAAAGGGAAGAAAGAAAAGGAAGAATACAAAGAAGCAGTAAAAATATACAAAAAACATGCGACAGAAAGAAGGAGGAAAACAAAAAGAAACAAGAGGAGCAGATTAAAGGAATAAAAACGGAAGATGTACCTAAACAAGCAGAGGAAAAAAAACAGGACCACAAAGGGAATAAAAATTAAAGAATGGGAGATATATTTTCGGAACCTGTTGGGAGGGAAGAACAAAAGCAGGAAAAAGAAAAAGAAAAGACGCGGTAGTAAGACAAGAAGAAGGAGATAGGGATAGAATAAGGGAAGAAGAAGTAATAGAGGCGATAAAGAATATAAAAAAGAAAAGCGACAGGAAAAGATGGGATACAAGGAGAAGAGTGGATATACGGGGGAGAAAATGTAGCAAAAAGGATGACGAAAATAATAAACAAAATATGGAAAGGGGAAGGATTCCCAGAGAGATGGAGAGAGGGAATAATATGCCCAATACATAAAAAAGGCGAAAAAAATAGAGTCGAGAATTATAGAGGGGTAACATTATTGAGCTCGGCATACAAATTGTACGCGACAATACTGCAAGAAAGATTACAGAAGGAAATAGAGGAAAGAAGTTTGGTACCAGACGGACAAGCGGGATTCAGAAAAGGAAGAAGGGCGATAGACAACATATATATATAATGAAACACTTAGCAAATAAAGAACTAGAAAAAAAGAGGGAAAATGGTAGCACTATTCGTAGATCTAAAAGCTGCTTTTGACAAAGTGAATAGGGAAAAGCTGTGGGAATATATGAAAAGAAAAAAAATCAATGAAAGATTAATACAAAGAATAGAGGAAATATACGAAGAAACGAGAAGCAGGGTTAAAGTGAATGGGGAAGAGAGTGAGAAATTCATAACAAAGAGAGGGTTGATTCAGGGATGTCCACTGAGCCCAAGCCTGTTCTCGGTATATACGGAGGATCTGGAAGAGACAATGAGAGGACAACAGATAGGAGGGATAGTGGTAGGGAAAGTATGGTCGTTGGCGTATGCGGATGACATAGTGCTGGTGGCTAAGGAGGAAAAGGAAATGAAAGAGATGATGAAAACGCTAGAGAAATATATGAAAAAAAAAGATATGGAAGTAAACACGGAGAAAACAAAGATAATGATATTTAGAAAAGAGGGGGAAAAGAAAAAGAGAGGAGTGGAGATGGAGTGATGAGAAAGTGCAACAAGTGAAGGAATTTACATACCTGGGCTACACGATGAAACAGGTTAATAAAGATGGAGAACACATAAAGGAAAGGGTGAAGAAAGGAAACAGGATAATAGGACAAGTCTGGGGTGTGGGGTAAAGAGTATTCAAGATGGAAATAAAAAAAAGAAAATTGCTGTTCGAAAAATTAATAAAGGGGGTGGTAATGTATGGAGCGGAAATATGGGGCTGGAAGGAGTGGAGGGAGGTAGAGGGGCTACAGGAAAAATACTGGAGATGGGTGTTAGGATTGAACAGGGATACACCGGGGTATATTGTGAGAGAGGAGGTTCAGATAGAAAAAATAAGGGTAGAGACAGGAAAAAGAGCAATAAGATACGAGGAAGAAATGAGGGAAAGAACAGATTGCAAAATTCTGCAAGAATGTTGGAAAGAGATAAAGGGAGGGAAAGTGAAGTACGGGCAGGAGGGCAGAGAAGAGTATTACAAAAGAAACGGGTACGCGAGTGAAGAAGTGGAGAGATTAAGAGAAGAGGGGTAGGGACAAGAGAAGAAAAAATAAGGAGAGATAGAGACATCGAAAAACAAGAAAGATGGACAAAGATAAAAGAGAGCAGATATAATAGGAATTATAAAGATATCAAGGGTGAAGGGGTGCCGGAATATTTAAAAGACAGTGAGATTAAAAGCAACAAAAGGAAAAAAATGGTGGCAAGGTTCAGATGTGGCAACGAGGAGTTAGGGAACAAATATTGGAAAGAAGAACCAGAAAAGTTGTGCAGGCTATGTGGAGAAGAAACGGAAGACCTTAACCACATGAGAAAGAGATGCAGGGAACTAAGAGAAGAGGTGATGAAAATAGTGGATATCTTAGATGAAAACGGAAAAGGAGCGGAATGGATGGAGAAAGTATGGAGCAGGAGGAAAAAGTTAAGGAGGGAGAAGGGATAAGAAAATGTAATATATATGTATAGACAACACGACCAAATTTGTAAGCCAAATGGCAATGAATAAAGTTAAACTTATATATATATATATATATAAATATTACTTGTCTTCGCTAATTTTGGAACATTCGTATTCGGCCCTAACAATTTAAAAAAAAAATGTTTTTAGAGCGGAAAAATGTGTTTGCAAAAATATGTAAAACGCAAAATCAGGTTTTCGTCTGAATTTTATACGTGTTTTTCTAAAAGTGTTTTAACAGTCCAGGACACTTAAACTATTTAAATGATTTGTTATGCATGATTGAATATTAAACCGTTTATGACAAAGGAAAGACAAAAACGAGAAAGTTTTAATTATTTAATCAAGCGCATCTGGTTTTTCGTTTTATAGTTTTCTCATGAATCTATTTTACATTTTCATGGTGAATAAATACGAATAAATGCATGTTAATCTTTAATTCAATAGGACCGCAATTTAATCAACGTAAAAATAGAAGTTGACAACAATTTAACAATTTCGTATCGTATCGAAATTTATAGGATAAAATAAAATGATTCGGCTATACGTGCATGTAAAATTTTAAGAAATAAAAAACTTAACTCAACTCTGCATGTTAAAATTTAATTTCTTTTACATTTAGACACGTATTTAATGGTTTAGTTTTTTCTACTAATTGTTTTATGGAACGAAAAGAATTAATTTATTTCTTTTTCTTTTCATTAAATTTTGTTAAATTAAATTTCGACTTTTATCTCCTAAAACCTGAAAATTCTTGTCATTTTCAAACAAACGAAAGCAAACTTCAAAAGCAAACGAGCTTTTTGTTTGAAACTCCAACTAGGACCAGCGAGGCCAATCAACGTTGCCACGAAATTGTGTGTATTCTTTCCCCATGTTGACATTGCTGACGGAATTTCAATTCATTAAGGAACTTGTCATCGCATCAATGTGGAAAATGTACGTAGTTTATGTATACTCGGTATCCAATTACCACTTTTCATAAAAGGTAGTGAAACCTAAAAAAAAACTTTCCTATTAAACGTTTTCAGAATGAAATTCAGAAAAAAACTGTTAAATTTTTAAATTGTATTAAGTACGTTAGTGATTGTTAAAATCAAGTTTGCGGCACAGACGTTTTCCAAACTTCTCGAAATAGTTACAGTGTTTCCAGTATTCTTGAGGTGCTCATGTTTACTCACCGCTCGGACGGGATAGACACTTGAATAATGCAATAGCACTTCGTTCTACCCTAACCTGCAACGGGAAATACTTTTTAGATACATTCTGTTGAAGAAATTTTAATACATTGAAAACATTTCTACTCGCACAAAGATTATTTTGAATTTGTAAATAATAATTCGGATACTTATTTTTAGTTATATTATTTACTTGTTCATTTGTATAATCACATATAGATTTTAAAGTAGTATTTAAGTTCGAATTTAGTGAAAAATTATCTCCACTCTTAATCATAATATAATCAATAATCATAATATAAAAATTTTCCAATCGTGTCAGAGAAATGAGTTGTTTTAGATATAATTTTCTTGTTTTCTTTAGTACAGTGCACGCTGCTTAATAGAATCACTTTGGAACTAAGGATTTTTGATAACAATAACCGAATGATAACAATAAAAGAATAATATTATGATGGTTAATTCTCTGTTCTAAGAACACCACTTTTCTTCTCAGTAATTTGCGGACACTAAAGTTTAAAAAAACACAAATTAACATTATCTCATAAGACCTAGTTAAATTAAGTTGCTAATCCATTATCCTAAGGACGCACATTCCAAGATATTTATTGAAGAACGAATTTACAAATGCATAAATGATGTAATGTTACGTAGGTCAGGCAAAATGCTTAAATAAATAAATAACAATGCAAAAATAAAGCTAAATATGCAAAACAACCATTTTTAGGTTTCAATAATTAAATTTTTCACTATAAATAAGCGTATTGTGAACATTCAGCTAAAAAATCATGCAAAATAGGTTATTATTCACGTATAAAAAGAAACGCGAGAAGAAAATTGATAACATAAACCGAAATTATGATTACTACAAACGATGCTTTAATAAAGTGATAACATTACTCGACTGATAACATCTGTGAGTCTAATAAGCGGCGTACACTGTATTGTAAATTGTTAAAAACAATAAAAAAAAAATTACGGCGTTGAAAAAAGGTGTACTTACGTATTTATTGTAATAGTAACAGTATTAGTCTACATTTTTAAAAACTGACATCGTTTCAATTATTTTTCCGACAAAAAATTTCATAGTGCGAAATCTGGATTTATTCCGCAATTTGATTATACACACTCTATACTGTTAGAATGGAAAATGATAAAGATGAAGTTATAAAGTAAGCAAAAAAACGTATCTATCTAAATTGAAAACCAATTATAATTAGTTAATTATCTAATTTATTCGAAGCGTTACAGGCCATTTTGCGTTCCTCCATTTCGCACATGTTACATTCTCGATAAATGGATATTGTAAACTACTGCTAAATAAGTCATCACGTTGCCGTACACGGGCGCTGGCGGAAGGTGGTTTCCAAGCCACGAAATTGGGGTCTGGCGACCTTGTACGTCCTGTTCGTTCTTTAGCTTCTCTTCCTCCAAAATTTTCTTCAGTTTCTAGGATTATTAAACCTACTACCGATCCTTGGTACTTAGGTTTGGTTTCGAAAGTTTCTGCTTTTCCTCGTCGTTTCTCTCGTTGGTGTCTTGTGAAAGGTCTTCTATGTAAACGTGTACGCATATCTTTGTCCGACTCTTGCGTGTGGAAATTAGTTGTTCCTTCGGACCAACGCAAACAATTAATCCACGATCACCATCTTCCATCTGAGCGTGAACACCGCAGTGTTGAGAGTACGTTAGAAGCTCTTCGCTATCATTTCTATTGGCCTCATATGAGACCTAAGGTTGCCGAATACATACGTTATTGTTCGTGTTCGAATTCGCGACGAAGCAAGCCTATTAGGTCACGTCACGTTTTGCCAGCAACGATGAAGCTTTCCAACACTAGCTTAGCTACAAGGTCTACGCGTCTACATAAGGATCGTACTCTTTCTCCAGATGTAAAAACCGCTGCTATTGCTTTTGCATCTCCTTCTTCAGTCACTTCTAATTATTCTTTATTGGCGCCTTCTTCTAATCGTTCTTTTCTTTTTCATCGGCGTCGCAAGCGTCGTAAGTACTAGTTCGCTTTTGGGCTTTCGACTTTCGACCTTTGCTATCTTTTGGTTCTTTTCTTTCGGTTTTGGTGGTTCGAGTCTTTGAATACGTCGTCGGTATTTTGTTGGTTATAGCTTGGATGCTACCCAATTGTTTCCTCTCATATTGCTGTCATCGATTTTCTTTTCTTTGCTTAAGTTTCTAGTACTTTTGTTTTTGTTTCTTTCTTCTCCATCTTACTTCGGGACAGACTACCTTTCCGTCTGTATATATTTATAGTCGGCCTTTTTGGGATTGGTACGTCATTTATAGAATTCTCTCTTCTGCTTTTGGATTTGGTTTTTCTTTTCTTGAGTTTTCTATTCCGCTCGTCGGCATTAAAGTATACTTTCCAATTTGGGACAGCAATTGGCACGCTCTTGGTCTATGACTAACTGTGATATATGTTCTCTTCTCTTCTTTTCTTTTTTTATCAATGGGCGGTTGGTTGGGCACTAAAGGGCTGGTCACTACCTTTCGTTTCTTCTACGGGGAGAAGAACGAATCAGACAACTACAGCTTGTCTTATCTTTCTCCGTCTTTCTCTATCTCTTATCTTTTCTACTTTTCATTTTTTTCTTCTTGGGCTTAGGGACTTTCTATGTGACATCAATTCGTTTTTTCTTTTTTTTGGATCTTCTTATGGGTCACCTCTGGGGTGGTTAGTTGAACATAGAAATGCCTAGTCTTATCTTTCGTGGCTCTTTTGGTTTTTTCTTGGCTTTTCTTTCTCAGGTACTGTTCTTGCTGTATTGGGTTGGTGGGTTGTTGTATTGTTGTTTTTGGATTGAAGCTTGGGATAGACTGCAACGTCGTTTCTTGTACTCTGTACTTCCGCTTAGTCGGCATTTTTGAGGTTGTTAGTCACCGTTAGAATATTTGTCTTCTTTGGGTTTCTTTTGCTCTTGGAATATTCTAATCCGTTCTTCGGCATTTACGTTCCAATGTGACATTCCAACACAACGAGCACTGACTCACGATGCTTAATTGGCAAGTGAAGTTTTCTGTTCTTTATTGACTCATACTTTCTTTTTTTCTTTTGGTTTTGTTTGAGGTTGCTTTGAAAGTTTTCTCTCTGCTTAAGCTTTGTTTTTTTTCTTGGATTCACTGCAATCATATCCTTTTTCGGTATTCTCTTTTTTTGATCATTCTCTCTTTTGCTACATCGGGCTTCGTAAATTATTCGTTTGGCTGTGTAAGTCTGAAACTTGGGACAGACTACAACTCCGTTTTCATTTATTCTTTCCACTATAAATATGCCAAAACGTGGTCTTGATGCTGGCGCGGGTCTTAACCGTACGTTCTTTCCCTTTGACTTGGTTACTTTCGCTTCGGGCGATTCTTTTATTCTCCCACTATATTATGCCAAACCGTACGTTCTTTCCCTTTGATTTTGATATTTGATTAAGGGTTGGGGTTTAAGAGGATTTTAGGGCTACTTAGTCCTGGACGCTTGTCCAAACTTCTACCTTTCCGATGTTCTTTTCTTTTCGCTGGAATCCTTTTGATACTTACGTCTTTACTGTATTGGGTTACTGATTGTTTGTACCTTACTTTTTGGTATCGCTTTATGCGCTTCGGAAATTAGTAAACCGTGTTGGTATTCTTCTTTACTTTTAGATCAAATTACTCTTGGTTTCTTGGAGATACCATTCGCTTCGTGCGCTTCTTTTACAGTTTTGGTTGTCGGTATTCTTAAGATTCTGGAAAACTCGGTCTCTTCTGTGTCTGTGGTAATCTGATGAGATTACACGGGGTTGGGTTTTCTTGGAATTGGGTTGGTTTTGGATTTTAGGGTTCTATCCTTGGCGTATGCCCAAATTTCTATCTTCATTTTAGCTTTTGTTTTCGTTCTTATCGCTCCACGCTCTCATTTTGCTGGGGAGGAATCTGTTACGGACGAAATTCTCTTTACGTACGCCTATGTATTTCGACGTGAAATTAGATTCGGGTTTTGACGCCCTCTAACGATCGCTTTCTCGTTGGTTGTCATTTGGCGGAAAATCGTCACACGTAAATGATATAAAATGGTCTGTAAGCATTGAATATTTATGTATATCCGTTACCATCTGGAAAATAATGGAAAAACAATTATAATTAGTTAGTTATCTAATTTATTCGAAGCGTTACAGGCCATTTTGCGTTCCTCCATTTCGCACATGTTACATTCTCGATAAATGGATATTGTAAACTACTGCTAAATAAGTCATCACGTTGCCGTACACGGGCGCTGGCGGAAGGCGGTTTCCAAGCCACGAAATTGGGGTCTGGCGAATCCTGCCCAGGGCAAAGAGTGCTACACGTGGATGACACGACGTTAATCATATTAACAACCACCTATTTTAGATCGCACTACATACAGTAGTCGATGCACGTTTTGTTTACTTTTGAGATAGATTTCGTGAATTACTTAATACAAAATTGTTTTAGCCGAACTATCAATTGTGAGTTGAGGTTGTGACACGATTCGTGTTAATATTTATTACAGGCCACTGAAGAAGAAAAACGTTTTTCTTCGGGCTAGTGGATGCTGGAATTCGGGTGAGTGATTTGAATTTACTTTAGATATATCGTTGTCACGTACAATTACTCACAAACTGTTGTATTACAATTTAACGTTAGTGAATACTTATAACGTGTAGCTACCATTAGGGTATTTAAAATCAGTGAAATCACGGTCTCGCATATTGTATGTAGTTGAAGGACATGTACTTCGGTTCTTTATAATTGTGTGTGGTGGGTTGCCGATGTTGTAGGCATCGAGATCTTAACTTTTCTTGTTTCTATAATTCTCTAAATGGACTGTTACGAAATCAAATGTTAATACCGTTGTTAATAATTAGTGTAAACTCTTCTAGTCTTTAGTAACTCTAACCTCGAGGTATAATGACTTTTGCCTAGTATAAATACAACTGTGATAAATGTTAATGATAGACTGAAGGCGATTAAAGTTGTTAATCCTTTTTCGTGTGCTTATTGTTCCCTACGAACCAATTTGGGCTACTCGAACAGCTGAGTAGAGGGATTACGAATCTTCGAATTGTTACAAGTTCTGCCCCTCTCTGTTGTGAGCGAACAGAAGTATTACTTTGGGAGAAGCTCTGGCGCCCTGAAACATCTTGTATATATTCCTTGTGGACCTACCCATCTCCGACTATTGCGAGTTTGGCCGTGCAAGGTTCGTAAAACCCAAAAAGCTTGTAACAAGTTCCCTACCAAGAAGTAAAATAACTATTTCTTTAATTATACACCATGTTGTGGTCGTTTTTTATCAATACATTTGTGTACTCAAATTTTAAAAAAATGCAAAGTAACTTTACCTGCCGCGCAAATTAATTGTTAAACGCTGGTATACCAAAACTTTATTTACATTTTTTCTTCGACTAACAGATAATACGATACATTGTATGTTTATTTGCGATTAGACTCAGAAAACATAACTTAAAAGACGTTTACAAATATTACGTGCACCAAAATTATAAAATTTAAGAACGATATCATTTAGGACGGCGTAATGCTATTGCATTAGTGTCAACGGTACGTATAGAGTAGAAAATATTTGGTTTGTAAACTAAATATTTTAAGTTATGTTTGTAAACGTTGGTTGTTAGTGGAGATTTTTTTGTAATTAAATGGTAACATATTTTAAGAAAACTAAGTTCAAGGTGATTATAATAAACTAAACCCCTAATTTGCAATCTCATTACTTGTTTGCTTGCAGATTTTTTTTTGGATAGGGAAGAAACGTCAACAGTAATTTATTGGATTTTTGTAGTATTATAAAAAAGTTGTAAAAATCAGGTGTTTAAACTACTCAGAAGTCTAATTATCTATTGGCATTTATCGATAGTTGCAAGATACCAAGATGTTTCTTCCGCACATGCTGATACTTGTACGTTTATTATTTTATTTATTCTAATGTTAATTCGGTTTTCGTAAGTGTGTATATACTTTTACGCGGTATTAATTATAATATTATAAAACACACACCTTGTTACAAATGTAATCGCAAACACTTCGTACTTGCGTTATAATAAAATAACACAAAATAAATTTTACAAGAACAATCAATAGTTACAAGACTAGTGCAAATTACTGAATTATGCATTAAACATATTTAAAAGTAATTATAAGCAAAAACACTGATATCGTCACTTTTGTGATCGACTTCATGTTTTTTCTACAGTATCACAATTTCTTTTTATCGCCTTATTTGTATATTTAATTTTTATTATTCGCAGTAGATTGTTCTAGCATTGTTACGTGCAAAATTTTCATAACGTAATACCATGTATATTGAATTAAAATTAGATTCCGGTTTTGACGCCCTCTGCCGATCTTTTCTTGTGACTGTCATTTTACGACTAAGTGGTTAAGCTGACAACTACATAAAATGGCCTGTTTCGTCTAAAGACTGCAAGTTTCTAATAACATCCTCTGTAATGGAAATCAAATTATAAATTCATTACGTATTTACAGTAATTTATTCATCACAGGGTAAGATATTTACATTCGTTTTGTTAGGATTCTTTTGTAATTTTTTTCTTAATTTGATAGCCGTTTCGCCACGCTTTGGCCACATGTTTCTATTCAATAAAGAATAATGAGGGATTAATATCGATAAATACCTTCATGGGACGAGTATAACTCTGTAAGGCCTACGTTTAAAACTAAAAAAACCGAAGACAAGAACTTTTCTTCGAGATCCTACTCATGCGGCAAACACCTGCGAAACCAACTTTCATTGAATGTGTACAGCAGCATTCGATAATCGGGTTATGTTATGTGTACTTTCTTTTAGCAATAATTAACAATTTTGTAGATCTTGCTTTCGTGAGTCATTGGGTTGACACGATTTGCTATTCAAATTTATTCCAAGCTCACTCACTGAGGAAAACGTTTTCTTCAAACAAGTAGGTACTGGATTGTGGGTAGGTTTATTTAATTATTTTGTCGTTGTCAGAAAAGTCACTCACTGAACTTTTGCTTATGTTAATTTCCGTAATTACGATCATTGTTTCAATACCATTAAGGTGGTTTCATTAATTATTTTGTGTGTATCGCATGCTGTGTACAAACGATATTGATTACGAAATTTTCTTCGCTATTAACTTCGATTCAATTTATGTATTGTCTGTTGCCGATACTTCTGGCATTTACGGATTGAGAATTAGATATACTCTTGTTAATAATCTACGTTACTAAATTAAAGTTTTTATACCTGTTTAATCCTTCTTTTATGGTAACATACCTTTCTCTTTTATTTTGGCTATCCAAACAGAGTAACAAGGATTACGAACCTAAAAATTCGTTACAAGCTTGGACCGTCTGTCTTGATCGAGGCAGAAGTGTTAATTATAAAAGATCTGGCGCCCTTAATTATTATTTACTTGAACCTCCCCTATCTCCGACTGTGTGAGTTGGCCGTGCAAGGTTTGTAAGACTTATAAGCCTGTAACAGCATATTAGATCCATTGGGGCAATTAACTTTATCTTGGATTTTCTAAATGTTTGTTGTAAAAAGATTAAAATAAATTTTATACCAAAACAGTGCTATTAAAACCACTAACTTTCTTGTTACCTTTTTAGTTTGTAAGGTTCCATTTCTAATAATAACACGCATTAATTACAAATTATTTTTAAATATTTACAAATGTACCATATTTGGTTTGTAAATCATATTTACATGTTATTCTGTGGCAGCTTGTAAGAAAATAATGTTTACACACCAACATGGTATTTGATTTTGATGAAATTAAGTTCTTTTATTTATTGGCTATAAAAAAAAGTAAATAATAAGTATAGTATATGATTCGTAAGGAATGTGCATTGCCACTCGTATGAATTGCCAGCCTCGCATTCGGCTCGGCTTAAAATTTTCATACTCGTTGGCAATGATAACCATACCTTACTCATACAAGCACCATACAAAAAGTATTCAGCTCTTAAAAGTACAAATAAAAAAAGTGACATAATAATAAAGACATGCAAAATTGACCACTTTGCATACTCTATCTAATCCCATATTTTTGCAAAACAAATTTTTTACGGAAGAAAGAAATCAAGCACTCATTTTTTTTTATTCAAAAACATTTATTTTACCTCAACGACTAAAACAATTCTAATAATAGTTAGAATGTTGTGAGTTAGCGATTAAATTAAACCCGAAGTGATTCCTTTACTGCAAATTTTTGGTCACTTGTAATCACATCAACTAATTTTATTATTGCTTCTCTTTTAAGTTTTTCATAAAAAAGAAATCCTTATTGGGTATTAAGGGATAACTTTACAAACAATACAAAAAATTATTTTTTTTGTCCAAGACTAGAAAAATTTGTTTTATGCACTATACATCACGCATAACACAGAACTAAAATTTTGATTAAATGTACGACTTTTTTATAGTTCATATTATAGACTATTTGGTGCTCGATGTAAAAATTGCTAATAATTTATTCACTGTTATTTATTTCAACTTCCACATTAATAAAAATGTGTCACAATTTTTTTAATTTTATATTAAGCCTTGCACGGAACCTCTGACGTTATTTAGGGACCCCTAAATCAATTTTAATTTTTTACGGACCCTCTGAATGATCTCGGAACCCCTAGAGGTCCGTAGCGATCACTTTGGAAACCACTAGTCTAAATGGATTCCTAAGTACTTGACTGTGTCGTGCTGGGACAGTTGTTGAGCGTTAAGAAAAACCGGAGGACAGGTTTCTCTCAATTGGCAAATATTTTCGCGTGTAAATAAAAGTTCCATATTGAAACTGCATTATAAACATTTAAATTTAAAATTAAATAAAAAATAAACATTTTTTGAACACATTTAATATTTCACCTACGTAACTTATTAATAACATTGTCAATATAGGACTATTGCACTTAAGTGTTAGTTACATTTTAAGTAGTTTTTTCTATATCTCTTTTTGATCAAAACGTCAAAAAAGGCAATTATAATGTTTTAAATAATTGCTAACATGCTTATAAAAACTTATTAACAGTGGAATCATTTTGTACTAAAAAGATATTTGCTGCATTTTATATATATTTGTATATAAATAATCTTCGTAAGAATAAATAAATCTAACTTAATGTGCCATTGAATTTCCACACGTTAGGTTTCTAAAGAGGTGGGTGCGGCACTATCACTGGTATGATAAACAAAAAATTCGTATTTTTCTTGGCACACATATGCTGCTTTACTATAATACAGTAAATAATTATTGCATTTTTTAGGAATGTCAAGTAAAAAGAATGAAGTATTTTACCTTTATATCCATTTACTATTTTTAGTTTTCAATTCGCTGTTGTAGTCTAGAAAAACTGATAACAGACAGTCGCCGTGGAAGAAATAATGTAATATAAACTTTGGTATTGCAGATACCTCATTGCAGTGCAATACAGTAAACAATAATTTAGAGTTTATTGTATGAATAAAGTGTACATTTTTTATTAAAAAATAGTTAAAAAAACGATCTTGCAACTATATAAAAAAAGATTAACAAAAAAATATTAAATTACAATTTAAATTTATATTTTAAAATTTGCATGTATCTTTTAAAAGTGCATCTAAATATCGACCTTCATGATTATTTTATTTTGCTACACCTTCAACGAATTTAAGAGTTGATCCAATTTAGGAAGAGTAGAAAACCGAGTAACAATGTTGTGTTTAGACAACATTTTTCTTATATGGTCCGTGGTATCTTTGACATATGGTAGATAAGTGATAGACGGTGGTTGAGACATAGATTCCGCTGTTACTCTTGGTTTGGTAGATGTAAACTTTGTAATCGACCGCTTAATACCTTTTCAATTGTAATTGTTTGCGACTAACACCTTGGTTAGATAATTCAACTCTTTTTGAAGATTTTAGGGTTGACGAAAGGAAAAAGTTCTGTAGACTAAAAAATTCACTACTGATAATTTCTAAGAAGGTTGCCGTCGCCAACTTGTGTAAAACTTTGTGGGTTCTTAGTACTTTATGTTCTGGCAGAAATGAAAAGTAAAAGTTTTCACTTCAAATAATTATTCAGTTTGAAAACTAATCATTTAATAATGTTTACTATTATAACATAAGAAGGAATAATATCAGCTTGAAAACTCTGACAATATTTCTTTCAGTATCTTATCGCCTTTAATAAAACTTATCGTTTTATCAAAATCAGAAAGAGATACAAATATTCATAAAAAAACACAATTTAGATATTCATTTTATAATCTCGAAATCGAACTGGTAAACGCATTTCCCTCTGAAGGCGCTGGACTTTTACTGGAGGGACTGGTAACTCAGGTGCTTCTTGAATCGGTTGAATCTCCTATTGAACTGTTGGCGTCGTTGGAACCCTTGGAGCTTTGCTAGGTCTAAACGTCACAGTTTTCTTGAATTGAACCAGTGTTGATTGTGTTTGGGTTATGTGACGTTTTACTATTCTTCCCTTGTCCAATAATATTTCATAGTGTAATTTTCTTGGTCTTTTTCGTACATCTCCAGATTTCCAAGCACTTTTGTCATCAAGTCGGACCTGAACCCTCTCCCTCACTTGTATAAAACGTATCGGGTTGGAGGATACTTGTGAGGCTTTTGGTCTGTATGAGAAAATTTCATTTAATTGAATTCGTATAATTCAGCTGGTAATTTACCATAAACCAAAGGTGTGACTCAATATCTAGAAAGAATTTTTTGCATTTTATTTTCTATAGAACTATTTCATTTGATGCTGCTCTTGTGTTTTAGAATCTGGACTTTTCGTTCAGCTAATTCGTTCGTGGGTGCCCTGGTGCAATAAATTTTTGACAAATTTCGTTTCTTCCACAATACATTCAAAACTATTCGCTCTGGAAAATTGAAGCGTTATCTGACACAATCACCTGTGCATATCCATTATGTGCAAAAATTGACGTTAAAGGTAAAATAGTAGTTGAGCTAGTAGGTGCTTCTTTTAAAATTTTGACTTCAACCTATTTAGATTTTCCATCAACACGCTCCAAAAAATAACAGTTCTCAAACGGACCGGCGTAGTCTCTATGAACTATATCTCAATTATTTTCGGGTTATTCCCACGAATGGATAGGAACCTTTGGAGAATTTGCTCTTACCAGTGCACAGTTTTCACATGTCTTAACTAGTCTTTCTATATCACGTAACGACGTGCTAATTGTTTAAGTTTTGTAATACCTATGGGATTCTCGTGGAGTTTTTTAGATATGCTGGAACGTAATGGAGTTGTAATGACTATACCATCCTTTACAAATATTATACCATCAATCAGTGCAAATTGAGAGTCTTCTTATTGATTTTTTAGATTGTCGAGTATTTCAGTAAGTTCTGGATCGTTTTTGGTTTGGTTTTTGATAGTCATAGCTGTTACTTTATCGCTTGAAATTTGGAATATTCTTTGAGCACATATTTGATTTACTTCTTCTCCAACTAATTCATCGACTGACATCTCAGTTTGCTGGACTGAAGCTCGTGAGAGACAGTCAACGTTTTGATTATCTTTTCCGTTCTTAAATTGTACAGTTTAATTAAATCCAGAAAAAAATGAAGCGTAACGGAGTAGTCGAGCTCATGTCATTTTTGGAAGCGCCTCGTGGTGGTCCGTAACCAGCAGCAAATGTTTTGAAAATATATAGTTGTAAAAATAATGCACTCCAAAAACAATTGCAAGTGCCTCTCAGTCAAGTTTGCTGTAATTCCGTTCAGTTTCGGTAAGTGACCGTGACGCGTACACTACTGGTTTTTACTCTCCCACGACGACATAATTAAAAGTAACTGCCATGCCTGTAAGCTACTTATCTTGGGCTTGTACTGTTTCTAATTTACTTATTCCATATATGAAGTTACGATTAGAGTAATCGAATTCAGGAGTTTTAGCATTTATATGAGCTTCTCATTTAAGTTTACTTCCATCGACACGACAGTCTATAACCTTGTGATTATTTTTTCCACAACAAATACATGGATTTTCAATACTAAGAGCCCTATAATTTGGTTGACGATTTCTAGAATTGTATTTTGAATAACCTGGTGATCTACCTCTTAATCTATGATTGGAGTGACTACTGGAACCGTTTCTTGAACTTGAACGATATCTTGAAATGTTAGTGGGTTTATTAAGATCGCTGATGCCCAAATTTTAGAATAACTTGAATTGAAACGCTGTGTTAATTTTTTACTTTACATTTTTGAGGCTTCAAGGGCAGTTGCTGTTGACAAAATATCCTTAAATTTAGTAGCATCAGATTGTAGAATTTGTTCTCTTAACCAATCGTCACGTAACCCTCTAATGAACTGGGCTTTTAGTAAAATTTCTGCAACCAATACTGCTTTATTACATCCAGATTTGACTGAGAATTCGCATTCCACTAGGTCACGTTGTAAGGCTGCTACGTATTTCGTTTTTAGGTTATAGAGTTAATAAATTTGGAATATATTCTCTTACAGAACGAGTGAAGATTATTCAGGAATTTCCACTTCCAGACACTATCGAAAAGCTTAGACTCTTAGGTCTTGCTAATTTCTATCGGCGTTCCCTTCCTCATTCTTCTGTGATTCAGCAACAGTTATTCAATTTGTGCCAAAGTCCAAGGAAAGGAGACCAAAAGTCAAATGAACTTCTCAATCTCAAAAAGGCTTTGATCGTTTGAAACAAGAACTAGCAAATGCTACTCTTTTAGCGCACCCATCGGTTGAATTGCCTTTAGTTTTAAGTGTGAATGCTTCTGATTTTGCCATTGGTGCTTCTCTTCAGGAACTTCGAAAGAATAATCTTGAGCCGTTAGGTTTCTTTTCTAGAAAACTTAGCAAGCCACAGGTTTCTTACAGTACGTATGACCGTGAACTGTTAGCTACTTACCAAACAATTAAATACTTTCGATGTAATTTGGAAGGTCGTACATTTACCATTTATACAGATCAGAAACCATTAATTTATGCGTTTGAGCAACGTCTTGAACGAGCAAGTCCTAGACAGCTACGACACCTTGATTATATTGGACAATTTACTACTGATATAAGATATATACCAGGTTCGTATAATGTCCCAGCTGATGTCTCGCATTTAAGTGATCCGCCATTTCTCTATAACAGATTGCTAGAGCTCTAGTATCATGCGATGAACTTAAACATCTCATGACGTCAGACTCCTCTTCTCGTAAGTTCCAAAACATGCATCTGGATTGTGGATTAACGCTTATTTGCTATTCCTCTACTGAAAAGCTTCGTCCTTTTGTTCCCTTTGCTTATCGTAGACAAATTTTCAATTCATTAAATAATATGTCTCACTTTGGTACAGAAGCCTCAGTTAATCTTGTGCAGCAAAGGTTTTGATAACCCAGACTCAAACGTGACCACCACCACAGGGATATCGACACCTACTTACAATGATCGATAGATTTTCTCGTTGGCCTGAAGCTGTTCCAATAACAGATATCACCGCCGAAACTGTTGCTAATGCAGTTTATTGCAACTGGATTATTTTATTTTGGTGCTCCAAAATTCATCACTGATCACAACTGATAGAGGCAATCAGTTCGACTGTCAACTGTTCACGAGCTTAACTCGATTAACTGGAACAGAGCACAACAAAACGATTGCATACCACCCAGCAGCGAATGGGATTATTGAACGTTGGCATCGAGTCCTCAAATCAGCGATAAAAGATAAAATCAAGATTGGGTCTTCACCTTACCATCGGTAGCGCTAGGACTTCGATCTTATCTCATCACGGAACATCAAGGTATACCTGCAGAAATTGTTATGGTGAAACCATTAGGCTTTGAAGATTCACAGTCACACGATGCACCACTGTTCTTAGACAAGTTGAGAAATCATGTTCAAAGTCTTCGTCCAGTACCATTTCGACATCACTGCAAGAGAAGCATGTTTATTTACCCGGACCTCATGGAATCTTCACATGTTTTTATTCTTCATGATGAAGTAAAAGAACTGTTACAGCCGGCATACGATGGACCTTTTAAAGTAGTTTCACGTGACCAAAAAACGTTTAAGCTGCTGACTACTCATGGTGAGGAAACAATTCCTATCGACAGGCTAAAACCTGCATTTATCTTACGTGATAAAGATCCAATCCAAAATGGAAATCAATAATTTCCTTAATCAACAGCATCTACGACAGAAGCAGCAACGCCTCAGCCACTGATGCATCTTCAACCCAACATCCAGAACACCACAAATGCGGACGTCAGGCACGGTTCCCTACCAAATTCTAAACCGACGTTATCACTGGGGAGAGAGTATGTGACTGATAACTCTTCTTCGTCAGGTTTCGTAGAATGCACGTCGTTACATATACCTCATGTACAAGTTTTTTTTGTAATTTCATTGTAAATATTATTCTTTATTTTTATGTTACTATAAATAAAACATTTAAAAGTAACACCTACAAGACTCAAATAATTTATCAAAATAGTAGTCATACAAACAAGGGATTGTCCATCTATTTGGAGAAGAAGGACAAATATTTCCACTTTTGTCTTCCTCTCTGAAAAATATCTCTAGTCGCTTTAGAAAACTTCGCTGAAGCAAATGTTCGAAGCGTTTTTACATCTTGTTTGAATTTAAACACTATCCTGAAGAACTATATAGCACAAAAATGACTCTAAGTGCGAACGCGGCAAATTTTTGCACACCAGTGACTTACATTTTTGTAGCTTCATCAAAGCACTGACTCACAACATTTAAAAACATATCTAGATGAAGCACGTCAACAATAATTTTTAACAGTGTAGCAGAAAGTGTATTTAGCGTTTTTTACAAACCAAAAAGACCTATTTATATTTAACGCTTTCTTTAAAATATGAGATAGTTCAAAAAAGGTTGAATTTATATAATATAATAAAAAAGTTATAGGTATTTAATAGTTTGTTTGTTTGCGTATTCACGATGGGTGCTTAACATTTATTAATCCCTACATGTACGATTTCTAGAAACATTAAGGAATTATTGTGGGTGCTACGAACCCAGAGAAACATAGCTCGAACCCACGAACTCGCTATGGATGATGATCAGACAATCCGTTTAAATATCTATCTGTGTGCATCAGTTTTCGATAAACTGATTGTGATAAAAAACCATCTTTATTTTGATTAACTGAAACGTCCAAAAATGGTAAAGAGGAGTTCCTTTCTAATTCCATAGTAAAACAAATATTTTGATGAATTGAATTTAAATGACATAGAAACTCGTTAAGCGTAGAAGGACCATGTAGTCAAATGAGAAAAGTGTCTGTACCAGCACTTGGGTTATAGATAAAATGTGGATATAGTTTTTTTCTCAAAATCTTCCATAAAATTAATCAGTTTGTTACAGGCTCTATAGATGTTCACTGCGACGTGTGAAAAAAGCTCAGCTTTTGTGATAACGATGGGAATGGAAAATTGTGTTACACATGATATTTGCATCGATCAAAAATTACAATTTTGATACACTTATTTTTTAATGTTAGGCTTATCTTTAATCGGACATGGGAAGTAAGTAAGTAAGTAAGTAAGTGTTTATTTAGTAAAGATATACTAATTTAACATAAATCATAACATATTTCTATTAATACTAATTTTTGCTTAAAATTTATTCTTAACATAATCACTCAGACCTTTTTTAAATTTATAAATATTTTGCTCGCGCTTAATTTCATCTGGTAAGTCATTATATAATTTCAGACCTTTGTACATAAAAGAATTTTGTGACTTTGATTTTGAAAATTTTGGCAATCTGAAATCACATCGACTTCTCGTGTTATATGAATGTATTTCATAGTTACGTATCACTAATTTTGACATGTAGTTTGGAAGCAAATCATTAATTATTTTGTATACCAACATTAATGAATTGAAATATATCCGCTGTTTCACACTTAACCATTGTAAACAATCTAACATTACTGTGATTTTGGTATATTTTGAACAATGTAATATAATCCGCATAGCTCTATTTTGTTGTTTCTGTAAACGTTTTAAGTCGACTTCGTAACACATTAAAAATATACTACTGCAAAAATCAAAATATGGTGCAATAATTGTTTTATAAACAGTAATTCTTGCATTAATCGTCAATTTATTAGATATTCTTCCTAATAGGCTAATCTTATTTGCTACTTTTTTATTACATAATTTACGTGGCTTCTAAAATTTAGATTCTGATCAATCACAATTCCTAAATATTTAATTTGTTCAACCTGTTCTAATTCTATATTTTCAATTTTTATTTTTGTTGTGTCAACATTAATATTTGATATTACCATTGTCTTACTTTTCAGCACATTTAATTTTAATTTGTTTGTTTGTAACCAATTTGCAATAATTTCTAATTCTGAGTTTAGCTTTATAATAGCTGAATGTACATTTTTATCAGTAATTGATACCAGGGTATCGTCCGCAAACAAATTAATATTACAGCACTTAAGGTTAAGTTCTAAATCATTAATATAAATTAAGAAAAGCAATGGGCCTAAGACTGATCCTTGAGGTACACCTAAATTATTTTGAATTTTGGTACGTAGTGGTCTGAGTACGAGATTCCAAGTAAGTTTCGAACCATTGAAGTTCGGTGCTTCTTATTCCATATTGGTAAAGTTTATTTATAAGTCTTCCTCTGTCGATAGTTTCAAATGCTCTTTTATAGTCTAAAAACACTGCTACTACACTATTACCCTCGTCAATTTCGGATTTCCATTTTGTTAGCACGAGATTTAATGCTGTTTCACACGAGTGTTTACTTCGAAAACCCGATTGATTTTCACTAATTATATTATTTTGTTCTAGAAAGCACTGTAATTGTTCCTTAACAACTGATTCTAGTATTTGTTCGTACACTGGTAAAATATTGATAGGTCGAAATTCTTCGCATCTTTTTTTATTTTTAATTTTAGGCGTTGGTATGACTTTGGATTGCTTCCAACAATTAGGAAATTTTCCACTTATTAAAGATTTGTTTGTTAGGTCTACCATTGCATTACCAATTTCTGGCAATGCATCTGTAATAACTTGTTTTGTAATGTGATCCGTTCCTCCTTTTCTCTTAATATTACTTATGATTTTCTTCAGATCCGATAAATTAACTTGCTTAAATTTGAAATTAATGATTGGTTTTAATATTGGGGCCTCTTTGAAGTTTGCTGGGGGCTGGATTATACTATTATTTATTTGCATAATGCTGCTTACAAAATATTCGTTAAGTTTATTTGATATTTCTTCTAAGTTACCAATTTCTACTTCGTCAAATATTATATTTTTTGGTTCATTTTCTTTTCCATTGATTAAATGTTTAATAATTCTCCACATATTTTGAGGTTGTCCGCTATTTTGCTGTATTTTATTTACGTAATATTTATTTTTGCTTATCTTAATTTTGTTACTAAAATTATTTCTTGTGTTTTTGTAAAGCATCCAGTCATTTTCATTTCCCGTTAATTTAGCAATTTTATAAAGCCTGTCCCTTTCGTTTCGGAGATTACGTAAGTCCATTGTAAAACCAAGTGTTATTTGTTCGTGTTTTTATAGTTTTCTTTATAATTAGGTCATTTACTGCATAACAAAGCGTTTGAACTATGTCATTTGCTATTTGATCCATCTGTCGATTTTGCATATTCCAATTGTGATGGCTCAGTACATTAAGTAGGTTTTGTTTTGAATATTTTTATAGCAATTTATTGTTTTTATTTTGTAATCCATCTTATTATGCAATGTACCTAAATTTATTTCTATTATATCATGGTCAGTTATTTTTGGTTCATTTAATACAACAGATCTTAATTCATTTACATTTGTAATTACTAGGTCAACTATTGTACGGCTATTTTCTGTTGTACGCGTAAATTCGTCTACAATTTGTTTCATCCCTAAGCTTTTAATAACTTGTATTAATTTCGACCCATAAAAACTTTGTTTGGATACATCTATGTTAAAATCCCCTATAATTATATGTCGACTGTTATCCGGAATTGTATCTTCACACCACTTTTCAAAATGTTCTATAAAAGTAGCATTACTTGCACTTGGCGAGTGATACACCACTGTATAGTATCCTGTTTGAAATCCTCCTATTATTTTGATACATATTAACCAATAGTTATTTTCTAATGCAAAATTAGAGATTACAGTATATCGGATTTTTTGCTTATAACTATTACAACCCCTCCAGTTCTTCTCGTTTGTGAATTACACCGAATTAATACATATTCTGAAAAACTAATTTCACAGTCTTGTATGTCTTCAGTTACACGAGTTTCACTTAATAATAACAAACTTGGTTTCCTATCTTGAATTAAGATTTTTAGTTCTTGAAAATGTTTTAGCATGCTTTGTGCATTCAAATATAATATGTTCGCAATTTGTTTACTTATTCTAAAAAATCAATCTTCTTTCTTTTCATTTCCATTTTTCGTTAAAATTCTTGACTCCAGACAGGAGGGTTAATTTCCAATTTCATTTTTAATTTTTTGGCCATTTGAATACAATTCGAACATTTATGATTTTCTTCTCCATCAACAGTACATTCATGCAACCCATGTGAGCCAGCACATTTTAGACAGGATTTTTGTGCTTTACACTCCGAGGCTTTATAGTTACATCCATTACATCGATAGCATCTTCTGATTTTAATAGCATCATAGACTATGCATTTATCCCAACCTACGTTTATCTTTTCTTCTTTCATTATAGCCCAATACGTGTATGCATTTACTTCCGCATAAGCTATATAACTTTTCCGATTTCTACCTTCTTTTGTGTGTACAATCTTTAAAGACGATTTCTCCGAATTTATATGACTGTTCTGCATTTTAATTTTTTCCTCGATTATTTCCGGTGGCAAATTTTCAGACAATCCAACTATTTTTATTCTTGGCAACTTTTTCTTTGGCAATTGTATTTTGTAGGATTCTCCCATCTTAGTTTCCGCTTTCTCTTTTAACTTACATACATCATCCTTATTTTTACATTCAATAAGTATACCACCATTACTTACCGGTCGTATTCCGGTTATATTCATATCCGTAGGGTCAATACATTTCTTAATGTCATTCTTGGTATCCACACTTTTCTGTTCTACGTTTTTTGGTTTTATTATTATAGCTGGTTCATGTTTCTTTAATTTCAATTTATCGGCATATGTTGGTTGTGACTGTTCTTCAATTATTTCAGTTATGTCACTTTTTATTTTATCTTGATTTACTATGAGTTGTTGATTAACATTATCAATCTTTTCATTCTGCTTATGGACACCATCCTTCAGTTGTTTTAATGCTTTCATACCATCCAAAATAATTGCCATGTAACTTTTTCTATCTACACAGTGTTCACAAAACCAACCAAAATTACGTTTTACGGAAGTAAAAATATCGTCTCCGTGATACATAAAATTGACTTTTTTTTAATTCATTAGGATTTAAGTTCGTATTTAAATTTAGTCTTAAATTTTTTATTAATTAATTCATTATTATACTGACATTGATTTTAATGTGGCGTTTAAGTATGGGATAAAGTAAATAAATAATTAGGACTTATTCTTATTGTTTTTATTAACAAAATACTTAATTGAATGTAGGTACTTTAATATCAATTTTATTAATAACACTGGCCTGCAAAAAAATATTTTTTATCGAGCCCTGACACTATTCCGGGTGATTCTTATGTAAAATGACGTCCTGAATCCAAATATGTCTTCCGTTTTCTTCCATCATCCACCATTTTCGAGGGAGCCCCAAATCTCTAATTTTAACACTTTTCGATAAATTAATTATTATTTATTTATCGAACGATAATAATAATTATAATAATTATAATAATAATAATAATATGGACATGAATTTAATTTAAATGGGAAAAAGAACTATTTTAGCTATAAACAGTAATAAATAAAAAGATATTCATCGTTACTTGGTGCTTGCTTTCCTTTTATACCCTGAGGTACGCTCTCTCGTTTCAAAAACCAGCAGTACTCCGCCAACATGCTTGCATTCCACTTTCCTGAAAATTTCTTCTCCAGCTTAGCGATGTCTTGATGGAACCGTTCCCCGTGTTCATCCGAGACTGCTCCTAAATTTTCAGGGAAAAAGTCCAGATGCGAGTGAAGGAAGTGAAGCTCGTTTTTCTTTTCGATTTAGGTGTTCAATAAACGTCGAATCTTGGAAGAGTTGTCTAGTCTGGGGACCAACGACAACACCTTCTTTGATTTTAACTTCGCTAAGACGAGGAAATTTAGTTTTCAAAAATTGAAATGCTCACCTGTCTTGTCCATTGCTTTCACAAACTGCTTGATAAATCCAAGTTTGATGTGTAAAGGTGGTAAGTAAATATTTTCCTTCGGAACCAAAGGATTGTGGGCGACATTTTTTTGACCAGGAATAAGATTTTCTCGCAGAGGCCAGTCCCGTACGATGTAATGTTTATCTCGGGCTCGGCTATCCCATTCACAAAGGAAGCAGCAATATTTTGTGAATCCTGATTGCAGGCCCGTGTGTAGAGCAACAACTTTTAAGTCAGCGCAAAGTTTCCACTTATAAACATGATAACTAATTTTATCAAGGATTCTGAAGATGTTTTCGTACGTTTCCTTTATATCAACAGAGTATGCAACTGGAACTGATGGGAAGTCATTCCCATTTGCCAACAGGGGAACTTTTAATTTTAAGTTTATAATGAGTCTATAAACAGTCTCTATTTGTCTGGGTCACATGGCATCTGTAGCTCTGTCATCAATAAATTTGCATTAGGGCAGAACACTAAATCTTTATCTTCTGAGAAAAGACATTTCAGGGTTGCTTGTCTGGTCCTGTAAGAAGATATTTTTACTCCCTTTTCTAAGAGATTCCACTGTTGAAGTCGCCATCTTAGGAGCTGCGATTTAGTCTTGGGTAACTGCAAATCCCTGACAAGATCATTTAATTCCGATTGAGTGAGGAGGTGAGGTTGCCAAGAAACTAAATTTGCGGAATACTCTTCATCATCATTGAACGTATCATTCGAAGCCCCAGGTTGTGGCTCAGAGTCTTTTAAATCAATTTTCGGCTCTATAGTATAAGTGTTTGGGGGCTCTGGGATTGGCAAAGTATCGTTATGAGGAACCGGTCTTAGAGCTGACCGAATATTGGGATACTGAAGTCATACAAAAGTAACAATCTGTAAGATGACAGCGAGGTTTACGCCAAACCATGGCACAGCAAATGACATTGATTTACGGGTACTTTTGAACCCTTTGGTCAAACTACTGTAACAAGTCGTACAGCAAACTGATGGAGCCCAAGTCTTGTCCTGGTCGCCAACTTGACAATCAACGTACAATTTATACGCTGTTTTAACAAGCGGAGAAAGGGGTTTTCGTTGCGCTTTTAAAGTTAATTCCCCGCAGACATAGCAGAAGCTATCGGGATGACTTTTACACTCGCGTGGCATAATTAAACAGTAATTCAACTTGACATTAACCACAAATCACGCTTAGTAACTTAAACAAAATCCGGAGTAAAAGTAGTTTTACTGTTTTACACAAATGAACAAGGATGAACACAAAATCTAGCACGTTTAAAACGTCGACCAGTTAAATCTGCAACAGCTATAGATGTACTGATCGAAACAGTTAAGCAAACAATGTAATATACTATAATGAGAAGAGTAATGCAAGTTCAAGCCTGTCGAAAATTCCTGTTCAAACCTGCATGTGGTATTGAGATCGCCAGCGTCGTGCAGTGAATCTTCCTAACTGTTTATTGATATTTTTTTACTGTTCTTATATATTTGTATTTTATTGTTGTTTTTATATACATTTTATAGCAAAACTTTTGCCATATACTTTGGTATAAATTTTATTACTTGCTTTGGGATGTTTAACGGCTATAAGTTAAAATTCTAAAAAAAATGCAAAAAATAAAATAAAAATGGGGTTCCCCCAAAATAGGTGGGTGATGGGTAAAAACGGAGCTCATTTTTAGATTCAGGAGGTCATTTTACGTAAGAATCGTCGATCGCCGATTTTCATGCAGACCAGTGTAATTAAAAACGTTGATTAAACGTTTATGAGAATTTTTGGAACAATGTACATATTACGTTAAGCTAATAACAAATAGTTTATAAAAGTAGGAAGTTTGTTTTTAGTTTTTAATGAACTCAGTTTTGTTGGTACAATGTACCGATTATGTTTTAACGAACTTATTTATTAACTGATAAACAAATGTGCATTATTTCAATCAAACATGATACTCCATCTGTTTTAATAACCAAGTTTATTGTTGTAATAAATTTTTCAATTGTAATTAGAGTTCATTTTGGTTCTGTGTATGTTTTAAAATTTTATAAAAAAAATATATACTTTGTGATATAACCGTAGCGCATGTTGGCGTGTTAACAGTAACCGGGAAAGGTTAAATTTGCTTTCGATACAACAGCTCAATGTTTCTTAAACACTTCAACAATGTTTTTCGCAAAAACATACAGGGTGTCCCACGAGGTACTGTACATACTGAAATGGTTTGTTTCTTAGGTCAATTTAAGTAGAAAACGTCCTATAAACATAGGTCTAATTCGCCATAGTTACACAGATACAAGCGTTCAAAGTTTATAACTGATCACACATTTTTTGAAAATTAATTATTCTTAGTCAACTGGGAAACAAAAGCCAAACAATATGTCATTTATTGCTTACTTTTCTACTAATGTCACAGTCGATTTAATTAAATGAAATGTAATTTAAATGCAGAATGCCTTCTCATTTTTCTAACGAAGAGTATGCTGATATCATTTGCATTTATGGATTTTGTGATGGAAATGCGAGATCTGCCGTTAGGGAATATGAACGAAGATTTTCCAACAGGAGGGTGCCAAATCACCAAACCTTTTCTTCTGTGTTTCAACATGTACGGACTCATGGTTCATTTCCATCAGTTTCAACAAGATCTGACCGTCCTGTGCAGTTAAATGTGAATGAGCAGGAAAACATTCTACAGATGGTTGATCGGAGTCCAGGGTTGAGTACTAGAAGAATTTCTTCTCGAACGGGACTCCCCCGTATTTCAGTATGGCGAACATTACATGATGGGCTTTTGTATCCCTATCACATACAACAGGTTCAGCATCTGGAAGCTGGAGATTTTGCTGCCCGGTTGAATTTCTGCCACTGGCTACAGGTAAATCCACAATTAGTTCCATTCATTTTATTTAGCGACGAGGCGCAATTTACTAGAGATGGAGTGAACAATACACGTAATTCTCATTTGTGGTCATATCAAAATCCACATGGCACAACAGAAACTAACTTTCAGCGCAGATTTTTTGTTAACGTATGGTGTGGCATGATTGACGATCAACTTATTGGACCTTTTTTCTTTAAGGAACGTCTGACAGGAAAAGCATATGCTAACTTTATGCGGAATGAATTGCTACCGCTTTTGGAAGAAGTACCTTTACTAACAAGACAACAAATGTTTCTGCAACATGATGGAGCTCCTCCACATTTTAGTCGGCATGTGACCGAATATCTAAATGTTGCTTACCCCAATAGGTGGATTGGGCGTGGAGGCCCGCATGTTTGGCCACCGAGATCGCCCGATCTCACACCTTTAGACTTCTATCTGTGGGGTCATGTGAAAAGTTTAGTATACGAGGTAAAAGTTAATACCAGAGCTGAACTAATACAGCGTATCCTGGATGTGTGTCAACAAACACGGAACAACCAGCAGGTGCTTCAAGCGGCTACTCGGTCCATTTTAGATCGCAGCCGTCGTTGTATTAATGCCGAAGGAGGTCATTTTGAGCATTTGATGCGATTTTTTTTGTTTGTTTTTTTTTATGTTTGTTTTGTAGTCCGATTTTCTGTTTTCAATAATAATAATTTTCAAAAAATGTGTGATCAGTTATAAACTTTGAACGCTTGTATCTGTGTAACTATGGCGAATTGGACCTATGTTTATAGGACGTTTTCTACTTAAATTGACTTAAGGAACATACCATTTTAGTATGTACAGTACCTCGTGGAACACCCTGTATAGCACTATATTTGTTTTTTTTAAATTTTCCAAAAATTGTGTTTGAGCAACTCGATTGATCATAAAAACGAACTGTATCACGTTTGCTATTGAGCTTATAAAAAATTGAAATAGTGTTATTTGTTCTATAATTTTTTTGTTTAAGATTCATAGTCCTAGAACAAAGCAATGTTAGTTAACCAAGATTTTTTGGTTTAACAAATCCAGTTTTCTACTACTAGCTTTTATATATACAAATATATTTTTTGTGCAGTATATCATTTGAACTTTTTTTAAAACATATATAAAATATATGAAAACAACGTTTTGTAAATTTTGAATATTTATAGACTTTATTAGAAAATTATTTATAGATCACATTAACGTTTTAATTGGTGAGCAGGAAATTGTTTAAAATTCTAGAAGTGTATACTTTTGAATAAGCTAAGTGCAGGTGTTAACGAAATTGTATAAAAATATGTTATGTACATATTCTTGCTTTGTTGTGATAGTGAGATTTACGTATACAATTTGGTTTTATATTTTTTTAATTTTAAAGTTTTTGTATTTATATATATATAAATTGTTAATATTATTCTTTTTTGTATACATAGCATAACTGGTCATATAGTAAATACAAATTAATTTAACTATGTACTACGTTATGTAAAAGTTGGAAAATTACGTTTTCGTGAACGTAAAATATATGTACAAAAAAATCAATAATATTAATAAACTGAATCTAAAGTAGTTATATACCTGTTTAAAGATGAGATTGTAAAAGACCTTATTGACTTGGTAAAATCCCATCCGAAAAGATAGCGGTTGGCTTGTTTCTAATATTCCGGGATGCTCCAGGAAAAGCCAGCCATCTCTGCCGGATTTACTGGACCATGAATTCCAGAATAAAACTGAATAATGTAAGACGTTATTTTATGGTGTGTGTGTATATGTGTACATATTCTTCTTTACTTGCTTATCTAACTAGATACATCTCGGCATTTATGTTCGAATCTGAAAAACAATAAAAACAAGCTTTAATGAAAATAATATTTTTGTTTAATCTTTTCTGTTATTTCTTATTTAAGATTGTTTTACAAATTAAATTTTATTATACAATAACTGCTGTCATTTGTGATAGACACAATTGGCGTAGTTATTTTTATAAACTTTAATTTAACGGCAAGTTTTAAAAAAAATTGAAGGTATTTTTTAAGTACTACATTTTATAGTAATATTGTTTTAATAAAACAAAAACACTTTATATAACTACAGTTTATACTTCAAATAATGTATTAATTTTATTCGCATTCGTCACTGGAAACGTGCGGGACTTAATGGATCGAGATAAGAGACGGGAATTTAATAGAGCCTCAATTTGTGTGAACAACGTGTAGTACTCTTCAAATGTCAAAAAAGTGTTCGCAACAACTCGTTTTAAATTGTGTTTTACAGATTTTACGCCCGCTTCCCACTGTCCTCCAAAGTGAGGTGATTAATGTGATTTTGAATTAATTTATTTGACAGGAATGAATCCCAACAAAATTCTTTCCGTTATCGGAGTAAAGGTTCGAGGGCTGTTCCCGTCGGGCCTCAAATCTCCCTAAAACTGCTAAAAACGTTTCAGTAGTGAGGTCACATACCAGTTCTAAATGAACCGCTTTTGTCCTACAGCACACGAAGATACAAATGTATAATTTTATTAATTTTGAATCACGCCCATTCTTGTTTTTTACCATTACTGGACCTGCCTAGTCCACACCGTTATTATAAAAGGGCGAAATCTCGGCGATTTTTAGGAAGGTTTTTCATGAGTAGGTTAAATGACTTAGGATTGGCGCGAAAGCATTTGATACAGTCATGAATTGCCTTTTACAACATGTTTCTGGTATTATTATTTATTGATCATTGTTGAGCCATTCAACCTTACAATGTATTACGTTACCCTTACACCTTTTCCCTTTACATAATAATATAATAGATACAAAAAATGTATAAAAACTAAAATAACTTTCACCAATGAATTATTCCAATCACCATCTTACTATTCTATTTCGTTAGACCTAACCCTCCCCTCTTATCCTTCTTTCTTTTACTGCTTTCATCCAATCCAATCCCTCCCCCTCCTCCCCAAGGAAAGCCTTCCTCCCCCTCATTTCTTCCTTTAACTCGTCACACTCCTCATTCGAGTGCTTTATGTCCTCCCATCCCTCCCCACATAATCTACATCTCCTCATTACATCCTCCTTCCAATACCTATTTAAATTCTCCTCATTTCCATATCTAAATCTGGCTATAAGCCGTTTCTCTCCTAAGCTTCTCCTCCTTATCAGGTACTTAGAAACCCCCCTGGACACTATATTCTCATACCTTACATTATACTTTCCTTCGCTTATCTTTCCTTCCCTCTCTTGCACCTGCGAGTCTTTATCACTTCTTACTATCTCCTCTGTATTTAACCTCCCTTCCTCTCTCTTTCTTTCCACCTCTTCTCTTGCGACACCTCCTCGTTGGTAGTATAGTTTCCTTTCCTCGTGCCCATATTTATTTTTGCTATCTTTTACCGTCCTTCAGCAACATTGCAAAATTTTACATTCTCTCCTACCCTTCATAGTCGCTTCATAACCCATCGCCCATTTCCCTGCTTCTATTCTAATCTTCTCTAACTTTCCCTCCTCCTCTATTATGTAACCCGGCGTCTCCCTGTCTAAACCTAGTATCCATTTCCAATATTTTATTTTCACCCTTTCCAATAGGTTCCACTCTTTCCAACCCCATACCTCCACCCCGTACATCATCACACTTTTAATCAATTTTTCGAACAGCCATCTTCTCTTCTCGATCTCCTTCCCAAACACTCTTTTCCCTAAACTCCATACCTGTCCTAATACCCTATTACCCTTCTTTGCTAACTCCCTTATATGCGCATCATCTTTATTATCATACCTTAGCCTATATCTCAAATATGTCACTTCATTCACTGCCTCTATCTTCTGTTTTCCCCAACTTAACTCCTCCTTTTTCTTCCCTCCTCGCCCTTTTGGAAAAACTACCATTTTAGACTTTCTCACATTTAAACCCAAATCTTTTTTTTTTCAGGTACCTCTTTATCGTATTTATCATACCTTTCATCTCCAACTCATTTTTTGCCACAATGACCATATCGTCTGCATATGTCAACACCCACACTTTAACCCCTCCCTCCATGACCACCCCACCACACTGTCCTCCCTTTAACACTTCTTCTATGTCCCCTATATACAGTGCAAATAAAATAGGGCTAAGAGGACACCCCTGCCTTAACCCCTTTCTCGTCCAAAACACTTCACTAACACTATCCCCTAATTTTACCCTATTCTAAGTCTCTTTATATATCCCTTCTAGTTTCCTCACTAGTTGTTCCTCTATTCCCTTTTTCTTTAACACCCTCCATAGCTTTTCCCTATTCACATTATCAAACGCAGCTTATATGTCCATAAAGAACGCGTATACCTTACCCCTTTTCTTATCTAGCTCTCAATTCACCAACTGTTTCAATATATAAACATTGTCTATTGCCCTTCTTCCCACTCTAAATCCCATCTGCCAATCTGGTAATAGACTTTTTTCTTCCACTTTCTTTTCCAACCTCTTTTGTATAATCATGGCATACAATTTATAACTTGCATTAGTGACACTAATTCCTCTATAATTCTTTACCTCCTTCCTATCCCCTCCCTTATAAACCGGAAGAATTAAACTTTCTTTCCAACTCCCTGGCAATTCCTCCCCTTTCCATATTATATTAAAAAAATTTCTTATATTTCCTCTCACTCTCTCCTCTACATATTTCCATTGCTCTCCTTGCGTACCGTCCGTTCCTGTCGTCTTTCTTAATTTTAGTATATTTATTGTTTTCTCCATTTCCTCTTTCGTTATCTCCTACCCCTCCTATATTGTATTTACCCCTTGCAATATCACCTGCCCTGGTCCTTCTATTGTTCCCTCCAAACACTCCATACAATAACCCAACCACGCCTTTAAATCTATTAAACCTCCTCTCCTCTTACCTCTTCTTCTCTCCTTGTTTAGAAATTCCCACACTTCTCCTTCTTTCTTTATTTCCTTTACTTGTTTCTCCATTTCCTCTTTATAAGACACCTTTCTCTCAAAACATACATTTTTAAAATTCACTTTCTTCCCCTTATACTCCTGTACATCTTATATACCTTTTTCCATCTTCTTCTAGCATTTCTCATCTCTGTTTTTGCCTCTCTACATTCTCTATTCCACCACCTATTTTCGTTTCTCTTTTTTCCTTGTCTTCTCTCAAACCTTTTCTTTTCTACTGCCTTCTCCATTTCTGCAGTCAACTTCTTTAATCCTTCTTCCCCACCCTACATCTCCCCAATTCACTTGCTTCAACTTCATCTTATATCTTTCTATGCTTTCCTCAGTCCACACCTATTTCACTCCTCATCCCCTCTGTTCCTCCTTATTTCCTTGCTCTTTTTCTTTTAAAATCAATTCCAATGGCTGATGATCCAATTCCTCTTCATTCCCCACTTTAAACTTTTCTATGTCTTCCCACATCTTCCCACTCACTATCACGTAATCGATCACCGATTCCCCACTCCCTTCCATATAAGTGTAGTCACCTCTGTCTCCCTTCTCTATATTTCCATTAAAAATTGACCACCCTTTTTCCTCACATATCTCCACTAACATTTTCCCATTCCTATTAACTGTCTTATCCATGCTAACTCATCTCTTTACTTCCCCTCCTATAATCACTCCTTCCTTTTCCCCTGTTCTCGCGTTAAAATCACCCCCTATAATAATCTTTTCCTTTTCCTCCCCCTGTACCATTTTCTCAATCTGTTCACTGATCCCGCCCATAAACTGTTAACACTATATATTTTTCCTTTCCTTCTCTGACCACATAATTTTTTACGATCCCTTTCCCTCTCGTCTCCTTCCTCTTCTTCCACCGACCAGTTCCTTTTTATACCCGTTAGTATTCCTCCCCTTGCTCTTCCTTTACTTTCTTTTCTAGTTGCAAATTCCACCTTCCAGTCTTTTTCCTCCAACCATGTTTCCGACATTTCCATCATATCAAAACCCTCTTCCTATCTCCAGAAATTTTCTCCTTTATTTTTTATGCCTATCACATTCCAAAACAATAATTTCATTTGATTCTGCATTTCCATCTCTTTTTCCTTAAAACTTGCTAAGCCAACATCGTTTGATCCATCCTTCCCTCCCCCAACTCTTAGTTTTTTGCTTCCTTCTTCACTAGAGTTCCTCTCTCCTCATCTCAAAACCTTTCTTCACCTTCCATCCACACTTTCAAGAATCCTATTTTAATACTTTTCCCCTCTCCTTTCATCTTACTCGCCTCATATTTTATCTTCTTTTGTATTTCTATTTCCCTTCTCGTCATGTCATCGTCTAAATAAATGTTCGTACCTCTTAACCTTCTTTTTTGCTTCCATACATCTAACTTATCCTCAAATGTACCCATCCTTACTAACATTAACATTTTCCGTTTTTTCCCAGCTTTTCTCTATCTTCTCCAATCTGGCCTACAACTTTCTATACTTTTCTCCCATTTCTTCAAATTTTTTCTTCCATTCTTCATTTGTCTTTCTTAATTCTTCTTTCATCTCCTTTACCTCTTTATTATTCTCTTCCAACTTCTTACCCATCTTAATTTGTTCCTCTCTTATACTCTTTACCTCCTTTAACAGTTCTTTACACATTTCTACTAACTCGCCATCTTTTCTCTCTTTTCCTTCCACTACCGGTGATTTCCTTACTCTGGTGCTCTTCTTGAACACCTCCTCCACCGTAGCTTGCTTTTTTCTTTTTCCTTCAGACCACCCTTACCGGAATCCGACATAATTTCCCTTCTCCTCTTATCGTTACACTACTTAACTGTCTACCCTTTCTGATTAACGAAATGTTAATTATATTAAATTCACCAAAAAATTCCACGTATTTTATGAATGCAAATGCAAAATATAAACGCCGGAAAATCCACGCTGATATTATATTATTTTATCCGCACGCCGCACCTTATTTCGTAATCAAAACGACAACGTTATAAATGCACTACTGCGTTTATCAACCTTTAAAATGTTTACTTAAGTTTTAATACCGTTTAAACGCGTTATTTTAGATTTATTCAATTTACATATCTACACAATCTTCCTCTTTCACCGCCTAAACGTAACTCCTACGTTTTCTACCTTTCTGGTAGAGATAGGCCAGTATTTATCTCTTAGAGATGAAAGTGATTGATAAGTACCACAATGTAGTAGGTTAATATGTTTATTGATGCAGATTCTTTTGTTAACCAATGCGAAGGTCAAAGTATAATGGGCTGCTTTTTGTCATAACTAAAATTTGCATCCTGGATACGACCACCTACCCGTAAAATGTCTTGGTCATCTAGGAATGGATTGAAAGCCATTAATGGACTCTTACAGTTTAATTGCTAATCTTCATTTAAAATTTTAATTTCGGTAATAAAGGTTTCAAGTTTTCTTAAGCAAGTAAAGTATCTTGCTTTTCCTCCACAGTTAAATACCGGTTTATGTTGGGTTTACCTCGATTTTTAGTATGATTTATAAATTGGTAAAAGTAAAATTTTGGAAATCTATTCAACAGCTATGGATGAATAGTTACATGGGAGGAGCCGCAAATCTTTAAATCATCTTCAAATCAGTTTGATTGAGTTGGCTAAGAAGCTGAATTGCCCATTAACCAAGTGGCCTCTCGCCATCACAAATTAGAGTTTACAAGATCTCGAGGCGACACGCCACGCGATAGTAAATGCGCGGGATTGTCGTGTGTCGGAACGTGCCTTCAGTCTTTAGTGTTACTACTGGCTTGAATTTTTGCCACTCTGTTAGCTACAATCGTTTTCCAACGCTTGGGTGCTCCTCGTATCTAATTTAAAGTAATTGTAGAATCGCACCAATAAACATAATTACTAAAGGTGCATTTTAAAGCCAAAGCCACCTTTTGTAATAATCGAGCCAAATGTACTGCCGTGCATAATTCAAGGCGAGGTAAGCTTACACTTTTTATAGACGATACGCGAGACTTGGCGCATAATAAACGTACTTGTGTGATACCGTTTGAATCGGTGGATTTAATGTGCACGCATGTTCCATATGCAGCTTCTGAAACATCCGAAAAACCGTGAAACTCGATTGTCGAAGGGTTTTTTTTACGAATACATGACGAAGAATTTTTATTGATCAAAGGAGGTGCAATTTATTGCGGACTGATAACCATTTGGTGTGTAAACGCTTTCGTTCCACGACAGTTTTTCTTGCCACAAAGTTGTTAGATTAATTTTGCCTGAACGATTACCGGAGCAGAAGCCCTAACGGATCAAATTTGTGCAATAGTGGACCTTGGAATCATTTTAAAGCTCGCGTATGTGATATTGAAATTTATCGGCGTTGGAAATCCACAGGATGCCAAGAGTGCATGCTTCTTCATTTTGAGATAACAAGGCGTTAAACGTGGGAGCATTTGTCTCATCAATGTGAGCAAGTGCACTTTGAAAATTGGACGTATATTGTCGAAGGCTGAATTTAGAATTTGGAATATTTTTGACTGTAATTGTAGCATAGTATCCAAATTATTACTGTCCGATAAAAGGTCGTCTACGTAAAAATCATTTGCTATGACGTCGGTTGCTGTTCGAAACTTGTGCCGATGCTCTAAAGCTGTCTTAATCATCTGGTGGAAAGAAACGACGCGGACGCTGTGCCGTAAATGACTGTATTTAGTTGGTGCAGGCTACCTCAGCGTTAGGATTCTTTCTCCAAAGTATTAACTGGAAGTTGTGTTCATTGGGCTTAACTAATATCTGACGGTACATCTTTTCGAACAGGATAGAAAATAAGTCGTTTTGTACGACTGGACCGATATGTTTTCGTTTAAAGAAATTCCTGAAATCGTCTTTGCGGAACCGTCAAAAACGATGCGCGTTTTGGTAGTGGTACTGCTTGATTTAATTACAGCATGATGTGGGAGATAGAAATGTGGCTTAATAGAATGAGAGTTTTCTTGAACACAAGTCATGTGATCAAGAGATTCGTCAGTGTCTAAGAATTTGATATAACTTAACTGTGGATTTGCGCAAGCTTCCGTTCTAATGAACATAATCGCTTTAATGCAGTGGGTCGTGATTCGCCTAGTTCCGAAAAATTGTTCTCAAAAAGAATGTTTACAATGAATCGGCCGGTTTAATTACGAGCTGTGGTTTTACAAAAATGTGCTTCACAGGATCGCTCATTTGCAGAATTGGTATCGTATCCATTTGCGGAATCTTCTAATTCCCAGAATTTTTTGGACAATACCGTTATTTGAAATATTACAACAAAGCACTGAAATCCCTTTTCGCGGTACTTGTTGTAGAGATCTTCCAAGAAGCCATACTAGTTTGGTCTTTTGTAACACTAGTTTGCCTGGACCTAATTTATGTTACCCGACACAGAGCAAATCCCAAAAGATGTCGGCGCCAAGAGTATATCTATTTTGTTTTTAATCTGGGGTTTTGAGTGCGCTAACTGAATGTGAGAAGGTATTTGTAACGCTCGCAAATCAAAAAATTTTAGTGGTAGGTGATCCGTTATGTGTTCAAGTACAAGACATGATATAGTCGCATTATATGAATTAATGCATAAGTGGAATGAAATTTGAGTTCTGAAACGTAAGTTTCATTTGGAACTATTGATTTCCGAGATTTTTAAGGTGTATTTAGACTTTGGAGCAAAATTTATTTGCGAGCCTGTGTCTAGCAAGGCTCTGTGTTTATAAACGCCACCATTGATGTCGGAGAGTTGAATGCATACCGTAGAAATAATTATTTGATAAGAATGGTTATTGGTGGGCAAAATTGATTGCGATGCGTACGAGACTGGGCGTAAAAGCTCATTTTCTACCTCAGTAGCGTGATGGACAAGGGCTTGAATTGTAGTATTTTCAGTATGCGTAGGAGAATTACGAATTCCGTTTTCACTGTCTGATTCATTTACGTTAGAATGAACATTTTGCGGATTAGAGTAATCAATCTGGAGCAAAATGTTATGTTTTTTGCTGCATTTCTGCAAGACCCTAAAGTGCTGGAGTTGCTTTATCCTTGCAATCCGCTGATATTTAATTTGAGGAAAGCTTCACAATTGTCAATGGCTTCTGTTTACAATGAATGCACGATTGTTTGGTCAAGGAAACGTAAGCCCTCTGACTAATATCCTTATGATGTTGGTTATGATTTATTTGATTCCCATTCTCGTTTAGTTGTTGTGGTTAATTTTGAACAAAATTTGTACATATTTATTTTTTTTTGCTGTTAATATTTCGTAACGTAGTCATATTTTTAATATTTAATTTATGTTTCTGCTTTCTAATAATATTGTTGACCATTGATTTTGAAAACCTATTGTATGTTGTAGTATGTTTAATATATTTTAATTCTTTGTTAAAATTATTTTTGACAATGGGAAAGTGAATAATCAAAAAATTGAAAAGCAGCAAGTTTATGTGGCAAGCTTTGGTACGAATCATTTGCTATAAATTGCATCGTGTTGGTATCTTTGCGGTAAATGTCATTATCTAATTTATTGCCTTTTCTGGTCACTAAACTGTCTAGGAATGGCAACTTACCATCGTTTTCTATTTCACGGGTAAACGTAATAGTTTCAAATTTTAAATTTAAGACCATCAATGACCGCAAAAACGTTGTCCACATATCTAAGCCAAATTTTTAGGAATTACTATATCTACTTTATTATATTAAGATACGCTGATGATATAGTGTTGGTTGCCAAAGACGTAGCCGAGCTAAAAATTATGATCTCACAGTTAAATCAAACATTCAAAAAAGATACGTTTAAACATGAACATAAATAAAACAAAGATAATGTCTAATATACCTATAGAAAAAAATAGAGAAATTGAAAACGTAGCATCATTCCTATATCTGGGCCATAATGTAAAAGTAGGAAAAGAAAATCAACAAGCCGAAATTGGCAAAAGGACCAAAATGGGTTGCGCAGCGTTTGGAAAACTAGCTTATATTTTCAAATCCCATAAGATAACACTGGATTAGACCCAATACAAGGAAATATTGGGAAAAAAATACCCACAGACCAGAATATATGGAAAAATATAGTAGAGGACTACATCCAAAACTGGCTAAACGTCTGAACAAAGAAGAAAGAAGACTACTGATCTGCAAAATTTCAAAAATGTGTACTAAAAGAATGATATGCATAAGCGTATTTTTTTATCTAGTAAAATTTTTTTTGATTGGTGTGCTATCACGTAAAACTGAAGCGCATTGAAGCCTCGAGATCATTCGAGGCCACAAGAGAAAGAATTTTATACTAAGAGATAATATGAGAATATAAAAAGGAATCGCCAAAACTTGCAAGTCTAGTCAGAAATCGTAGGTACCAGAAACACGTGCGCGTTTAAATAAATACAACGTCATATATGTGATATGTGTTGTTAAAATAAGCGCATTAAGGGTAGATAAATAAAGTAAAAGTTATCTACGGACATTGTTTATAAATATTCAGTGATAGTTGCATATAAATTACTTGTAAGTGGTTTCTCTTAAATATCGTTACAAATTATTAGTGGTAGTTTATTAAAAATTAGTTAGTTATAATAATCGTATCAAAAATAAAATAGTTTTAAAATTCGTTACAAACATAAAAATACATCGAGGGATAAGGTTTTACAGACGAAAATACATAGGTGAAGATGTATCAAATTTTATATTTAATAGTTACAGACTATTTCTGATTGTATTTAATGCTACAAAAATTCGATTTATTTTGCTTTTCATACAACCGGAAAAAACTCAAAAGGTTAATATGTGGATTACCAACTAGCTAGCGTTTGAAGCTGTTTCTTCCAAGTGGTAGATCGTCAAAATCTTGTTGATTGGTTGCTTGAATAAAAAACCCCATAAAACCTACTTATTTTTCTGTTGTTTTATGTAGGCCCCTTGTTTTTACAGCTCAACTCTTCTAAATCATCATGAATCATATTTTTTAGTGCCTGTTTCAGATTGAAACGCAAAAAGATACCAAAAACAGAATCAAGAATTTGGTCATCAGATGACATGACTAAAGCCATTGAAGACCTTAGAGCAAAAAAACTTGGCCTAGAACAATATAGCAATACATTTCATGTTTCCAGAACGACTCTTCAAAAACTGAAAAAGGCTAAATACGGCAGCACTGTGGAAGGTTTGCGCATACAAATTGGAAGACCCACTGATTTAAATGAAGCTATGGAGGATGAGTTGCTTGAATATTGTGTTGTTATGAAGGCATCGTTTTTTGGATTAATGTTTGCAGACGTGCGAAGAATCGTTTTACAGCTGCCCGTAACAAACAATGTCAAGCATGCTTTTGGTGACGATGTGACTGAAAGAAAGTGGGTCAGGTTGTTTCTTAAACGCCACCAAGCACAGCTCTAAGTCTACCGGAACATCTTATTCCAGAGCGTTGGGGTTGAGCAAATCCTTAACTATCTTATGACCCTTACAAGAAAGTAAAATATACTCTAGATAGAATATTCAACGTCGATGCGAGTGGGATCTCACATGTGCAGTCAAAAGTGGCAAGAATAGTTGTTCTCAGAGGTAAAAGGTAAATCATTTCTTTGACATCTACTGAGTGTGGATCATTAATTACAATTGTTGTATGCATATGCTGCAGGAACATTTGTTCCTCCTTTTGTGATCTTTCCTAGAAGAAATATGAATGTCCAACTGCAGAAAGGAACTCCACCCAGAAAAATTTTTGCTGCTAAACCCTCAGGCTGGATCCAGACCAACATATTCAGCCCATCGATTTGATCAATTTGGGTAGAAGAAACTACATCACCATCCTCCCGCTTCCACCGCATTCTTTGTATAAGATGCAGCTCCTCGACCGAAAATTTATGGGTATTCTAAAGATTTATTACAGTGAAGAAATCAGACAGTAGCTGCATCATAACAATCGCGCCGTAAGTGCTTTTGATGTGATGGAATTTTTTGGAAAAGCATACATCAAGTGCCAGACTGCTTAGATCTCAATCAACTTAGCAATGATAACCAGAAAATTTGTGAATCACCTATTCCATCGACTTCCTGTAGACAAAGTCAAAAGACGATTCCTATTGTCACTCCGGATTCCACACAAATAGGAACATCAAAGTTTTGTCATACAAGTCCATTTGAAATAGCGCCACAGGCCTGCAAATTTTAAATCATAACTTCTTCGCCATATAAGGCTGACTTGGAGCAGTTTATTGAAACTAGAGCAAGCAAGCCACCCACCAAACAGCCTTGAACAGTCGAGGACGTGGCCTTGGATCAAAAACAAAATCTGTTGCAAAGACAGCTTCGAGGAACACAAATCAAGAGGAAGCGGTAAGAAGTCTACAGCTAGCTAAAGAATCAAGCAATGAAGAAGATACTGGGTTTGAGTTTGATTTATACTAAAAAGATTTATAAGTGTTACTAATGGCTTGAATATCCACCACTCTGTTGTTTTCCAACGCTTGAATGCTCCTCGTATCCAATTTAAAGTAATTGTAGAATCGCACCAATAAACATAATTACTAAAGGTGCGTTTTAAAGCCGAAGTCATCTGTTGCATCAATCGAGCCAAATGTACTGCCGCGCGTAATTTAAGCCGAGGTAAACTTACACTTTTCAAAGGCGATACGCGAGACTTGGCGCATAATAACCGTACTTCTGTGATACCGTTCGAATTGGTGGATTTAACGTACACGCATGCTCCATATGCAACTTCTGAAGCATCGGAAAAACCGTGAAGCTCGATTGTCGAAGGGTTTTTTTACGAATGCATTTTTATTGACCCAAAGAGTTGCAATTTATTGCGGAAAGATAACCATTTGATGTATAAATTTAATACAACGTTTTCGTCCCACGACAATTTCTCTTGCCACAAAAATTTGTAAGATTAATTTTGGCTGAACGATTACCGGAGAAAAATCCCTAGCGGATCAAATAAGTGTGCAATAGTGGGCAGAATGAATCTTATGGTCACCTTGGAATAATTTTAAAACTCGCGTATATAATATTGAAATTTGTCGGCGTTGGGAATCCACAAGATGCGAAGAGTGTGTGCTTCTTAATTTTGACATAAGAGAGGGTTAAACGTGGGAGGATTAGTCTCATTAAAGTAAGCAAGTGCACATTTTCGGAGACGAAACCCGGTAGAATTTAGAATTTAGGATATTTCTGACTGTAGTTGTAGCATAGTATCCAAATCATTACTGCCCGATAAAACTTGTGCCGATGCTCTAAAGCTAGCTGTCTTAAGCATCTGGTAGAAATGACCGTATTTAATTGTAAGCAGGCTACCTCACCGTTAGAATTCTTTCTTCAAAGTATAAACTGGATGATGTGTTAATTGGGCTCAACTAAGATCTGACGGTACATCTTTTCGATGTCCACAGTAAGAACGTAGGTGTGTTTGCGGAATCGCAACAGGATAGAAAATAAGTAGTCTTGTACGACTGGACCGACATACTGAGTTTCGTTTAAAGAAACTACCGAAATCGTCTTTGCGGAACCGTCAAAAACGACGCGCGTCTTGGTAGTGGTACTGTTTGATTTAATTACAGCATGATGCGGGAGATACAAATGTGGCTTAATCGAATGATGGTTTTCTTGCACACGAGTCATATGACCAAGAGATTTGTAAATGTCTAAAAATTTGATATAGCTTTCCCTTAACTGTGGCTTTGCGCATAGCTTCCTCTCTAATGAATAAAATCGCTTTAATGCAGTGGGTTGTGATTCGCATAGTTTCGATAAACTGTTCATAAAAGGAATGTTTACAATGAATCGGTCGATTTGATTGCGAATTGTGATTTCATAAAACTGTGCTTCACAGTATTTTTCATCTGTAGAATTGGTATCGTATTCAATTGCAGAATCTTCTAATTCCCAGAATTTTTCTAGTTGGGTTTGGACAATGTTGTTAGAAGTATTACAACAAAGCAATGAAATCCCTTTTTGCGGTACTTCTTGTAGGGATCTTGCAAGAATTTAATTTATGTTGCTCGACACAGAACAAAACCCAAAAGATGTCAGCGCCTGGAAATATATCTATTTTCTTTTTAATGTGCGGTTTATAGTCGGCTAACTGAATGTGAGAAGGTATTTGTAACGTTTGCAAATCAAAAGACTTTGGTGGTAGGTGATCCATTATGTGTTCAAGTACAAAACACGATATGGTCGCATTATATGAATTAACGCATGAGTGGAATGAAATTTGAGTTTTGAAACGTACGTTTGATTCGGAACCACTGATTTAAGTTGTATTTAGATTTTGACAGCTTTCATTATCGCAAAGTTTGCGAGTGATGAAATTTATTTGCGAGCCTGTGTCTAGCAAGACTTTGCATTTCTGAACGGCACTATTGATGTCGGTCACTTGAATGCATGACGTACAAATAATTGTTTGATACGAATGGTTATTGATGGGCAAAATTGATTGTGATGTATACGAGACTGGCCGTAAAATATTCTACCTTGGTAGAGTAATTGGCTAGAGCTTGAATTGTAGTGTTTTTAGTATCGTCAGGAGAATTACGAATTCCGTTTTCACTATCTGATTTAATGACTTTAGAATAATCCTTTGCGGATTAGAGTAATCAATGTGGAGCAAAATGTTGTGCTTTTCGATGCATTTTCTGCAAGACCCGAAAATGCATGATTGATGCTAATAATTTTTTCTGAAGCAATTTAAACAAAGCCGGATTTGCTTTATTCTTGCAAGCTTCACAAATGAAAATGGTGAGCTCTTGTTTACAATAAATGCATGATTTTATGGTCAAGGAAACGTAAGCCCTTTTACTGATACCCTTATGATGTTGGTTATGATTATTGTTATTGGATAAACCTTGACTAAACTTGTTGGTTTTAAAAAAAATTAACATATCACAACGCTTGTCAATAAAGTCTGCAAATTCTTGAACTGTAAGAAAAGTGTCTTTTTTGATATTTGATTCCCACTCTTGCGTAGTTGTTGTAGATAATTTTAAACTTAGAATGTAGATTAATAGAGATCTAGAAATGATTGTAATTGCGAATAGGTATTTTCTAAACTGCTTCGTTCTTTAATGAACTATTTAAATAATAAAAGCGTTGTACATTGTTTAATTTCTAATTATCATTGAGCATGGCATTGAACGCGTCGCGAAACTCTATCCAGTCTTCCAATTTACTACTAAAGACCGAAAGCTCAATGTTGGGCATCGGTAGGTTGATGTTAATGTTACTGTTGTTACTTATGGGATTATTTCCATCAGCTCACGCAATGGAGTCACGTAGTGAATGTTGATTCATAAAATATGAGGCCTTAGAAGTAACTTAAAAATATGCCTTTTCAAAGATGTCTTAACAGTCAACCGCATAAAAATTGGAAGACCCACTGTTTTAAATAAAGCACTAAAAAATAAGCTGGTTAAATATTGTCTTGCTGTGAAGGCATCGTTTTTTTGGACTAACGCGTGCAGACCTGCAAAGAATGGTTTTACAACTAGTCGTAAGAAAGAATCTCAAGCATCGTTTTGGTGACAATATCGCTGGAAAAAAGTGAGTCACGCTGTTTTTTAAACGCTACCAAGCACAAGTCTCCGAAGGAAAACCTACCGGAACATCTTATTCCAGAGCGCTGGGGTTTAGCAAAGAAAACTTGGAAGTCTTCTGAAATCATTCTATGGACCTCTGCGAGAAAGAAAAATATACTCCGGATAGAATATTCAATGTTGACAAGAGTGGTATCTCAATAGTGCAGTTGAAAGTGGCAAGAGTAGTTGGTCTCCGAGGTAAAAGGCAAATCGTTTTATTGACATCTTCTGAGCGTGGATCATTAATTACAATTTTTGTATGCATGAATGCTGCATGAACATTTGTTTCTCCTCTTGTGATCTTCCCTAGAAAAAATATAAAAGTCCAACTGCAGTAAGGAGCTCTACCCGGAACAATTTTTGCTGCTCGCCCCTTAGGCTGGACGTAGCCCAACATATTCACCCAGTGGTTCAAACACATCGTACAGTTTGTTAAGCCCACAAAGGATAACCCATTGTTGCTACTTCTGGATAGTCATTATAACCACACAAAAAACATCTATTTGATCAATTTGAGCAGAAGAAACCATATCACCATCCTCTCGCTTCCGCCGCATTTTTGGCGTAAGATGCAGCCCCTCGACCGAACATTTATGATTCCTTTAAAGATATATTACAGAGAAGAAATCAAACAGTGACTGCGTCATAACGATCGCGCCGTAAGTGCTTTCGATGTGATTAAATTGTTTGGAAAAGCATACATCAAGTGCCAGACTGCTCAGATCTCAATCAACGACACCAACATCTCAAGCCAACGTAGCAATGATAACCAGAAAATCTGTGAATCACCTATTCTATCGACATCTTCCTGTGGACAAAGCCAAAAGACGATTCCTGTCACTCCGGAATCCACACAAATAGGGGCATCAAAGTCTTGTCATGTGAGTCCATTTGAAATATCGCCAATTCCACAAGTACAAAAAATATTTCAACAAGAAGGAAAAAAGTCTGCAAATTTCGAATCATAACTTCTTCGCCATGTAAAGCTGACTTGGAGCAGTCTAATGGAACCAGAGCAAGCAAGCCACCCATCAAACAGCCTTCAACAGTCGAGGACGTGGCCTTGGATCAAAAACAAAATCTGTTCCAAGGACAGCTTCGAGGAACACAAAGCAAGAGGAAGCGACAACAAGTCTAAAGCTAGCTGAGGAAACATCAAGCAGTGAAGAAGATACTGAGTTTGAGTTTGATTTATACTAAAAAGATTTATTCTTCTACTTGTTCTTCTGTTGCCAGTACACAAGGTGATTATTTTTCCCTACAGTCTTCGTAAGTGAAAAAAAACAACTCCAGTAATTTTGAGTTTACCGAAACAAATTGTTATTTGGATATCTCTTAGCCCACAATCTACGTGTGGCGTGAGAGGTCGTACATTAAAACAATATTGCTGTATTCCGTGGTTGTCTACACGATGACCCAATCCTAAGAAAACTGATATTACAAAATAATTGTTTACTTCTTACACTTCATTTGTCTTAATTACCTGGTATCTTGTTTGAATTATAACGTTATCGCATGCACAAAATACATGTTTAGTATTCATAAAAAAATAAACATTGTTATTTTCTCTAATTAATTTACGTTTTATTTTGTAACTTCAAAAGCCAAAACCGGTCTAAGAACTTTAATTACAAACATGTCAAAAATAGACCATTTTTGATAAAATCTTAAAAAAAGATATAACTTTATACCACAAGAAAATTATTCTAGTTGTTTATTAGAAACAAACTGTAGACACATTCAATGCTTATTTTGTTTTATGACACAGTCTTTCTTAATTTTTGATAAAACTAATACGTAACTGTTTTTGACCTTAAAATATTTTGTAAGAAATAATCACAAATCACTGACATAAAAAGTACTCTAATAAATGTTATCACAATTTTATTGCTACGAAAATATCTACATTAGTTTTTTTATACATAAATGAAGTTATTAACATTTTTTTATTTGTATTTTATCGAAAATTTTTATAAAGATATGCTATAATTTTTTTTTAATATACAGGGTTTGCCATTACTCCGGCCTCGGTTTATATGCCTTTGTATAAATGTCAGCATAAACTGCTTTAGTACTGTAATCATTTCTAATGAAAAATTGCATGTTTTAAAAATAATTTTGTTTATACAGGGTGTTTAGTTTTTGTTGGGCAGCATAGTCACACTTTTTTAAATAGCAACCCGTCAATTTTTTTAACAATTTCTTAGAGCAATTTTTTTTTAATGAAGCATCAGACAGAAATGGTCACAAAACGGGTGTTTTTTGAAAATCTGGAATTTGTTTTTGTAAATTCGTTGATCAAAGTCAGAAGTACTTAAATAGTCTAAAAGACTTTTTTATATAATGGTAATTTACAAATTTTTCACATTGCTAAAACTCATTGTTTTAATGGCACCCAGGATTTCTTTCAATTGTTTCTAATGTAGTAATCAAGCAGGTTTATTCTAGTAGGCCTTACTTTAGTTTACATTAGAAACCGTTGAAAGAAATCAAGGATGCCATTTAAAAAAATGAGTTTCAGCAATTTCAAAAAGTTAGCGCTCTCATACATAATAAGTTTGCAAATTAAAAAAATCTTTTAGACTATTTACGTACTTCTGACTTTTATCTACGAATTTACAAAAACAAATTCTAAAAATTTCAAAAAATACCAGTTTTGTGATCAACACCCTGTATAAACAAAAATATTTTTAAAACATGCAGTTTTTCAATAGAAATGAATAAACGTTTTATTTGGATATTTATACAAAGGCACTAGAAAAGCCGAAGTAATGGCAAACCCTGTATATGTACCAATAATATGAGTCTAGAATCACAAAAAGTATATGTACCTAAAGTACTTTAACAGCAATATACCTTCGCTAAGAATATAATGCGATAATGCTGCACTTTTAGCTGATAACGAATAGAAATGCTAAGTGTTGATGTTATAACTAAAATTGGCAACGTTTTGCTCACTTGCGTAAGGGACTCCATAAAGGGGTGAAACAAATCAAAAACTCTAAAGCAACCGTTTCAAAGGATTCCATAAAAATGTTCGTTGGAACAAAAGATAACAGAGAACCCATAGCACCCAAAACTTGTTAGCAAATTAATAGTAAGAGATGATAAACACACATCAACAAGAGTAACCAAACTAAAATCTTTGTCAAGGTGAGACAGAATTTGCTCGATGATAATAAACGAATTTGTACTAGGAACTTTGGTAAAACCTAAAGTCTGGTTTAATAATTGCAATCGTGACAAAGGTTTTGAACTATCCCCTTTTTGGTTCTCGGTTGTTGCTGGTTTATCGAAGACACGTCCATTTTCAAATTTAACCTAATCGGAGTAGAGCTTTTCTCACCGGGACAATTTCTTCTTAAGTCACTTCTATGGAGTTTAAAATGTGACTTGCTTAACAGGTTGATTACCTAACCCTGTAGTAATTCTTTCTTAGATTATCGGTTTCGATTTCTTTCACGCCCTTACAAATGTAGGCAAAACGTTGGCAACTATGGTTACAACATCAACACAGTCCGAACCTGGAAGACGTTCATTCTGTAGCTTAATTAATCACAACAAAACTAATTTGACAGATTGTTCCAAATCACAAAAATTATCTATAGATTAAGAAAAAAACACCTGAAGATTATAAAAAATCAACTGCGTTACTAATGCTTACTTGTGTTATTTATAAGCATCTACTTCTAGTATATGTTGTGAATACAAAAGTAAAACTGTACATAAATTCTAGTCTTAAGTTGCCTTGCCACATCTAAAATCAACTCCTCAAACTTTAATTCAAAATAACCATTTAGTCAAAATTATTAGGCTATATGTAATCATACTAAAAATACATTAGAACTCGTCTCACGTAAAATTGAGAACGTCAATCATTTTTCACGCACCTAATGTAGTTCCAACATTTTTGTTAGCGATGTAACATACTTATCCAAATAATATGTATTGGGCAACACACGTTTGATAATTATAGTGAATCGCATTGTCAAAGGACTGTTAAATATGTTGCTTGTCGGAATAAATTTATTATGATGCACGTGCTTATCTTAAGTGACGATTTAGGTAAAAAGATGTTTTGAACAAATCTATTTACAAATTATTTTATAAATATAAATATTTTTATAAATTATTTTACCGCAAATCTATTACTTTCCATGAGAACTTTCGTCGAGGGGTATCTGCCAGTAACCAGATTTTAAATCTAACGTGGTAAACACCTTAGCGGTTCCCAAATCGCGCAAGGTTTCGTGAATGACCGGTAGGGTCGAACTTTCGTCTCCTGGTTGAGTCTTCGGTAATCCACGCAGAACCGAGGTTTGCCATCTTTTTTGTCAATGATGAAAACTGGGGAGCAGTAGTCCGACGAGCTGTGTTCGATCATGCCGTCTTTCAGCATTGCTTCTACTTCTCTTGCTATCACGACCTTTTTGTGTAGCGATACGGTGGGATGCGAAACGGCGTTGTATCCGTCAAACGTATAACGTGCTTTGTAGTGGCTGTGGTAGTCGGTGGCCCCGTGGGTTAGATGATGTTTGAAAAAGTGTTAGGCAGCTGGTGGAACACAGGTTGGTGCAGTTCAGAAAAACCGGGTTGAGTTTCGTCTATCTTCAGTGGCGCGGTGGTAGTAGATGTTTGAGGTTGGGAACAGTATACCGTGTGGCGTGTCGTAGCACCAAAGTGTACGCAGTTTCGTCCATGGTCCAAATTCGTCTGGTGCTCTCGCAGTCACTCTTGGCCCAATATGACGGGGCTCAAGAGTTCTGGCACCACTTGGTCGACCTCGTACTCGAATATGGCTTCGCCAAGAATTGTCAGTTGGTTCCCCGGCAATGCCAAACGTGCGGGTGAGATGTGTTTTTTGCGTTGATAAGACATTCCTCGGTGGATTTGAATGAAATTGTGAGTTGACCCGGTATCTAATAACGCTTCGAGTGCATGTTCTTCGATTCTAATAGAAACGGAGGGCAGTTGGCCTCCTTTATGGAGACTGTTTAGTTCGCAGGTCGTTTCCCTGGTCGTTTCTTGTTAACGTGGGACAGTCCGGGTTAAAATGACGTCCGGGGCAGTAGTGGCATCGTGGTAGGTCGTTGTATATTGGGCGTAATGGGTCAGCAGCTGGTTCCGGTTTGTTTCGCCAATCGGATTTATTGGCTTTAAACGCCGATTCGATGGCTGTTTCTTTTTCCACAAAGTCTAACAGCGAAGTTGGCGGTGGGTGTATAAAATGCGCTTGAATGTGTGGTGCTAGCATTTCCACGAACAACTCCAGGTGCTCGGCGGGATTCAGTTTTAATCTTCGGGGCAGGTTACTTTTTGATCGTAAGAATTCTGCGGTGGGTTCGGCAGAGTTCTGTTTGCGGCCGTAGAATTTAATCTTTAGTTTTGCTAACACATATATGCAGTTCTATTTTTTAAGTAGTAGTGACTTAAACTCGTCGTAAGTTTCTACTAAGTCAATGTAAGTTTTCCACCATGACGAAACATTCTTTTTTATGTTTTCGATCGCAGTGGGTAGCTTCTTGTTTTCTGGGATACCGTTGGCGTTAAAGTATTCGTCTAGGTCAGCTAGGAATTTTTCGGGGTTTTCCGAAGCATCCTCAGTAAAGGTTGGTGGCATACTGCAGTTGATATTTGCAAGTGCCGATTCTAAGTCGATCGGCGCTTGGTCAATTTTTTTTACTGATGTTGGTTGGGCGCTACTGGATGGTTGGCCGGCATCGAGACCGGTTTCTGTCTTCGAGCTTCGAGTCTCGAGCATTTTGTATTGCAGTCTCTTGAGCTGGTTCGTGTAGTTTACTGCACGTTGCAACTCCACAAGGCCCCACGTTTAGGGCGCCAATGAAGGGGTGGTGTGATCACAATCGCGTTCGCGCACAAGACGCTTCCACGGCACTCGCGTCGACCACTTAACCGTAATACTTAAAATTAAAAAGAAGGGAACGGATGATAAACAATTTATTACTTCCATTTAACTCTAAACACTGAATAAAAACGATAAAAGAAACTAACACTATAACGGACGAACAACTTAAAATTAACTACATGTACATAAGTTCTTGTAACTTAAGCTAAATCGATGGGTAAAAGTTTATGAGTTCTAATACAGGCACTACCACTAGCACTACTACAGGAAACGGAAGCGCACGGGCCGGTAGCGTCAATTATAGCGACGAAGTGCGAGCGTAGTAATGCCCTTAGTTAGCCGGACACCCAGTCTCAGGTGCCCATTAATCAAAGGTAAAATTATTGCAGCTAAACAAACGACGGTAATCGCAATGGTGTCGCAGCCAGCGGATATTCAAAACTTAAGCCAGACACCCAGTCTCAGGTGCCCTTTAAGCAAAGGTAGACTTGTGCAGCTCAAGTGATTTTTGGGTGTCCGGGGTTTTCCTTTTAAAATCATTCCGGACCGTAAACCCATCCCCAGTCTTGCGCAGTAGAGTTGGTAGTAGGGCGTCGAGGTAACAGGTAGAAAATTCTGTGAGCGGTACGTACAAAGTATTGGGTTAACGAAAAAGTTGACTGACTGTCCCTGTCTCGTAATTGCGCTTAAGAATTCTTAACCTTGAGTTAACTCAGACTGTGCTACCGCTTTAGTACGAAATGTTGTGGTGAAATGTTAAGGTAAAAAGCTATGCTTTAATTTTCGATTATGTAGCGGTTCACAAGGTTTGTCAAAAATCAGTTTTACGTTTTTTGCGGCAAAATGTGTTAAGTTTCGTTCTTTGGATGCTGAATTCAACAACGCCTTTCAGCGAATTCTTCGACATCGTACTTAGCAGCGTAATATTTTTTGGACTCTTTTCAACATTTTCTCGCCAAAGAACGACTTCCTATCATTTTTGGTAGACTGAGGCACGTTATTCGGTCAGTCATCAATTAAAAATTAAGGTAGGTATTTAGAAGCTTTTTATTATGACATCAGCTTACAAAAACCAAAGTATGAAAGTTTTGACTTATGACAATTTCGCATATATTTATACTTAAGACGATTGTTTTATGGTTCAGTGATAATTTTTTTAATTTATTTTAATTACGTTTAGTTTTTTGTTATTTTGCGTGCAAGGCTTTTGCGAATTCAATTAAAAAATTTAACCTGAATTATTTTGTTATTTTATTTAAAATTTATATTCAACTTTGCTTAAATCATGTCTTTATTTTCTTTTGTTGTTGATGTTTTATCTGATCAATATATCAATTCAATAATATAACTTTATTTCTGTGTGTTTTAATCAATTTAATAAATAAAGAGTAGGTACAAGGAAAAATGTGACAAGTCAATTTTTTGACAAAATGGAGCTTCCTTTCAGTACAAAATTTGCGTTTGCAGAGATCATATCCTTATTGATGTTCCTGTATGCGTCACTGCTTTTGTATCAATACATTGAATAACAGGAAAATTATGACGATACAGAATTCTTTGAAAATATCTGGTACAGCTCCAATGGATAGAAGAGGAAAACACTTATTCAGACACCGCCAACTTTCAGAAGATGCAAGAACCATTTTTGTGACCACATAGGTTCATCACAACTAAAACAATAACACTTAAGCTTTCGACTAACTTGACCATTCAAGAAAAGAACTAAATCAACAAGAAAATTAGGGAATTAACCATAACTAATGACGTCCATAAGAAAAAAGTCTTCTGTAATAGAAAAATAACTACACGTAAGTCAGCATGTCATCTAGAAAAATGTCTGATACAATTGCATGGATTTTCAAAAAAATCTACCGCTATCCAATATACCTACTGGCGAGCTATATTACAAACGACAGTTTTCATTCTTCTCTTTCAACATTCATAGACTCAGCGACGCAGATTCTTGATTCTATGCTTAGACCAAAGAAATAGGCAAAAAGGGAGCAAACGAAGTGTTGACACTCCTACGTGGAGTGCAATAAAAACATGGCGACAATTAACTGCAAAATAAGGACTTAGTTACTTTAAGACTGGATAAAAACCTTTGAAAAGGCAAGACAGAAACCAACTCCATTCAAAACAGAAGAGGTGAATCAAAGTCTTATTAGAGATTGGAATGCATTTTTAGAACCGCAGTATACCAAAAAATGTCAATTTTTATCACGGCCAATTAGGAAATTGATGGTGACATTAGAACATCTTCAAATAATTAAGCATCGCAATTCATACAATAGCACATAGGTTGAATCTATTGCCTTCCAACTAATTTGTAAGAGAATTAAGCTTCCACAGCTTGCACCAAACAAATTTTTATTTCCACATCGAGCTTATAACGACAACACCATGGACTTTTTGTTTAATATCTTCATGATTCCTCATTTTTAGCAAATTTGTCGATGTTTGCTAAAAAGTAGAACAATCTGTAATAGCTAAAGAAATTTTGTGGGGAACCAACAAAAATTTTCTATGAAAAACTAGCAAAGCAGCAAGAGAAAGAAAAACAGAAAAAGCAGAATCAAGGAGACCGGACAAAGAAGAAGAAGAAAAACAATACGAAATATACAGAAATACAAAACTTAATACAAATAAAACTATTTGTTAAGTTATTTATCACATTCTTTCCCTGTTTGTCGCGTAGTGAGCCTACTAAAAACAAATTCTTTTTAAAACAGCTCATATTTATTTTGGTTAAATGATTGTAAATCATTAGCAGTTATCTTAAGTAGTAACTTAAAACCACGATTCTGAACAAATTCGATTGACTAAAAAAGCACGTTTTCGCTGTAGTTTTCAAATATTAAATTTGGTTATGTAACTATAGATTCAGATCAGTGGTTCCCAAAATGATTTTTTTGGACCCCCAGGGGACCCCGAGATCATTCAAGATGTCCGTGGAAAATTAAAATTGATTTGGGGGTCCCTGAACAACGCCCGCGCAAGGTTTAATATAAAATAAAACACATTTTTATTAGTATGGAACTTAAAATAAATAATAAATAACTTATTAACAATTTTTAAGTCCTAAGTAAAATATAAATATAGGCAGGTAATAACAGGCATCGCGGTGAGTCAGGCCTATTTATACAGGTTTATACAGGAACGCAATAAAGCCGATACCTGCACCAACTAGTCTATGATATGAACTATAAAAAAATTGTGCGTCTAATCAACCATTTAGTTCTGTGTTATGCGTGATGTGAAGTGCATACAACAAATTTTTCTAGTCTTGAACAAAAAAAGTATCATTTTTTGTATTGTTACGCAGATAGCGTGTTTTCGTATTGACGTATTCTTCTGCAGATAGCAAATGAAATTAAGATTCAACAAAATTGATTTTCATTCATAATATAGATTAGTTTTGTTATGAAATAATAATAAATAAAGGTTTTTTTGTTTTATTGTTGGAGAAATAGATAATGTTCCATTTAGAATTGCTGATCCCATTTGACTGTTTCGGAATACTGCAGAATCATGATTAGATCCTGAAGATCCTATGTCAACCATGGTAAATCGCATATATGCATCACAAGTTGACATTAAAACTATGCTAAAGCATTTCTTATAATTGTAGAATTCGCTGCCTGATTTTCGAGGGGCTTTAATTACATCATGCTTGCCATCAACAGCACCGATACAATTAGGTACAATCCAGATTTTAAAATATTTGAAGTATTGAAGTTAATAATTATGCGTAAACCACAAAGAAGTTGCATAAACCCGCCCTTAACGGCTCCTCATTCGGACTTTAATTAAAGATTTGAAGACATTGTTTAAACGAAGATACGACAACTTTTGGTTACAAAACCAGACCTCAATTTTATATCCAGCATTATGGGTTTATTGTACAAAAGCTGTTGATAGTCTTTCTGTCTTCCTATTCGTTAGAACGTGGATTCAGTGTCGTTACGAGCCTCATCACAAAGAAAAGAAACCGACTATACATTAGAACACGTCGGGATTTGCGGTTCGTACTCACAAAGATTGAGCCGGACATAACATCCCATCAGGTTCAATCCAAGTCACTAAAAATTATTTTACTATTTCAAAACAAATATTTTAATTTCAATAAATACTTCTTCAACAATTTTTTTTATTTACGTTTTATCTTTACGTCACCATTTACCATTCGAGGGGTTCGTGGGCCAAAAGAATTTGGGAACCACTGGTTTAAATTGGCGATTTATAAAAATAAGTTTTATTATCAGTTTTATACTGATATCGAATTTTGAAAATTTTAACAAATAGACAAAATGAGTACTTATCAAAAATTGGCTTATCTGTTATTTTTGAAATGTTTTCTATATTGCGACTCGATTTTTTTGTAAAAAATTAAGATAATTTCTTTTTTTTTTTTATTTTCTCAAAATGTAGCCTAATTAAACAATGATAAAAAATAAAAAACTATACTTAACAATTGACTCGCTCTGTAGATAAATATTTATTAGTTTTATTAGACATATCGTAATTACAAAATATTGTGAACTTTAACCTCCAGCATTTAATACAGCAATGTTGTTATTTACTGTTCAAACGTTAAAGTAAACGTACTATCAATAAAAATAAAATGAAAATAAAAGAACTTGAATTTTTGGTACCTTGGGGACATATAGCAGGTTAGTGTTAGATTAAAATTGTCCTTACATTAATTTTTTGTTTTTGACATAGCAAAAACTTGGGGCGATGATAAAAATAAATTGGTTTTAATGTTACATGGTGCGAGTGATAATGCTGGGTCATTTGACAGACTTATCCCGTTTTTGCCGGCACATTTTTATTATGTGTGCTTAGATCTTCCAGGACATGGAAAATCAAGTCATTTTCCCAAAGACACTCTAGTTCAAGACATGAACATTATTATGTCTTTAAAGATTGTGATTGATACTTTGAATGCTAAAAAAATCATTTTAATCGGCCATAGTTGGGGCGGACAAACGGCGTGTCTGTTTACTCAACTGTACCCAGAATTTATAGAAAAATTGGTAATTATTGAATCAGTATGTTACGCACCAATTTCAATAGAATATTTTAAACAATTTACTACTGAATATATTAAAGATGCTATCAACATCTTAGAAAAAGCTGCTAACAGCAGTCCACCAACGTATACATATGAAAACGCTCTTGAAGTTATAATGAATGGAAGAATCTATGGTAAACTAAATAAAGAAGCAGCTAAAGCTATAGCGCAACGTAGCTTAAAGAAAGTAGATAACGATCAATATGTTATTACCAACGATGTACGTAACAGAATAAGATATTGCTTTTTTTTGGATAAGGGTTATGTAGAAAAACTGTTTGAAACTCATCTTATTACTTGTCCGGTTCTTTTCCTTTTTGCCAGGTATTCAATTCCACTAAGGGATTATTACAAAAATATTCTAACCCAGGTAAAAAGAACAAACAAAAAATGCATTATTAAAGAATTGTTGGGCGATCACGACATGCATAACAATACACCTGAGTTGGTTGCACCAGAAATTAACAATTTTTTAAATACGTTTAACAGTAACTTATAAATTACTTTTATTTATCGCTGTAAATGTTATTAATAAATGTAACGTTTATTATATGTTAATGTTTAATAATAAAACTGGTTCAAAAACTAAAATAATTAAAAAAAACTGGTGTAGTCACCACACGAAAAAATTATCTCTATAACAAACTAAAAATAACTCGAATAATTTACATACGTACAAAATTATATAAGAAAAATTGTTAAAAAATGCGAATACACCCACATCCGGTTTTTTTTATTAAACCCATTTTTTGACAAAACAGAGAGAATCTAAAAAGCCAGCTCCATACCAAATTTGAAGTTACTAGGACTTTTGGTTCGAGAGTTATCGTAGGTACATCCAAAGATAATTTAAATAAGATGCAGCACTCCGTATATAAACAAGTTAAAAAAATATAGAAAAAAATTGTTATTTATTAACGTATCTTGTTTTCCCTTCAAAATATGGAATTTTTTTCTAAAAAAAATCGGCGGAAGCAAGATTCGAACCTATATGTGGAATTTACTTTAAATTATAAATCAAATATCTAATAAACTGTTAATGTTAGAAAATAATTTAAATAAATTGTTAGAAAGAATTAATTCTATAAGAAATTGTAAATAATTTGAATAATTTACATACGTACAAAATTATATAAGAAAAACTGTTCAAAAAATTTTTGAACACTTTGTGTTTAATTGCCATAACAATTATTCTTATGTAAAATACGTAACCGTGAATGAAATGTTAGTAGGATTTCGCGGGAGATGTAGATTTAGAATGTTCATGAAGAGTAAGTCTGTGAAATACGGGATTAAAGTAATGTGCTTATGTGATGTCCGTACACATTATCTAATAAATGAAACCTCTACATAGATAAACAGAATGTAGCTAATCCAAAAAAACTTTATAACTACGAAAAAAGTAGTGATCGTGAGTTGCAAAACGCGGAAAGATTCCGAAAACCTCGCCGCGTTGATAAATGAAAACGCAGGACAAACGCTGCGTGGCAACAAAGTAAAAGAAAGTATGCCCCGCGTAGTGATAAGACAAAACAGCAAAGAACTCGACAAAGAAAGTTTAAAGGAAGAAATAGTAAACTGCAACCGAGATATAGGAGAGACATAAGGCGGCGGCGATAACTTTAAAGCAGCTCTAAGAGAAAGGTAAAAAAAGAATAAACCTAGGATGGAGTGGAACGGACGTGAGCGATCACTTTTCGCTATTACAATGCTTCAAGTGTTGGAACATCGGCCATCGCAGCGTACATTGTCGGCAAGAGAAAGACATTTGCGGCAACTGCGCAGAGGAAGAACATAGAAGCAGTGAATGTCGCAAAAGGCAAACTGTAAAGTGTGCACTCTGCACTAGATTAAACGGCACGAGAAAGAAACAGATCGACACCCGACATCGACCATGGGATAACGAATGCCGAGGATTTGCCAGCATCAGTTATAGCCTTAGGAACAGGATCGACTATGGAAACTAAACATGGACAGACGAATTAACAAAAACGACAGAGACGACATTCTTCGCTTCGCGCAAATCAATTTGGGACGAGGCAGAGCCGCGACGGGAAACCTAGTAAAAACAATGAAAGAAGATAACATCGACATATGTTTTATACAAGAACTTAACGTAAAGTATAACAAAATCGCGGGCAAGAATACTGATGGCCGGAGACTTTAATACAAAATCACCTTTATGAGGTGGCGAGATAGAAGACGCGCGAGGGCGCACACTTGCAAACATCGTAGAAAATAGGAGATTGGTAGTGTACAACAAAAACAGCGGACCGACATTTGTGGGCCATCGGGGCACGAGCAACGTCGACGTAACCATATGCTCCGCTTCTGCTACAAAAAAACAAATTGGGACAGGTTCGAAGAAACTCTGCAGGAAAAATCAATCGAAACCAGAAGACTGCTCGAAGGCCGCGACGACGAGACAAACCTCGACAAAGCGGCTCAGAAGATGAACGACGTAATAAGATACGCATGCGAAGTCTCGATGCCGGCGGTAAGGCATTTTAAGAAAACCGTACCGTGGTGGACCCCGGAATTGACAAAACTACGCAAGCGAGCAAATAGAGCAAGGCGAAGAGCGCAAAGAACATATAACGACGAGATAAGGAACGATAGAAAAGAGGAATATAGAGAAGCCCGTAGTGTATATAAGGACGCGCTAGAAAGCACCCGAACCCAAAAATGGAAGGAATACTGCACTAAAAATGCAGAAAAAGATCCATGGGGGGTAACATACAGGGTCGTAAGAGGGAAAAAGAACGGAAAACCGGTTTAAATAACATCAAGCTACCGGACGGTACGTACACGATAACAGCGGCCAAAACGGCGGACGCTTTACTAAAGAAACGACGACCGATAGGACGACCGCGAATACGCGGCAATAAGAAGATCGTACGACGAACCAAGAACGAATAACGAACCCCGAAGCGATAAAGAAATCACGATAGGAGAGATCGCGAGAGCGCTCGGCAGAATGAACCCGAAAAAAGCTCCCGGGGACAACGGAGTACCACAGATAGCAGCAAAACGAGCATTCAAGATAGTCCCGCACATCTGGACTGGAACGTTCAACCTTTGTTTAAAGAAGGGATCTTCCCGACCTCTTGGAAGATCCAAACGATCAGGTTCATTCCGAAACCGGGGAAGGAAAACAAGCTTCCGTCCTATCAGTCTACTTCCGGTGAACGCTAAGGTCCTAGATAAAATCGTTGCTACGCGGATAGAGCACCACGTGAGAAAAGACGGAGGATCAATACGGGTTTGCGGCGGGAAAAACAACCACGGACGTCATAAGACGAGTGGTAGAGTTCGTTAAGGAAAGTAAAGCCAGAAATCATTACTGCACTGCGATCTCTCTGGATATTGAAGGGGCATTCGCGTGGTTCCCAACGATAATAGCGGAAATGAAGCGAAGAAACATTCCGATCGATATAACCGACATAACGAAAGGTTACTTCCGAAACAGGAAAGCCCAAATAATATTGACTAACGAGACGAGAAGCAGAAGAGTGGAAAGAGGATGCCCCCAAGGCAGTTACACCGGACCAGTCTACTGGAAACTGGTGTACGACACAATTTTCAGCATTAGACTTCTAGAAAACTGTACCCTCGTCGGATATGCAGACAATATCATGGTTCTCGTAACCGCGCACAGTTTTAAAGCACTAAAAGCAACTGCGAACGAAGCACTAGCAGAAATAAACGAATGGGCAGGACGGCAAAAGCTAAATTTTAACGTTAGAAAAAGCAAAGCGGTTTTTTACGGAAAACGTCCACAGCAAGAGAGGCCAACTTTCGTTCTGGGACAAAGCAAGATATATTGCAAGGAAAATATAAGGTATTTAAGAGTTTTAATTGACAATAGATTAAACTGGAGCCCGTACATCGACTACGTGGCCAACAAAAGCCGAAAACTTGCAGGCAAGATTGCCTCGGTGGACTCGTTAACGTGGGGTTTTAAAGGTAGGTCGGCAAGAAATATTTACGAAGGAGCAATTCAACCTGCCATAACGTACGTGTGCGAAATATGGCAGGAAGGTTGCAAGGTAAAAAGCATCAATAAACAATAAGAGCCGCACAGGTTTACAGCACGGTTTCTACGAAAGCCGCACTAGTTTTGAGCGATTTACTGCCGATAGACTTATTGTTACAGAAAACCGCAACGCTAAAACGTATCGGGAGATCAAACCGGGATATCAGAGAACGAACCGAACTCGACGATATTGGGTACATACAGCGCGAGATAGAGGGGAGAATAGCAACTGTCGAGATGGGCCACCCGGCAGACCTGGGATCCTTCTGATTCCAACTTGGAGAGGAAAATATCCCGGCCTGGCGGTACTACACAGACGGATCAGTATTCGAGCAAGGAGACGCGGGAGCAGCTTTCGTGCTATTCCAAAACGATAACTAACTAACCGCGAAAAAGATGAAGTTGGCGAACGGCTGCACAATCTTCCAATGTGAATTAATCGGCATACGAGGGACACTTCAGCATTTACTGAGGCAGACGCACGACGTACCGGAGAAAGCAACAATCCGACTCGAGAGCTACGTTTGAAGCGAGCGTCTCCAGGCAAACGGAGCTGGTCTTCGAGGTCTGGAGACTCATAAGATAAGCGAACGACAAAACGCGATTGGAGTTCCGCTGGATCAAAGCTCACGCGAGAACAGCGGGAAACAAACGATCCGATCAACTAGCGAAAAAGGCAGCCTTAGCCGACGACATCGACGTCGAATATAGCCGAATCTCGAAAACCGCCACTGAAAACCGACTTCGCGAGCGAACGAATGCGGCATGGAACGAAAGATGGAGAAACGCGAGCTCCGGAAGAAACGTGTACACGTTTATACCGACGCTAGAGATTAGAAGGTCCGTACCTGTGACGCTCGACAGCAACACTGTACAACTAATGAGTGGCCACGGCAATTTCAAATCCTACTTGAGCAACATCGGCAGATCAGACACAGAGCTATGCGAGTGGGGCAGCAGAAACGACGCTTATCACGTCCCCATCAGCTGTCCACTGACGCAACAGCAACGCGGACGCCAGGCTAACACGCATCGGACTAGCATGGCCAACAAACACGCGAGAAATCGGTCCAAACGCAACGCGCAAAGAGTGGTGGCGGGAGTTAAAACGGTTCGCGAACGCCTTCGATAGATTTAAACCGGATTCGACGGAAGTAATACGCGATCGGAAACGACAGAAACGGGCGCAAAACGCACGATAAGTACAACGGGGAGAGGGGGAACGGGAGGGGCGGAATAGACGGGACGAAATAACGTGGGGGGGAACGGGCGCGTCGAACTTAGATAAGATTTAGGTAGTAATTGATTTAGCGAGTAGAGATAATTAATCAAATAGAGGGACGGGTCGGCGCGCTCGAGGCAACACGGGAGGGAGGTTTATTAAATTAGGTTAGGTTTTGGCTTTCTTACGGGCCCGGCTCAGCATCATGTCGCTCGTCATCATAAAAAAGAGAGAGAAGTGCGGCCGACGCCGTGACACGCGACCGCAAGCGAATGGAACGGGGCACGAGCACTGCCCCGACGGGTCTCTTTAAGAAAGCAAGTAGGTTAACTGGCCCGAACCGCATCGCTTCCGACGCGATCGGGATAGACACTGTATCTTTTCTTACCCGAGAAAAGATCGAGACGAAACGCCGCGGACGCGACCAGTGTAGGGACGGGGGACTAGAGTTAAAACTCGACGGAGAACAAGCTGCGAAAATCGCACATCGTCGCCCTCTCGAGGGTGAGGGGCTGCCCTATCTGCGCCTGAGGGATGCGGCCCGGAGGGGGGAGGCACGCCACCTAGACGGGACGCGATCGTAGCTGCTTGTTTCGAGAGTCAACTAAAATTAATTTAGGCTAGGCAGATCGTAGAGCGTTGATAGGGTCCAACGGCACCAAAGGACAAGAGTAACGCGAACGGACGCTAAGTGCGGGTAGTGTCACGCGGACGCCAAAGTGCGGCAGTGAGGTCACCGGGTCTACGTAGTGTTGAGTGCGTTGGGACAACTTTGCTGCGATCCTAGGTTAAGCAAAATGGACCTGAATTTTATTTTATTATTTGTTGTAAATTTTATTTTAAATTTATTTGTTTTCTTATGTTCTATTTTGTTCATTTATTTATCAACTTTATTTGTTTTATTTCATTCGAATTGTTGTACTTGTTTTCACACTTTATTATTACTTTTACTTATTTAAATTTTTGCACCTTATGTTTTACGTTATGTTCATCTACTTATCAACCTTATTTGTTTTATCTTATTTCATTTGTTGTATTTGTTTTCTTACTTTGTTTTTACTTTACTTTAATTTAATTTAATTTAATTTGTTTATTGACTTTCACTTATTAAATTAATCTTATTTTATTTTGCTTTGGTTTTAATTTGTTTATATTGATTTTAATTTGATTTCGTTTTTCCTGGTTTGACGTAGCATGTAAGTGGACGAGCTGGAAGGAAATGCAGCGAAGCTAGATGCACCGAAAGGAGCATCTAACTTCGATCTGCAAATCCGGAAAGTTTCAACCAGAGGGACTGGAGCAGGTTAGGGTTAGAATTAGTTTTCAATTATATGTAACTTTAAGAAAAATACGGATTAAGTAGCATTGTAATGTACGATCATTTGATGTTGTAATACCGATTCAGGAGGAGATGTAATGCCGAAAGGCATTATTATTATTATTGCCTGCTGCAATCAAGACGATTGTAGTATATTGAGTAAATAAATTGTATTGTACTGTCACTCATCTCACCGATAGCCAACAATAATCGCAACGTAACTGGTGATAATTGGTTTTCGTCAGTTGAACTAGTGGAGGAGCTAAGATTGAAAAAAAAACTCACTGGTACTATGAGACATTTTTACCTAATAAGAATCGAGAAGTCTAATCTTCTTTATTTGGATTTACTAGAAATCAAAACTTGGTATCATTTTTTAGAAATGTTGGTGAAAAAATGACTGCAAAGGTTACATCAATTGACAAACAATCTGATTTTGATCATGATGCTCTAGATACAGTCACTTCAGAAATAAGCGCATCCTTAGACAGAGACACTAAGACAATAGGAATCTTCCTTGATTTAGCGAAGGCGTTTGACACTGTGTCTCATGTCCTGTTGGTCAAAAAACTTTTAGGTATTCAGATAAACGAGCACTTGAACTAGAAATTACACTCAAAATCTCTAACTAAACGAATAAATCAGCTATGTGTTTTCCAGATTGACGAATATTTTGAACCAAAAAACCTTAAAGACCGTGTACTATGCCTTGGCCCAGTCGATTCTGACCTATGGAATACTATGTTACGTACAAAAAAAAATTTCATAACGTAATACCCTGTATATTGAATTAAAATTAGATTGCGGTTTTGACGCCCTCTGCCGATCTTTTCTTGTGACTGTCAATGGCCTGTGTCCTCTGAATTAGTCTGAATCCAAAGATTTAATAGAACATCAACTGTGATGGAAGTGAAATTATAAATTAATTACGTATTTAACATAATTTATTCGTCACAGGGTAAGATATTTACATCCGTTTTGTTAGGATTCTTTTGTAATTTCCTTTCTTAATTTGATAGCCACGCTTTGGCCACATGTTTCTATTCAATAAAGAATAATGAGGGATTAATATCGATAAATACCTTCATAGGACGAGTATAATTATGTAAGGCCTACGTTTAAAACAAAAAGAAAAAAACCAAAGACAAGAACTTTTCTTCGAGATCCTACTCATGCGGCAAACACCTGCGAAACCAACTTTCATTGAATGGGTACGACAGCATTCGATAATCGAGTTATGTTATGTGTACTTTCTTTTAGCAGTAATTAACATTTTGTAGATCTTGCTTTCGTGAGTCATTGGGTTGACACGCTTTGCTATTCAAATTTATTCCAGACTCACTCACCGCGGAAAACGTTTTCTTCGATCAAGTAGGTACTGGATTGTGGGTAAGTTTATTTAATTATTTTGTCGCTGTCAGAAAAGTCACTCACGGAACTGTTGCTAATGTTAATTTCCGTAATTACGATCATTGTTTCAATACCACTAAGGTAGTTTCATTAATTGTTTTGTGTGTATCGCATACTGTGTACAAACGATATCTATTACGAAATTTTCTTCGCTAATCAATTCGATTCAGCTTATGTATTATGTGTTGCAGATACTTCTGGCATTTATGGATTGAAAATTAGATATACTCTTGTTGATAATCTACGTTACTAAATTAAAATTTTTATACCTGTTTAATCTTTCTTTTATGGTAACATACCTTTCTCTTTTATTGTGGTTATCTGAACATCAGAGTAACAAGGATTACGAACCTAAAAATTCGTTACAAGCTTGGACCGTCTGTCTTGATCGAGGCAAAAGTGTTAATTATAAAAGATCTGGCGTCCTTAATTATTATTCACTTGAACCTCCCCTATCTCCGACTGTGTGAGTTGGCCGTGCAAGGTTCGTAAGACCTATAAGCTTGTAACACTATCTTGGGATGGGACGTGTCCCACAAAATTAAAACCTGCAAAACAATTTGCTTAGAAAAATTCTAAGGAGAGGATGGCTCGACTCTGCTAGGGCTTTCTACAGGAACTTATCAGTCTTAATCATCAATAACCTCTATAAATTGTCGGTTTTAATGAGATTTCATAAGAACAAGGAGTCTTTGGTGGTGCTGGACCATGGGCACGGGACTAGAGGTGAAGGTAGAGGCTTGCCCCGAGTTCCTAGGAAGCTGACCACATAGGGCATTAGACACTGGTCCTACCGCGGACCTGTCTAGTATGCTCACCTCCCCTCCAATATTCTGGCCAACCCCAATCAAATCCGAAGAAATATTATTAACCACTTACTGAGTCAACCTAACCACTTTGAAACAATAAAATTTGTTACATATGGATACGATGTAAATATCACACAACTATTAAGAAGAAATATTTATTTTATGCAATTTTTTATTTTTGAATTAATATGAATCACTCTAAGTATTTTAAAATAACAAACGCCCCTCCCGCGCTCTAGCTGCGTCTTTGGGAGGGGGAGTAATTTCCAGTGTTTTATACGTAAGTGAATTATAATTTTGTAATGATGGAAATATACATAATTTGAATTGAATACGTTCCAAACAGAAATAGATCTGTTTCTCTAATCTCCACTTTTCATTACGAATATAAAATATTAGAAGGAGAAAAAAAATAGACTGAAATAATAGATTTCTATAATCAGACCAAAGTGGGAGTAGATGTATTAGGTCAAACTTGTGCAAACTATAAGATTGGAAGACGTACTCGCCACAGACAATATGGTTTTGAGTAATGGACATTGCTGGTGTAAATGCGACCAATTTATATAACAGTGCAAATCCTAATAATGAACTGACCGATCAAAAATTTTTTATCAACTTAGGAAGAGAACTTATTCAAGACCAGTTAGTGAGGCGTTCTCAAATGGAAAACATACCAAAGGAATTGAAAGAAATTATCCAACGAGCTGGTAACATATCAGACAATAATCAAAAGAGACCCAATCGAAAAGCTCCTAAACGGGTAAGGTGCTTTATTTGTCCTTGTCATAATGACAGTAAGCAGTGTTTCATGTGTGGTGAGTGTGATAAACAAAAAATCATCAAACCATCAAACTTTGTAGCGCCGTTACTGCAGTATCTGCACCAATTTCGTACGCGTAAGTAGCCCGATCTAAAACAGAAGGGATCAAAGCTCTTTCTGGAAAAATAGACGCCCCTGTTTTTCGATCGACTATGGTTATCGTGTCTAAACCTTACTCTTTGTTAGATAGTAGACAAAGCAAAACTCTTCAATTTTTAAAATTAAGGCCTGCGACTAAACAGAGTTACAAAAATGAGCAAGAATTTTATTAAGCTCAAATCTGAGCGGATTAAAATTCTTACGAGTCTTCTTTACGGTCTTATTGTCAAGCTGCAGCGCAAATCGTTACCACGTGTGTCAATTTTTGACGTTTCCTTTAACTTCTCCAGTGGGCAAGTAAAAGAGTCACAGAATTTTGATGATGTTTCTGACAAAATTTTTCAACAACGACATTGACATCCTACTGACCCAAGAGCCATACGTGTTCAGTTCTGGTTCAGGATACTAGTTTGCTGGCGCAGCTGCACATTTCAACAAGATTTCTGCATCCTATTCTACGAGGTACTTGTTTACTACTGTTTTCGATAGTTTGAAATCAGTCAGAGTAATTACAATCACACATTTAACGAATACACTGCAGTATTTATGATCACGGTTGAAAACATCTCTTTGGCGTATATTGGTCGCCGAGTGAGGATGTACGCATTTATCCCGATAAAATTCTGGATGAACTAAAAGACGTTCCTATTATAATAGCAGACGATTTCAACTCAAAATCGTCGCTTTGGCATACCCTGGTATGATTGCATTATTAATTATGTAAAGCACTCATAACGTCAACGCAGCAATGCACAATTTATCATTTCGCAATATGTTAATGTAATACTTAAAATATGTTCAATAAGCAACGTAAACTGTATAAATAATCAATCTTTTATTAATAAAGTTATCATTCAATTAAATCGTATTTGATTATTGAATTGTTAAATAATGATTACCAGGGTAAGTGTCAAACTTGTTAAGTGCGGGCAGCCAATGCGCTCTAATTTGGTCCTTCCAGCCGGATGGCTTCTGCGATGCATCAGAAAGCTAATGAAGACAGCAACCACAGCCTTAGGCAATTCCAAAATTTCTATCTACACCTGGACTGACCCAATGATTGTTCTAGATTGGTTAAAGGATAATTCCTTAAGATGGAAAACATTTGTCAACAACAGAGTCGCAAAAACAAATAACCTATTACCACGTGCGGTCCAAAAACAACCCGTTAGATGCCATACATTGATGAATTCATCTATCAAAAACAAAGAACCATGCACTCTGGTGAAACGGTCCCATTTGGTTAAGAAATAAAGAGCAATGGTCTGTACAACGTAAAACGCCACCGACACAAGAAGGCATGATGATGTCATGTCACGCAATAAAAAGTAAAGAGAAAAAAGATGAAGAGCTAATAAAACCATTTTCTTCCTCACAAAGTTTATTAGATTTCTTTCCTACTGCTAGAGATTTATCATCAATTTAAGAAACGCCATCGAACAAATTAAACTACTATCAGTACAAGAAATGGAAGAAACATTATCAATAATCATACAGCTTAATCAAAATTTGCACTTAAATACTCAGTCTCTTTCTATTTTTGCACAAAATTAATATTCTTTGAGTTGGAGGAAGATTAGAGCAGTCATTAGTACCATACAACAAAAAAACGTAATAATTCTGAACCCCTCAAGTCATCTTGCGTTACTCATCATTAGAAATGTTTACGACTATACTCTTCACTTTACCAATCAAGCTGTATGATAAACAAATACGTAATACGCCTGAGATATAAAACAAAAACTACGCATCGATTAATAGGGAGCTTGCCAGTACCACGAGTAACACCATCTCCACCATTTTTACCGACAGGGGTAAATTACGCAAGCGTAATTCAAATAACAAGTTTCAAAGAAGGAGGTCACAAGTCGTACAAAGAGTACGTTGCTGTAATCATATGCGTTTCCACCAAAGCGATACATCTGGAAGCAGTCAGTAGCATGACCACTGAAGCATTTATGGCAGCTTATAAAAGATTTACATTGAGAAAAGGTCATTGTGATCACCTATACGGTGATAATGAAACAAATTTTACAGGAGCAAGTAAATTCCTCAAAAAAGAAATTCATCAACTAGCAGAGCAATAATCAATTTAAAACCATTACTTTACTAGTGGTATTCAGTGGCACTTTATTTTTGCGGCAACTTCTGACTTTGGAGGATTATTGGAAGCTGGAGTAAAATCGATGAAACACCATCCCAAACGAATCATTGGTCAACAAATTTAAACTTCTTTTGCTGACTTAGATCTGATACTTGTTTTTAACTAATTTTGGTGTGCTGATTTCAAAAATGTTAACAGTTTTTGCCTATTACGTCAAATTTTTGTTGTGTCGTTTTTTTTTGACCTTTTCACCTTCTGGTATACGTCTACTTTAATACATAAACAGCGGGGGTTGCAAAGTCAAAAAACGTAGGAAAATGGCATTTGAAATTCCCATGGTTTGGAGAAAGGCTAAAAATTACACAGATAACTGTAATTTTTGCTTTACAATAACTACAGGCTACAACAAAAAACCACGCAGAAAATCACATAATCAAACCTAGATTCAGCAAAGCGTGCAGTGTTCCATTCTGATGATATACTTGTGCCAGTTTTTAGTGAGTCCCCGTTACAAAGATCTAGTGACACGAATGAACATGATGACGACATAGATTTTAGATGGAGTACTTTTACATCTTCTACACCTCAGATATTAACCAGGCCGAATTAAACGATCTAATAATTTTAAAGTGGACAATAATTTAGCATTATTGCCGTGATGTGCCCAGTTTACTAAATTCTATAGGTGTGACGCGACATGACCCAATTGAATGGAGATTATTTTTGGACAGCTCTAAGAGGTAGTTAAAATGCGTTCTACTCCACAATGGAAATATATTGGGTTCAATTCCAATTGGCCATTCTGTGCTTCTAAAGGGTGATGGAACTAATTAAATACAACAAACAATAGTGGATCATCTGTGTAGATCTCAAAATGGTAAACTTTTTACTTGGCCAACAAGGTGGATATACAAAATATCCATGTTATTTTGTGTTTGTGGGACAGCAAAGCGATGGATCAGCATTTGACTCTGAATTGTCCGGTGAAAGTAGATTTAAATGTTGGAGACCCAAACATAATACACGAACCTTTGGTGGAGCAAACAAAAATCGTTTTCATATTAGACGTTGAACAAAGATGATGACTGTTTTAAATATATATATCTGAAATATTTGAAAACTGAGAAGCTAAAACCATTTTTGACTGACCACAAACTAGAAAATTAGTGAATGATCCACATTTCACTGTACACATGGATGATATGGAGAAAAATGCTAAGCAGTCTTTCGTGGTACTCATGAAAACGTTTCATGCAAACAAAAAAACCGAAAACTATGGCGAGGTCGTTGAAAATTTTATTGAAAATTATCATCATCTGGGGTGCAATATGACTGTGAAACTTCATTTTTTAAACAGTCATCTTGCACATTTCTTTTCAATCCTGAAGATGTTATTGACAACAAGATTTAAAAGAGATGGATAGATGTTATCAAGGAAGGACATCGTGAATGGTGCACTCCAGAAAATCTTACAAACGAAAATTAAATTATTTTGTATTTTTATTTTAACACTCCAACGCATTAAAATGTAATTAAAACTGTACTCATTTCCTTTTTTTTACTATAAATAACATTTTAAGAATATTTTTTAATTATTATCTTTATCTGATGTGATACGCAAAAACTGATGTGATATTTGAGTTCAGCAGCGCCAAATTAGCAAGAAACAAGTCTAAGATGTAAGTCAGTAAAAATTATGTGGACCAATTTATCATAGAAAGAGAAACAGTGTTTCCTCCAAATGCAGTTACTACCTCCATCACAAGCAATTTATCATCCAAATGGAGACTATTTTAAAAAAAAAAAAAAACTGCAATCTAGGTCTTCAGAATATTTAAGTCGGCTACAACAGCGTTACAAATAAAATACACAAATCTTAAAAAAGGCACAATTTTCCTTATAAAAGCAAATAACATAAACCCCGCTCGATTAACTGAGGTACATCCTGGAAACGATAACAAGTCGTAACGGTCAAGAAAGCTTATGATAACCTTTTTAAAAGAAGCATAACAAACTTAATTCCACCGCCAACTGATCCAGTAAATCCACCAACTCCACAAGAAGAAACTCAAAAGATCAAAACTAACACAATTCGGAGCAACTACCATAAATGTATTTCCAAGCCAAACATTATTAATATAAGCTGCCTGATATTATTAATGTTCTGCATGCTTAGCAATATTTGAGCAGAGCGTTCAATACGATAACTACAATCAAGGTTATACATCGAGCACATGGATAATGCGAGCATTAAGCGAGGAATCTTTCGAACTTAAGTTAAATTTGAAAATATCAGATTTAATACTGGTGCAATGAGGATATCAGCAGTAGACAAACAGTTTTAAGACCTTTGCAAAGAAACCACATTAATGTCTGAAGAAAAACTTTACCATATCATCTACAAGAGCAGGAAGACGAATCTAAATAGATAAAAGCACACATAAAAAGCATAATCCAAAATCGCCACAAACGTGGTGTGGCGTTTGTAATAAAAAAAGACAAGATGTGACTTCAAACAAAACAGGAATTAGCAACTTTTCAGAAAAGGATAAAAATTAAACAACAAATGTACATCAAACAAATCACAGAAGTGGATAATGAAAACAAACAACTTAAGAAAGAAATTGGAGTGTTAGCTACAAAAATTGAATATACGGAAAGAAAGGATAGAAAAAATAACATAATAATAAAAGGTAAGGAATTTAAACGAGGATAGGAGAAAGAGTGGAAAAAATTTTAGCAAAAAAGATAGGAACGAGAGTGAGACCAACTGAGGCTGTTAAGATCAATGAGGCGAAAGGAAACGATATGATCCTGGTGAAATTTGACAAATGGGAAAACAAGAACCTGGTAATGAAGAATAAGAATAAATTGAAAGGGAAAAAATATATTAATAATGACTTCACAATCGAGGAAAGAACTATGCAGAAAACAATCAATGAATTAGCAAAAAAAAAGAAAAAGGACTGGGTAAGACAGTTAAAAACCAATATGGGAAGGTAACAGTAGACGAAGAAGAATAGAAGTGAGATCATAAAAAGGCGAAGCTAGTCAAAAAAGAGAGAGGGGAAAAAAGAAGGATGGACAGATTGAGACAACCGCGAGAAAAAAGAAAAATGAATTTGAGCATGTAACAGTCGCAACAGCAAATGTACAAAGGAAGGAGCAGTTAAACAATTACAGTAGCTCAGGAATATAATTTAGACATCCTGGCGATACAAGAAAGTAATACCAAAGGACAAAACGTAATGCTACTAGATAATTACATATGGATAAAATTACATATGGATAAATGGAGGGGGGATCAAAACAGGTTTGAAACAGGATTTTTCACAAAAAAACATATAATTGTAGATTACAAGATTGTCACAGAAAGAATAAGCTACCTAAAAATAAAAAGAAAATACAGAAAGTTTAGCCTACTAAATGTTAATGCGCCAACGGAGGTATCGGGCAGAGGAGCAGAAATGAGCTTGGACAATTTTCTAATAAAAACAAAAATAAGGCAAGTAGTCCCAATTTTGACAAAGAGGAAAGCAGAGAAGGAGGAAAGATGGAATGTTGAAGCACTAAAATCAGAAAAAGTGCACGAGTGTTACTAGGAATTGATCAACTAAAGGCTAAACAACGAGAACCGGGAACGGGAAGTATCTATAACGGACAGGTGGGAAGCAATAGTAGAAACAATAAAACAAGAGGCGCAAGTACGAGAAACGGAAGCAAGAAGAACTGGTTTGATCAAAACTGTAGGGACGCAGTAAAAGAGAAAAGGAAAGCAAGGATGGAAAGGCTGAAAGAGGACACAGAAGCCACACAAAGAATATATAAAGAAACCACCAGCAAAGCAAAAGAGATATGCAGGGCTAAGAAAAGAGCAGAAGTACATACGAAAAGGAGTTCTATAAGGGACTAAAAGAGGATCAAGAAGACTGTAAAAGTAAACCAATATGGTTTAGAAATGGAGATGGGGAAATAATTTTAGAGGAAAGGGAAATACGGGACATGTGGGTGGACCATTTTAAAAAAATATTAGAAACGGAACTAAGTGAGGAAGAAATAGAAGATAGACTATATTAGGAGTCAAAATGACACAGCTTTCAATAGAAGAAACAAATCGATAAAATGAAAACTGACAGAAGTCCAGGTAACGACGGGGACCAATAAATATGGTGGAAATGGTAGTAGTGACACCAATCCACAAAAAAGGCAACAAACAGTTACCCGAAAATTACCGACCCATATCCCTGTTACCAGTAATTTACAAAATGCTGACAAGTATAATCAAGATAAGATTGGAAGAGGAAACAGAAAATAAAATAGGGTAATACCCGGCTGCCTTTAAGAGAGGAAAGTCAATCATAGATCAGTTATTCGTCGTGAAGCAAATCTAAGAGAAACTAGATAAGAAAGAAAAGACTATACACGGAATCTTCATTGATTTTAAAAAGGCTTACGATACAATCCTAAGGTCAGAAATTTATAAGGCAATGGTTTACCTTGAGTTGCTAAATGCGCTAATCTCCTTAGTCCGCATGACGTTAAAGAAAACAACCAACACAATTTAATCTAATGGGCAAGCGTCAGGTGAATTTCAAAAGAACACAAATCTAAAGCAAGGGGACCCTTTATCCACTATTCTCTTCAACACAATATTAGAAAGTCATAATAAGAAAAAGCAGAATTAATATAAGATATAACTTATATTCATGTTTCGTTCTAATAACATATAAAAGTGTTGTGGCTGTCGCCATCTCGTGGTTAACGAGCCCACGTATAAAATATAAACAAATTGGTGCTATAGAGATCTTAGCATGTTGGTAGTTGGATTTGCTAATCGCGAAAATTCAAAATTCGTATCGGATATTAACGCGGTTGTAATCCACCAACGAATATAGTGAAAAATAACTATATCAGTACAATTGTAAAAATTACCACCAGAGAGAACCAGTGTACGGCCGTTTCACCCTTTTGGGGATCATCAGCACACGGAAATACTCTCTGATGTATGTATGTAAGAAAGGTACCATTTCAAAGAAGTAAACAGTGTAAAGTACTTGGAGGTACAGTTAATAAATTACGGTAACAATACGGAGGAAATAGTGTATCATACTGAGGCCAGGTATAAGTGCATGGGGATGTATAAAAAAATGTTACCATCAAAAATCTGTCGCGGAAAGTTAAGGTGTGTGTGTACAAATCGGTGATAAGGCCGACAGTTCTATTCGGTATTGAACTATGGGTATTGACACAAGAAAATCAGTATAAGTTAGAAGTGTGGGAACGCAAAATGTTAAGGCGTATATACGGAGGTGTAAAGGAGGGCAACGTGTGGAGGAGAAGACAATACCGAGTTAGAAGAAATTTTTCAGGAACCAGGAATTATAAATGTGGTCAAAAGAAACAGGCTAAGATGGTTGGAGCATATCGCAAGACTAGAAGAGCAACAACCAACAAGGCAAATATTTTTCCACCAGATCGGAGGAAAAAATAAAAAAAGGAAGACCCAAAAAGACTTGGTGGGAAGATATCCAAGAAGATCTAAAAAGTTTAAAAACCAAAAACTAAGTGGACTGTGCAAGAAATAGGAAGGAATGGAGAAAAAAGCTACTAGCCATAGGCCTTCAGACCTAGTGCTGAAAAAATATATGTATTCATAGAACTCGTTTTCGCCACTTATTTAAAAAAATGGTTATTAATAAATCTAGGATTTACGGTGTTATTCTTTACTTTAGCCCTTCTTATCTTTTCCTAAAAAAAATATTTAAACAATTTAATGTTTCCATTTCTTTTTCTACAACTAATAATTTAAAATCGTATACTACTAATAATAAAGATCCTATTTCTGTTTTAGATAAATCTGGTGTTTACAAATTTTCTTCTTGTAATTCTTTTTATGTCTGTCAAATTGGAAGAAAGTTCAAAATAGATTAAAAGAACATATTTGTTTTATTAATAGAAATTTAAATATTGGTATCTTTATTACCTGTTCTGTCTTTGCAAATCACATTTCAATAATTGATACTATTTGCAGTAATAAAAATATGGAAACATTTTTAAACTAATTTAAAAGTTAAAACATTTTTATGGAGAAGACTTTAAGTTAAAATAATTTAATATTATATATAATACTCCACTTTGACACTTTGAGCGTGGATAACTTTAATGTTCATTTAATATTTTGTTTGAACTACTACAGAACGTCTTCAAAATTTGCAAAACAGTCTTTCATTTTTAGTATTCTGAAGATCTGAAACCTTTATTTAAGAAGGGAATTTTGAAATTGACGTTTACTAATAATTAGTAACAACAAAGCATCCCATACAGCACACAACATCTTCAAGACGTCTGTTTTATGCCTGTTTCATGCCGGAACGTCTGTGGCTCTAAAATAGACGTCTTAACGATATCTGGTGTAAGACATCTTAAAGACGTCTGACTTAAGATGGTTTAAAGACATTTGTTTTTAAGATTATTCTTTATAAATGGCAGAGTTGTATCAAAAAGTATGTTTGTAGCCTTTGTCGGTAGGTGTATTATATTACATTAACGTTTGCAAAAAAGAATTTAAGTGTTTTTAAGATACACAACGGGAACTTTTAGAATTTAGTGTTAGCATTGCTCCTGTTGGCAGCATTGCATTCACAATGCGTCATATCATTTACTCTTTATTTAACCTATAATAACAGTATAACGTATAACAATTTTAAACCTAATTAAGATATTTCTGGTACAGAAATAGATAAATGGATTGGTACAGTACAGGATAAGAAAGTTGCGTTCTATCTCAATCTAAACTATAGCAATTATAATGTGCAAATTCGCATTTTAACACGTGATGGTTTATAAACAAATTAAATTTTTCCGGAATGCTATATTTGTACAAATATTAACTATTACTATTAGTACAATATGGTTCTATTACAATTTTCCATTCTGGATAATTCTCGTGTTGTCGTTATCAAACATGCTGAACTTTTTTCATACGTCACAGCGGACATCTTCAAAGCCTGGAATAATATTCCAATGCGAAAGGTGATGAAAGTTCAGCTTGTTTGATAAAGACAACACAGGAATTATCCAGAATGAAATTATAATACGAATGTAAATCGCGGAAACTTGAATTCTACTAAAATATGCTATAATTTTTAATTTCTCATTACCAGACATCAGATATCGAAATGGCATTTTTTAGTCTGATTAACATTGCCTGGAGGTCTGTTTATTTACTGTGGTATTTATTTTATTATTTTGTTAAGCATCATGATGTAAAACCTTTATTATAATTATTAGTTGAAAGTACAAATATAGTACAAACTTTTTTTTAAATTTCAAATATCAACTTCTAAATCTTAATGCAACAAAATCACATTTTATGAGGACTGGTATCTGATTTCTCAGAGGTAGAGAAGTTAAAAAAAAACAATAGAACAATTCAGGCTAAATAAACAGGACGTATTACTAGTAGTTTGTTTAATCTACCAGGAATAAATATTCTCATAAACAAATAAGAGTTTCAGAATTTATAAAAAATACGTGATAATGAAAATGATTTTAAAAATGCTGTAGTGTTTTATTGCAAATATTTTTTGTCCTAAACATGTTCCGAGGAGATATCCTAAAGATGTCTAAATAAGATGTCTTCAAGATGTACAGTTTATTAACATTCGACGTCTTCAATATGTCTTAAAGATGTCTAAAGACGTAATGAGATGTCTAGAAGATGTCTTGGCTTGACTGAGATGTATTTAAGATGTCTATGTGCTGTTAGGGATGTATGTTTAGAAAATGATGTTTTTTTTAACTTCAAAACGTTACATTATAATGCTCTGTTTTTAATTACACATATATAAAAGTATAATAACTGTAATAACAAAACAGATTACTGCAAAGAAGTAAGAGATTGTTAAAATCAATATTTATTTAGTGATTAGTAAATTAGTGACAGTTGTTTTTAAAAACACAACGTTTCGGTACACATAATTTACTATTTTCAAATCGTGTAAAAATCATCTAAGATTAACTACAATTTTTTTAGTTTTGTTTGAACAAACTCTGATTATTAGAAATTTACAATAAACTAAACTCTAAAAATAGATCTCATAAATAATTTTATAGGTACTAATAAAGAAAAAAAGGATCTTTATTTGTTGGTGGTTCAATAAATATAAATTTCACAACCAATTTATAAGCGAGTGTCCAAAATCGAGCCATTGGGATTTTATAGGGTGCACGAGTGTCAGGATTTTGACAGTATTTGAATGTGCTCGTTCGCATTCATTGGAAAAACTTATTCAGTATGCGTTCGTATATGGTTTATAAACACGTTAAATAAATTCGAAAATTATCCGGAAAAACGATTGTTCAATTATTTATGAAAATTAATGTAATAGAATATAGTTCGGAATATTTTTGGACATTGCATTTTCGCTTTTTGACAGGCTCTTTTATATTGTGATAGTAACTAAAGTGCTAAGAAAATTTCTCCCTTGTGAATATACAAGCAAGTAGGGGCAGAAACATTCCTTTTGAAACTGAAAATGCACGAACACATTCATACACATGTGTCCTATTTCGATTGTTTGATATTCAGCACACAACTGTCGAGAGGCCACAAAAAAAGCCAAAAGAGAAATGATGAAAAATAGTTGTAATAACTTATTCCTTGAAATATAGAAAATCCATTCATTTACATATCTGGAATTTTAACATCTAACTTAAACTAATCGTTCTAACCTTAACTTCTTTAATATTTGTTTAAAATTAACATGATAAAATCGTATTAGTTTTTCTCTATACGGTATAAATGTAATTCTATTTTGAGAACTCAACGAATCGAATGTGATAGAAAATATTAATAAGAAAGAAAAAGTTTTATCGATCGCGGAATGTGAGACCGCAGCGATGTCCATGTCCCTGATGATATTAAGAACCTTCCAGCACATTATATTGTTGCAGACGCGATATCCATTATACACTTTGCACTAAAGTGTTCTTATAATTGCATAAAGGTACTGTTGTGTCTGCTACTGAAATAACACAATTATAACGTTTGCCGGATAAATATGAAATTGCTAAAAGCGTGACAAAACAATTTTTTATTGTTATCTTTATTAAAGATTTGTGGCGCACAATTTTCCCTAACTATTAAGTTGTGACAAGTAAGTAACTTTGTAAATATATTTATTCGTTTTCATCGGTAATTAACTTAATTTATTGGAAATTGTTTTAGATACGTATTTAAATTAAAATTACAGCAGTCATAGTACAATTTGAGTACACCTGAAACTGTACTTAAACTTGTCTCTCTTGATAATCTCAGTTTTATTTAATTTCTTTATACAGGGTTTGCCATTAGTCCGACCTCGGTTTCTAGTGCCTTTGTATAAATGTCAGCGTAAATGCTTAGTACTCTACGCATTTCTATTAAAAAGCTGCATGTTTTAAAAATAATTTTGTTTATAGAGGGTGTTTAGTTTTCGCTGGGCAGCATATAGTTACACTTTTTTAAATATCAACCCATCGAATTGTTTTAGGCTGTTTGATGAAAGCTTAATTTAGATGAAAAATACTTTTTAAATTTTTTAAATCGATTGCGGCGTTGCGCGTTGTCAAAAACCTGTTTTTTTTTGAAATTTTGGAATTTGTTTTTGTAGTTTCGTAGGTGAAAGTCAGAAGTATGTACTTAAATAATCTAAAAGATTTTTTAATTTGCGATACTTATTTTTATAGTAATTTTCAAATTTTCCAAATTGCTGAAACTCATTTTTCTAAACTTTTTATCTACAGAAAATGCGGTTCTTATTTTGTTTTTCAGTGTCTCTTGTAAACAACAAGTTCAAAAATTTTAGTAAAAATATACCTTTCTTTCCAGAAAATATTCGAGAACAAATATTGCAACTAAAAACCCTGCGTCCAAATTCAAATTCTTATTCCAGTTTACTAACCAAACACCGATCTTTTCTTGTCAAATGTTTTTAAATTTTGTATTCTACAATGATTTATCCTTAAATTATCACGACACGACTCTAAAAGAAGCATTGGCAACTATCGAAAGCTCTTGGTCGAACGTCCTTTCTGTAAGTGTGTTAGGGCTGTCACTCTTTTGATTATTATTAAAAATATTATTATGGTTGTGGTTTTTGGTAACCCATTATATACGTTTTTGGGACGTGAAGTCGAAAACTTTTTTTATTAGTTTTTTTTTAAATATAATTTTTAACAAACCTACTAAAGACACCCCTAGCCAAAGGCAACCTACACTACACGACCCCATAAGAACCTCTTAAGTATAGTATAAACAACCACTACAGAGGGCAGCAACGCTACCACTCGCAGATACAAATGCTACCCTAAGTATACTTATACTTAGGTATACTTAAGGCAAGCAGATTAAGTTATTCAGCAGTTTAAGTCCCGAGCAACTTACGAACGGATTTACCATAACTGTTACTCTTTTCCGTAAGAATTTCAGATACGTATGAATTGCGTATTCGATTTGACGAATCCCTAGTGAGAGGCTGCAGGACCATCACGGTGATAGAATCCTTCGGTGCGACGCAAGATTATTATATTATTATTATTTATTAGTGTACTGGATTCGTGCGGTAACTTTCGATGTAGAAGGTCGTATTTGCATTTAAAAAAACGTAAAAATGAAATAGAAGTGTAGAAGTTGGAGAAGATAGTTAGTGAAGGAACTGGAGTGACTAGTGGTAGTAAGAGTGAAGAAGGATAGAAAAAGGGGTGGGTAAAGAAGGAAGGGTGTAAAAAAATAAATAAATAAAGTGAAAAATAGAAACCGTGGTGGAAAAGTATAAAACTGTGACGAACAAGTGAGATTAAGGTGAATAAACAGTATAATCGAGAGGGTCAGCGATAAAGATAACCTCCTACATTAATAGAAATTATTGTATTTAAATCGAAATTAAAGCAAAATCACTACAAGTGAGACGTTTTAAAACACGAAAAATAATAGGAATAGAAGGTAAGGAGGCGTAAAAAAAGAAAGAGAATAAATAAAACAGAGAAAAAGGAAAACGGAAAGGAAAGACAACAAATATTCGAAAGGGGAAAGAAAACAATAAAATCACCGGACATTAAAAAGATAACGGAAGAAATCGAAGGAAAAACCTCAAGAACAGATGGAGGAAGGGGAGAAATAGAGGAGTTAAAAGAATTAATGAAAGAAATGATGAAAGAGATGGCAGAAAATATGCAAGGAATAAGGCAGGTGGACAGAGTAGAAAAACTGGAGAAAAAAGTGGAAGATGAAGAAAGATGGAATATAAATCACGTTTGACATGGGAAGAAAGAAGAGTGCAAAGAGAAATAATGAACATAGCGGTGGAAAAAAGAGCGGAAGGGAAAAGAGTATGGGTAGGATACAGAAAAATGGAGATAGACGGAGACAGATACATATGGAAAGACAGGAATAGGGGGTAGAATGAAAGAGACAACGAAAACCATAGAAGAGATAATAGAAGAGAGCGAGGAGGGATTGATAATAGTAGTAGGGAGCTTCAACTCAAGAATAGGGGAAAAGGAGGAACTACAAAAAAGAAAATGGACGGGAAAGAAACAAACAAAGGTTAAAGTGATAAATAAAGAGCGAGAAGAACCGCTGGAAATGTGCAACAAAAAAGGGTGGAAAATAATGAATGGGAACAGAGAAGAAGAAGGAATGGGGGAATAACGTACATAAGAGAAGGGAAGAATCAATAATAGATTTTGTAATGAGAAATAAAGAGGCTAGAGAAAATGTGAAGACATTTAAAATGGCAGAAAGGGTAGTCAGACCATCAACCACTGGAATTGACAATGGAAGAAAGAGAAAGAGAAGAGAGAAGAAGATGAGGAGTATATAACACAAAAAAAGTAGACAGAAGAAGGTATAAAAGGATATAAAGAGAAAATAGGGAAAACGGTATGGGTAGGGAAGGGATTACAAGAGACTGTGGAGGAAATGAGAGAGATGATGGAGAAAGCAACAGATTTAGAAAGTGGAAGGGGAGAAAACAGGATGGAAGAAATGGTGGGATAAAGAATGCAAGGAAGCAAAGAAAAATGCAAGGAGAACGTTAAGACAGTGGAAAAAAGGGAGTAAAGAAAAAGAGAATACAAAGAACCAGTAAAAATATACAAGAAAACATGCGAGAGAAAGAAGGAAGAAAACAAAAAGAAACAAGAGAAGCAGATCAAAAGAATAAAAACGGAAGAAGATGTATGGAAGTACCTAAAGAAGGAAAGGAAAAAAAACATGACGACAAAGGGAATACAAATTAAATAATGGGAGATATATTTTAAGAACCTGCCGGAAGGGGAAGAACAAAATCAGAAAAAAGAAAAGACGCAGTAGTAAGACGGGAACAAGAGAATAAGGATAGAATAAATGAAGACGAAATAATAGAGGCAATAAAAAAAAATAAAAAGAAAGGCAACAGGAGAAGATGGGATACAAGGGGAAGAAAATGTAGCAAAAAGAATAACGGAAATACTAAACAAAATATGGAAAGGGGAAGGATTCCAGGAGAGATGGAGAGAAGGAATAGTATGCCCAATCCATAAAAAAGGAGAAAGAAATAAAGTCAAGAATTACAGAAGGGTAACATGATTAAGCACGGCATACAAATTATATGCGACAGTACTACAAGGAAGACTACAGAAGGGAATAGAGGAAAGAACCAGACGGACAAGTGGGATTCAGAAAAGGAAGAAGAGCGATAGACAACATATATATACTGAAACACTTGGCAAATAGAGAGCTAGAAAAAAAAGAGGAAAAATGGTGGCACTATTCATAGATCTAAAAGCCGTTTTTGACAAAGTGAACAGGGAAAAACTGTGGGAATACATGAAGAGAAAAGAAATCAATGAAAGATTAATAGAAAGAATAGGACAAGTGTGGGGTAAAGAGTATTCGAGATGGATATAGAAAAAAGAAAGTTGTGGTTTGAAAAGTTAATAAAGGGGGTGGTAATGTATGGGGCGGAAATATGGGGTTGGAAAGAATGGAGGGAAGTAGAGGGGCTACAGGAAAAATACTGGACATGGATTTTGGGACTGGACAGAGATACACCGGGGTATATAACAGAATGCAAAATACTTCAAGAATGCTGGAAGGAGATAAAGGGAGGAAAAGTGAAGTACGGGCAGGAGGGCAGAGAAGAGTATTACAAAAAAAACGGGTACGTGAGAGAAGAAGTGGAGAGATTAAGAGAAGAGAGAGTAGGAGTAACGGAAGAAATAATAAGGAGAGATAGGGACATCGAAAAACAAGAAAGATGGACAATGATAAAATAGGGCAGATATATTAGGAATTATAAGGATATCAAGGGTGAATGGGTGCCAGAATATTTAAAGGATATAGAGAATAAAAGCAACAAAAAGAAAAAAATGATAGCACGGTTCTATTGTGGAAACGAGGAGTTAGGTAACAAATACTGGAAAAAAGAAAAAGAAAAGATGTGCAGACTATGTGGAGAAGAAACGGAGGACCTTAACCACATGAGAGAGAAATGCAGTGAATTAAGAGAAGAGGTTATGAAAATAGAGGAAATCTTAGACGAAAACGGAAATGGAGCGGAGTGGATGGAAGAAGTATGAAGAAGGAGGAAAAAGTTAAGAGGAGAGGAGGGATAATGAAATGTATTAAAAAAATGTAAATAGAATGTAAATAGAATGTAAGGTAGTAACTGTAAAGCACGAACCAATTTCTGAGCTTAGGCAACAAATAAAGTTAAACTTATATATCTTAATGTAGTGTATATAGTTATTGTTTAGATTTTAATTGTTTGCGCGGAATTAGTGTACATAATTATTCTTTAGACTTTAGTTATAACCTACTTTGTGATGGTTGTTAATGAATCTGTTCACCAACCTCCAACAGTAGCGCCCAACTTAGTGGTGCATGTAAATTAAGGAAGACGCCGCCAACCACTCGATCCCAAGCTAAGATGGCAACAAGCGACAACACCGTCCAGTTCACGAAAGAAATGCTAGCCGAGTTAATAAGCTCCTTAAAAAGAAACCTGCGTCTCAACACCCGCCAATCCTGGATCAATGGTCAAATGCACCGCCAGATTTAACGGCTCCGGAGACGTGCATGCCTTCATACACCACCTCGGATGAAAATGCCATCAAGGGCGTTTCGATGTTGCTACCTGGTGGCAAGGTGTAAAACGCACGATCACGTCGTGGGAAGAGGTTATGACATATGTGGTAAAACCGCATTTAGTCCAAACAAACCTACCTACCAAGTATTGAGGGAATAATTTGCCACCGAACAAACAAGTCCTGAAAACACGGAATTTTTCATCGCTTAGAAAAGGACACTCCTCGCAATGATCCCAGACCATAGTAGTCCAGCAGAAGCGCTTCAGATAGGCATGGTCTATGGGCCCCTCCATCGCCGAGTCCGAAAACGTGTAGAAAGAGTACGTTTTTCCGAAGACAACTTTTTCTGAGGTATTTCTTCCTGTGCAATTTTTACCCGAGAATTTTTTCCTGAGCTATTTTATTCGTCACTCGATTGCAATGATATTATATATATTACCAAATCAGTTATTTTGTAAAATTCTTATTTTTGCATTTGCAATATTTTTTTCTTAAATATTCACATAATATTCAATTTGTTGTGTGGGAAGTGAGTGATTGTGACAGTTGTCATTAATTTAATAGACTTAATTTTGACGTAATTCGTAATTGTGATTTATAACACAGAAATAAATAGATAACGTAAGTTTTTTTTGTTAAACTTATTAAAATTGTTTAAAAACATGATTACTTTAAGCATTGATTATATCTAAAATATATTTAATTCAGTTAAAATTCACTATTACTTAAGCGCTAAGTTAATAATTTACATTTTTAAAATGAAATTAATTTATTTAATAAACGATTTAAATCAAATAAAATCTCTTGTCCCTGGTAAGCAGTTTTGTAAATTAGTTCGCTGAAAGAAAGATCATCACGGATATCATCTAGCGTTGTGTGCGCCCAACGAGGCTTTCATTGCTAGTTATGCACGCACATTCATGTGAGTATTGGACAAGATATTTTTGCGACTTTAGAAAAAGTCTTTATTGGGCAGGTTTTTATACCTCCACACGTGTTCTTTGTCTGTGGAGATAATAAGCGGAAAATTTCCATGATGATGTCAAGTTACTGTAATAACGTTATCTACTCTTTGAGTGGTTGATTGCAATTGTCGCCGTATTGGAGGAAACAATTACCGAAAAACTGTATTTAATTTGGGGGAAACTTTACGCATTTGTTTGTTTTTTAGTAACCGTATGATGTCGTATGAAATCTACTTATGATAACACCATATGTATGTTAGGATATATTTTAGCAAATTTTAGGAGATACTGAGAAGATGCTTCTAGCTAGCAACAGGCTTCGAAGGAAAACTAAACTGTGAGTAATTTATTTCCTGCTTTGATTCTTTTTACGTTGACAGTCATTTGTACACACCACGGTACGCACATGTTCGGTTGTTGCCACAATTTATAATAAAATTTTGTTTTGTGTGTAATATAAGATTGGACGGTGCGCTCTGGTTTTCTACGTTATTGAGATGTGAGGACGAATGGTTGTCTTCGTCGCTCCCGTGTCAACCAGCAACTTCCATTGATCTTGCCATCTCTTTCGGTCACCTCGTTCCAAATTTTCAAGCGCTCTTCTTGTCCTCTTCTTAGGTTTAGTACGATGCCGTCGTACGTGGCCTATTTCACCGCAGTTCAAAGTCGTCACTCCTCTTTCCCGAAGTATTCGTCGCGCTATCTCCTCGATGCTTTCCAGTGTCTGCCCGGGTACTTCTGCAGCTCAGCAGAGTCTATGACCGTCTCGTTGCAATGCTTGTTTTGCTGCTTCAAACTGCAAAGCATGCACCAAAGCGTCATCCAATGTCTTCGGTCGAGCTAACCGGAGAGTCTGCTGCGTTTTGTTGTCTCAGAGGCCGTCCACAAAGGTTTGAATAGCCAACTGCTTCAGGAAGGTATCTGGTGCTGTAGGATACGCAAGCCATGTTAATCTGGCCATGTCAGCCTCAAACTCTTGAAGACCTTCGAGAGTTTCCTGAACCCGACTTTTAATTTGAGTTTGATAGACTTGTTGAAGATGAGCATCTCCATATCTCATTTCTAATCGTGAAATTAAGAGTTCGTAATTTTCTTGTAGGTGGTCAGGAATAGTTTGTAAAATTCCAAGCGCTTCTCCACGTAAGGACACTAATTAAGACGTCGCTTTCTGGTTGTTGCTCCAACTATTAGCTGTAGCTGCGGCTTCAAACTGCTTGTAGTAGGTTGATCATGGAACTTTACCATCAAAATATGGAAGTACAACTTTCTTCCCGATGGTCCATTATGAAATCTTTACTTGTGACGCTTTTTTCGCCGCGACAATTCATTCTATTTATTCTTTCTTCAAGCAGTTCCATTCTGTCTTCTAATTTGTCCTCTATTGCTTCTATTTTCTCATTCATAGATTCGCATATATCAACAATTTTAATTTGATTTTCTATGCTTGTTCGTATCTCTTCTTTTAGATTTATAGAATTTTCCTCCATTTTCTGGGAATGTTCGGATGGTTTTTCTTCCATTTTTCTAGAATTTTCTTCCATTTTCTGCAAATTTTCTTCCATTTTTTTTATTTATTGATTCGAGAATTTCAAATATTTTTGAATCCATTTTCACTTTTTGCAAACGTGTTATCGGCATAAATCAATTACGCGAATAAAATATAAAATACAGTAACTTTTTAAAATGCAGTTTTTGTAGAGCACAAGATTTTAACAACGATCGACTTGTTAATATTAACCAACTAGTGTACAGGAACGAGTATAATTAATATAGCAATCACGCACTTGTTAAAAGAAAAAGTTGAATAAACACTATATCGAATTACCAACTGTAATATCGTCCCAAGTCTGATAAGAATGAAACAATTTTTAAAGTTACTATTTATTACGGGACCGGTATTAAATGACTTATATTTACACTATAAATCGCGACCCCACACCTGACACCACTTGTAACAAATTTTGATTATTAAAATTAATTAATTTATTTATACTAAAAATATGTACACGTTTAAACTAACCGAACTAATTTATATAAAATACGCTATTACTAATAGGTCCACAGTTGTTTACTTTAAAAGTCACGTTCACTTTCCTCGATGTACACTTTATTTATTTAAAACTTTGCACGTGCTAATTACTTCTTTATCTTCACCATAACAACACTTTTACTTCATTTAGTAATTGCTGATACAGAAACTGACCGTAGACTCGACGTTATTCGCCAATGTTCCATAAATATACTCTGTGTTATCACTTCTGTCTTGTAATTTGTTCTAGTATAGTTTCGGGTAGATTGAAACAGTGTCTCCCACCCTAATCTTTCATTGTTTGGTTTTTTAAATTTATTTTATAATTTAGCACCACGAAGCTTACGACCCAAATCTCCGAACGCAAATGAGTTAGTCGTCGCTCTTTTAGGTTACGTAACACTTTTTTCTTTAAAACTATTATAGAATTATCAGAAAATCTAAATTTGTTCATTATTAACCAATGGTTAATTAATAAGCCTGTATAATTAGTAGTGGAAAAAACGAATTATTGTTATGTAGTGACATTTATATTAAAATGATTGTCGCAAAGGTTCTAACTTTGCATTACACATTAGAATTGATATGATATATGGAAAATAGTTTTTAACTAAAACAGTTTTTTTAAAGAGCTTTCAGCCAACCAGTTTGAAATTGAAATATGAAATTGTACTATAATTAAATAACTGAAATAAAGCTAAATCAAGTCACCTATTCGAAATAGTCCTGGCCACGCAAAATACAATTATCAGTGGGTTCGTCTATGTATCAGCATTAAGTTTTACGTTTCCATTTCCGGTTCTATATTATATTCAGTACGATATTTTAAATTATTGGCGTTTTATCCGAAAATATATTTCACATTGAAATAAATATAAAATATTCTGTCTAACTTTGGGGTACTTTGGAAAAAAAATTTAAGATTTGTTAGATATTTATTCTAAGTACTTTATTTTATGCGACGACTTATGTAGAAAGAATAGTAGCCAGTGGTCCAGACGGGGGTGAATCTCTCAATATCGATCAGACAGCAACCCAATCAAACCTTGTGCGTGACAACTCTCACTTCCATGCACCCCAAAAACTGTGCACCCTCCTCAAGTTCGACATGCAAATATTGCTTAATGACGCGTCGGATATCTCACCGAAAATGTTTTTAACATTAAACAACATTAAAAAGCGCCTAAAATATGATTTACTCACTTTTAGACTGCTTTTATTGAATGATTTATGATACAAAATGCAGTTTTTATCCAGAAATGCTTAGTTGTTAGATCTTTTAGCATAGCACATCAGTCATGTGACAAGAAAGATTATAAATCATCGTTTAATACTCGATGATATTTATTCAAGCTTCGCGCGACACATTTTCCAATCTCGTGTAAAAAATTTAGATTTTCTAGTTAAATCGAATTTTATATCTAGAAATTGGAATCTTAAGAACATTTCATGTAAGGGGGACCTGATGTTGGCAACAATAGGATGTAATTGGTTCCAACTTTGACCTCCTTCGCTTATAATGATGTTACAATACCTTTTTTTTTGCTTTAACTTGTTCCTTGCAAAAATTCCACCATTTTGTCTTGCTATCAAATTTACAATTTTAAAGGGTCGTTTTAAAACGTTGCGTGATTGGTTGAGAACTTTAAAGCGTGCGCTTATAGGGTTTGATCTTGCTTTTATGTAGAGCGAGTAAGGGTAGTTTACATATATGTTTTACCCCATTCGTTCCTAATCTAAATACGTGGTGTATTACATAATGAACGTAACTAGCACTGAAATTTAATCGGAGGAAGTCGGGCACAGTGCAATCAAAATGGAGATGCTGGAGCTTGAGACAATAGAAGCACGGGCCACTGGACTTAGAATCAAAGCTCGTAATGAAATACCGGGAATTCTTTTCAGATCGTGATACGGTACAACTACCCTTTATTCGCCATTGGTCTCATATACCTACGAAATCACATTGTATATAAGAAATCGATTAAAATAACTTAATTTAAAAAACTGTAAGTTTAAATAAACTCGATTGCGTTTAGTAGGGGAGAAGTAAATCCCTCGTCAAATCTTTTATAAACCGCGAACAATTTTTGACATTAGATAAGGGGCGCAGCCCTATATACAAAATTGTTAAAAATCGTTTTGAATGAATACTTTTTAAATATAATCAAGACCCCCAGCACACCTAAAGAATTGAAAATGTTTTGCGCATTTTCTTTATTTAAAATAAATGATAAATAAGAAAAAAAAATTGCTTCATTTTTATACAACGCATGCCCATTTCCGATTCATCCTAATCCCCCGTCGAGCTGAGATAATGCCTGCCATTTTTCCGGACACCGAGCGTATTATTTTAAAAAGTTTTTGTATCTCGGCGACACTCTTAGATGCAGGAAAATTTATCTGAAAACAGATGTGCGGTAAAAAGTAATTTACACGCAATTTCAACCTAAATCATCAATACGCTAATGAATTATAACAGTTGGTCACGGCCAACTAAAAGAACATATGGTGTTAACAGCATCCCCAACTGTTTTTAAAATTTTTAATACCAGCTAATGTCGTTAAATTAAGACAAAACGTCGGTATAATGCGATGACGCCAGAGATTGCAATGTTGGCGTACAAAATGGTATAATTTTTCAAGTGAAACTCGAGATAAGCGTGGCAGATGTTGCCATCTGAGTGAAGATAGAATTTTTATCTGGTAAGTTTAAAACTCTTAAATAACGTTTTCATTAAATTAAGCAGCAATAATCTTTACGTTTGCCATTCTCGAAAATTGAAATATAATTCCGCATTATCTGCGAGTGCTGGTAAGAGATAAAAAAATAATAAAAATAAAACACGAGATGGACCTTAGTGCCCATTAGTGCATGTGTGATAGAAGCTACGAAACGCGCGTATGCAGTCGTATAACAAGGGTGCCATGTTCTAAAGCGCAGATTACACTTCTCCTGAAATCTGAAAGAAACAACCATAAAAAAAACTATCGTCATAAAGATAAATTCTTCCGAATATTTTCAGCGTCAACTGAAACATCGTCTTTCTTAGACTTAATTGACTTCTCATAAGTGACAATATAATTGCTGAAAGCTTTCAGTCAGTTACTTATTCAAAGTAAGCGAGCTGAAAGTAAACGTTACATGAGATTAATAAAATCGAATTTGTTCTTGTATGTGATTGTACACCATCGTTCAATTAGAAAAGAATTTCAGTGCCTAGATAATTTCGTAAATTAGCCCAAAAGCTGAAAACTGAATTAACGTGTCCATCATAGAAAGTGTAATACCGCCTGCGTGTATTTCAAAAGCAACGTAGGGATGAAATCCCCGATTTACGCAAGCTGCCTTATCGCTCTCTGCCAGCTCTTTTGGGCCCAACTAGGCTCAATGCTTAAAGAGACCCTTATTCCAATCAGTTTGCATGATCCTACATTGTAGTTTTTCTGATAACGGTAAGAAAATTTTTTTTGGTACCTCGACGAGTTTAATGACGAAGTTAGTAAATTATCGTTACGCTGACGACGCTCCTTCTACTTGTACCGAATACGAAACCAGAGTCGAACAAGACAATTAAATTAGCGATAGCTTTCTGTTACGTTTAAATTTCTAATTAAAGATATTCGTTCCGTCTTTGTTGGTACGAATGTACAAAACGACGAGACTGATTTTGGACAGTCTGTCATTACAAGAATGCAATAGCAAATCAAGATTGGATTTCAACCCCAGTTAGGGGTCACACGAGCTAGTCTAATCTCGACCTCGCCACTCGACCGCTGGACAATTCAAGAAGGGCACAATGACGTGTCGAATCAAAGCCCAGCATCCAATTCGACAAATTGAAAAATACTCATTAGTTGGATGTTTCTCACTATCTTTCGTCGTAAATTGTAAATAAAGGAAATTAAAACTAAAAATCTCTTTAATTAGTTTCGTTTTCAATTTTTAAGACAAAGCATCAACGAAATGACATAAATAATAAAAGCGGATATAAAATGATTGTCCTTATAATCAAACACCAACATTTTATTGGGTCTACCGGAGGCAATGTGATTACTAGAAAATGCACGCCGAAAAATTGGATATTTGGTTTTCGTTTGATCTTGGTTATATTCGAATTTTGGGGAGCGAATCGCCCTTGGTTATAAATATTGGAGTCCAATAAAAGTTGTTACTTGAGATTCTCTTTCAAAAGAGATCAAAGCTTCCGAACCAATTGCGAAGACGAATAAAGCGTAAACTGAAGATTTTTTTTTATACAATTTAAAACTTAATTTGCATTTGCTTATTTTTCTTCGATCGTAATAAAACTTTAAAACTCAAAAATTACGTGGTTATAAAATTTAAATAAAATATGATATTTTTTTTAAGTCAATCCACAATTATATTTTGATTATAAAACAATTTAAATTGTCATCATCAGTTAAACTAAAAACAAATGAATTAACAAAAATAATTAAACATTTAAAAAATTTATTTAAAATTATAAAAATTAAATGACAAATGTCAACAAATTAAAAATTTTAAATTGAAACTGACATTAAATATACAGCCATAGGTGATATGAAAAGGAAAATGAAAATTGAAAAAAGTAAATTAAAATTTATTACCAAGAAGAATTTCATTAAGACAATTATCTGAATTTTTATTATAAAGACGATGAATTTCAAGATGATTAAGAAAAGAATTTTTGTTACAAAAACGAAGAAATTTAACATTAAGGTCAGAAGAAAAAGAATTCTTCTTCTTCTTCTCAAGTCCTTAAACCAAAAGTTTCATATGTCCTTCCAGTGGCGAGCACAGGCTATGGCCCTGTCGGTGGCTGCGGTGAGGTCCTCCATGGTGCATTTTTTGTCGAGGAGTCGGCAGATCGGAAGATGTTTCATGGTCTGTCTTTCCCCGCAGTCGCATAAATCGCTGTCGCTAGATTACCCCCACTTGGTCATGTTGACTTTGGATCTGCCAGTTCTAGTGCGTAGGCGGTTTAGGCTTTTCCACGTAGTCCAGTCCAGATCACCGCCAGCGGGTAGGTGTTCTCCCACTTCTAGGCTGGTACCGTCGATTGCGTCGGTGTTTTTAACGCGTTCGCGCCATGAATCCAACCTCGCTGCTTTAGCTGTTGAGTCCAGGGGTTTCTCGGGTATGAAGCTTTTTCGGGATTTTAGGGGTTTGTCGACGTTGGTATGGCCGTACAATGGATGTCTGGGGTCCTCTAGTTGCCTCAGTTTTTCCCGCCTACTCGCTACATTTCTTCTTATGTCTGGTGGAGCAATACCGGCTAATAGGTAGAGGCTGTTGATGGGTGTCGGTTTCAGGCATCCCGTGATGTAGCGACAGCTCTCGTTGAGCACCGGGTCGAGTTTTTTGGCATGAGATGACCGCTCCTAAACTGGGCACGCAAATTCTGCTGTGGAGTAGCAGAGTGCGAGTGCAGTAGAGCGCAGGGTGGTCGGGTTGGCGCCCCACTTGGTGTTGGCCAGTTTTCTGAGGATATTGTTCCGAGCGCTGACTTTCCCCTTCGTCTTTTCCACGTGGGCCCTATAAGTCAGGGTCCGGTCGAGGACGACTCCGAGGTACACTGGGTTCTGGTGGTGTTCTATTTCCTTACCATTCCAGGTGATGCGTAACTTCCGGTTTGCTTCCCGATGGCGCAGATGGAAAGCAGTTACCTGTGTTTTGGTCGGATTTGGTCTCAGGTAGTTCTTGCTGTAGTAGGTTGAGAGGTTCGATAGAGCAGATGTAAGGACTCTCTCGATGGTGGTGAACTCTTTCTCCTGTGCTGTGACGCACAGATCGTCAGCATATAAGAAACTCCTGCAATTAGGGTGGATGGGCTGATCGTTGGTGTAGATATTGAAGAGGGTTGGTGCTAGCACACTTCCCTGAGGGAGGCCATTCTGTTGCCGTCTCCAGCGACTCTTCTGCTTGCAGAGTTCTACATAGAATCGTCTGTTTTCCAATAGCGATTTGATGACTTGCACTAGGTGGTAGTCGTGTGTCATGTCGTAGATCTTCGAGAGGAGCAACCTATGGTTCACAGTATCGTATGCAGCTGAGAGATCTACAAATACTGCGCCTGTGATTTTCCCTTTTTCAAAACCATCTTCTATGTGCTGGGTAAGGTTGAGTGTCTGTCCCGTGCAGGATTTGCCCGGGCGGAAGCCAGCTTGTTCTGGGATTAGGTGTTCTTTGATCAGGGGAGACAGATGGTTCAGGATGAGACGTTCCTAGAGTTTGTGGAGGTGGCAGAGAAGTGATATTGGTCTGAAGTTTTTGGGGTCCGAGGCGTCTTTGCCCGGTTTTAGAAGGGCAATGACGCGTGCCTGCCGCCATAGCTTCGGGATGTTATATGAAGAAGAGCAGTTCTTAAACAGTTCTAATATCCACTCTCTTGTCCTTGGTCCGAAGTGTTTTATTTGTTCTGAGCAAATGTCGTCCATTCCAGCCGCTTTACCATTTTTCAGGTTCTTAATACAGATGTTGAGCTTTTCCATGGTGAAGGTGGTATTGAAGCTGTTGTTTTCTTTGCCAGGTTGTCGCTTGATCCTCATCTTAGGTTGTTTAGTTGGTGCTTTCCCGTTTAGAAGGAGTTGGCTTGCAACCTGGTTTGCAGTGACATTATGGTGTTGTTCAGCCTTTTTGGGGTCGTTGCTTAGCTTCTTGATGGTGAGCCAGGCTTTCCTACTGTTGTGGGTCATGTCCACACTTTCAATCATGTTTTGCCATGACTTCTGTCTTTCTTCCTGTATCTTTAGTGCTAGTTCTGTACCAGATGCAATGGTGCTATCCGAGAAAAAGAAAAAGAATTACCAGTAGATAAAATATGATTAGCGAAAGAAGTACAAGTGTTTGATATACCAGAATTTAAATACTTTTTAATAAAATAAATATGTTCTTTTAATCTTGTTTTAAACTTTCTACCAGTTTGTCCTACATAAGAACAATTGCAAGAAGAGCAAGAAATTTTATACACACCAGATTTATCTAAAGCAGAAACAGAATCTTTATTAATAACAATAAAAATAAATAAATAAAATTCCGATTAGTAGAAAAAGAAATAGAAATATTATACTTCTTAAAATAATTGTTAAGAAAAAGAGAACAAGAATCAATATAAGGCATAGAACGATAGATAGTAGCATTATCTGATTTATTTTGAAACATTTTTTAAAGAAATGTTATAAACGAGCTTTACAAAAAAACATGGTTTAAAATATGAAAAGGGTAACCATTGTATCAAATTCTTTATTAAAACTAGACTTAGAAAGAGGAATAGAAACGAGACGATTAAATAAAAAAGGAAAAGAAGCAATTTTATGATTATAAGGATGATTAGAGTAAAAAGGAATTAAACAATCAGTGTAAGTAGGTTTACGATAGATTTCAAAACTAAACTTCTCATTATCACGTAAAAAAAGAAGATATAAATATGGAAGAGAGTTGTTACATTCAATTTCATAAGTAAAATAAATATTAGAATGAACAGTATTAATGAAATTATTAATATTATTTAGAACCATTAAACACAACAATGCAATCATCAACATATCTAAACCAAAAACTAATCATATTAGATAAAGAAGAATTAGAAAGGATTTTATTTTCAATATTATTCATGAAGATTTCAGCAGCAAGAGGTGAAATATTAGATCCCATAGCTAAACCAGATGTTTGAGAATAGAAATGATGATTGGCATCAAAAGATGCAAAAATAGATGAAGAATGAAAAGAAAATGTTTCAATCAGAAGGTCCAGTTCCATTTTTAAGCATGAGCTAGCTGGGCTCGAGGTCCGGGGGGGTCCCGATGGCTTGGAGCATCCAAATAATTTGTGTCAATAAAAGTTTTCAATAATTACGAGGAAAAAACATCAACGGTCGGCTGTGGCGGTCCCAAGGGGGGGGGGCAGCGGGAGCCAAGCCCCTCCCCCCCATTGTCTATCCTATATCGTTTTACTCATCGATTGTATGTCGATCGTATTTATTATAAGGTGTCTTTTTTCACAAGCGAGAGTAAATTCTCCTATTAAAATACTTTATGGTATTGGAAATTACGCTTAAGAAACAGTCTCAACTGCGCAACTCCCTCCCTCCTAATGCTAATATTATCGTCACAGAAGTTAGTAGTGCAGTTCAGTCTGCGCTTGGCCAGTGGTGATTGCCTAGTGTACTACTTTTAACTTTTTCTATTGTTGGATAAGTTGAATTGTTTTTGTTTGGCCGAATCATTTGCTGTTCGGTTTTCGGCCTATAGTTTCATGTTATTGCCTTTGAATACCTTCCCTTATACGGCTTATACCAGTGTCAGCCAAAATGAAACGAGTTGGTGGTGATATTCGCGAGTTTTTTAAAAGTGAAACGAGTAAAACTTCCGATATTGTGGATAAAGATAAAACTGCCACCGTTGCGGGGAGTTCTGGGGGAGCAGGAGCAGCGCATGTATTTTCCGAACCTTCTTTGAATTCGAAAATTACCCATGACGTCCATCAGGAACTGCACGAGTTTGATATTGGCCGGGCGTCATTTCAAAATTTAAGGTCAATGGAGAGACGCATTTTTGAAACATATTGAAACGGTCGAGAAATTACTTGCAAATGCAAGAGCCTTCTAGAAGCTGTTATCTATTTTCTAGAAGTTATAGCGAAAAGTAAGGAACGCTCGAGAAGGATTCGCCGATGTCTATAAATGCCGAAGATGGAAATCGTAGGTCAGTTATTGCCGTAAAGCGAATGCAAACAGTGTTAAGAAGATTATCAAGTGAAGATAAATAAGTGATTAGCACGTGCGAAGTTTTAAATAAATAACAGTGTACACCGAATCGAGTGAACGTGACCAATAGTGTAAACAAACAAGTTAGTGGCTTTATCTTATCGTCGCGTAAGTGATAGCATATTATTGTTTTATATAAATTTCTGTAAGTTTTTATCCTTAGATATTTAAATTTAATTAGTTCGGTTAATTTAAAAGTGTACATATTTCTAGAATAAGTAAACGTATTTTTAGTCGTTTTAAATAATTACTTTTTAATAAATAAATACGCAACAGTGGTGTCACGGTATGAAGTCCGCGATTTTTATTAGCGTAAATACCATTAAGTAATTTAATATCGCTCCCGTAATAAGAACATTGAATTAACTGTTCGCGATACGCGCGTTTATTTATAAAGTATAAAATAGTGTTGATTAAACTTTTTCTTTTAACAAGTGCGTGATCGCGATATTAATTAAAGTCGTTTCCGTGGTTTAATATTAACAAGTGGATCGTTATTAAAATTTTGTGTTATACAAAAACTGCATTTAAAAAAAAAAAGTAGTGTATTTAAACTTTATATTCGTGTTATATTTAAATTTATGCCGGTGACGCGTTTGCAAAAAGTGAAAATGGATTCAAAAATATTTGAAATTCTCGAATCGATGAATAAAAATATCCAAGAAAAACTGAGTGAAAATTCGCAGAAAATAGAAGAAAAGTTTCACGAAAACTCGCAGAAAATGGAAGAAAACTCTAGAAACATTGAAGAAAAGTTTTACGAAACTTCTCAGAAAATTGAAGAAAAATTATTTGAAAATACCAAGAAGATAGAAGAAAAATTGATGGAAAATTCTAGACGGTTAAAAGAAAAAATACAAACAAGCATAGAAAACCAAATTAAAATTGTGCAAGAGGAAACCCAAACAGATATGTTACATTTAAAAGAAGAAATTTGCGAATCTATGAATGACAAAATAGAAGCAGTAGGGGATAGAATGAAACTGCTTGAAGAAAGAATGAACCAAATGATTTGCCATGGCGAAGGAAGCGTCACGAGCGAAGATTTAATAATGAACCATCGGGAAGAAACCACTCACAAGTTTAAAGTTGTACCTCCAAATTTTGATGATAAAGTTCCATGGTCAACCTACTACAAGCAGTTTGAAGCCGCAGCTACAGCTAATGGTTGGAGCAACAAGCAGAAAGCGACGTCTTTAATAGTGTCCTTACGTGGAGAAGCACTTGGAATTTTACAAACTGTTCCGAACCACCTGCAAGAAAATTACGAACTCTTAATCTCACGATTAGAAATGAGATATAGAGATGCACATCTTCAACAAGTCTATCAAGCTCAAATTAAAAGTCGGGTTCAGAAAGCTGCCGAAAGTCTTCAAGAGTTTGAGGCTGACATCGCTAGATTAACACGGCTTGCGTATCCTACAGCACCAGATACCTTCTTGGAGCAGTTGGCTATTCAAACCTTTGTAGACGGCCTCCGAGACAGCGAAACACAGCAGACTCTTCGGTTAGCGCGACCGAAGACGTTGGATGACGCATTAACCCATGCTTTGGAGTTCGAGGCGGCGAAACAAGCGTCGCACCGAGGCAGCCATAAGCTCCGTTGTGCTGCAGAAGTATCCTCGCACATAGAAGAAAGCATTGAAGACATAGTGCAACGGGTATTTCGGGAACTAGTGGCTCGAGGAAGAGAACTGACGTGCTGGAACTGCGGAGAAGTGGGCCACGTACGACGCCGTTGTACCAAGCCCAAAAGAAGACCAGAAGAGCGTCCGGAAAACTAGAACAGGTCGACCAAATGGGGCGAAAGTCGACCTCAACGAGCCATGCCCCGGAGATTACCATTCAAATGGCATCGCCTAGGGAGCAGTTGCATAGCATTTATCTCGATGGCAAGATCAATGGAAGAAGCGTTCAGGTACTGGTTGACACGGGAGCGACGAAGACCATCATTCGTCCTGACATCTTATTGGAAAACGAGAAGACATCACCAGTAACAGTACGACTTCGAACGGCGGCGGGCGAAGAAATACCTACTCACGGACATGTCAAAGTAACCATTGGTTTGGGAAATGGAGTACTCGACCATCAAGTACTGGTAGCCGACATCACGGAAGAAGTTATCCTGAGAATGGACGTGATAAAGAAGTATGGGTTCCATTTGGATATGAAGAACGATGTCCTGAAGGTCGACAATGAAGAAATTCCTTTTCATTCGTCAGAGAAGGCAGCCGTGCGAGTCTTATTGAGTGAAGACGTGATTCTGCCAGCAAGGACGGAAAGTGTGGTGATGGCACGCCTGGATGGAAATCTCCGGGAAGGCTACATACGCGCGATTGAACCAATGGAAGGCGGCTTAGTTGAAAAGGGACTACTCGTTGGCAGAACCTTAGTACGAGTAAAGAACACTATGCCAGTAAGAATCTTAAACATCAACTCAGATCCTGTAACGTTGAAAAAGAGTACCGTGGTAGGCCAATGCGCGCCAGTATCACAAATTGTGAGATGCGTAAAGACGAACGAAGATACGTCGCCGAAGAAGTGTCAACAACATCTATTGGACATTCTTACCACCAAATGCCAAAACCTCAGCCAAGACCAGCTGGCTAAAGTTAAAGTGTTGATCCAAGAGTATCAAGATGTGTTCGCGCTGGAGAGTGGCTTCAAAGGAAGAACTAACGTGGTGAAACATAAAATTAATACCGGAGACGCTCGGCCGATACGACAACATCCACGTAGACTTCCTTTGGCGAAAAGGGAAGAAGCCGAACAAATAATTACGGATATGGAGAGAGAAGGCGTGATTGAACCTTCAAGTAGCCCATGGGCATCCCCAGTGGTACTCGTAAAGAAGAAGGATGGATCAACGAGGTTTTGCGTAGACTACAGGCAGCTAAACGACGTGACCAAAAAGGACAGCTACCCTTTACCCAGAATTGACGATACGCTAGACACCCTGTCAGGATCCCAGTGGTTTTCTACGTTAGATTTAAAGAGTGGATACTGGCAGGTAGAATTAGAAACCAAGGATCGTGAAAAAACAGCTTTTACGATCGGAACTGGTTTGTGGCAGTTTACTGTAATGCCCTTCGGCCTGTGTAACGCTCCTGCAACGTTCGAGCGTTTGATGGAGACCATCTTGCGCGGATTGTCTTGGAAGACGTGCTTGGTTTACTTGGACGACGTGATCGTGGTTGGAAAGTCGTTTAAAGAGCACTTGAACAACTTGAAGGAAGTGTTCCAGCGATTACGCGGGGCTAACCTCAAACTGAGCCCAAAGAAGTGCCACGTATTTAAGAAGGAAGTCCAATACCTTGGCCACGTCGTATCTAGAGATGGAGTAAGGGCTGACCCAGACAAAATCCAAGCAGTGCAAGCATGGCCAAGACCAATCGACAAACATCAGGTCCGAAGTTTCCTTGGGTTGTGCACTTATTATAGAAGATTTGTACCCGGATTTGCCAATATTGCCAAACCACTGACAAAATTAACCGAAGAAAAAGCAGAATTTAGATGGAATGAAGACTGCGAAAATTCTTTTAATCGACTAAAACAAGCCCTAGTCACTTCGCCGATTTTGAGTTATCCAAGAGAAGATGGAAAATTTATTCTGGATACCGACGCAAGCAATCTGGCCATAGGCGCGGTCCTTTCGCAGGTTCAAGATGGACAGGAGAAAGTTATCGCGTATTTTAGCAAAGTGTTGTCCAGGCCAGAAAGGAATTATTGCGTGACTAGGAGAGAGCTGTTAGCAGTCGTTAAGTATGTATGGACGAAAATTTTTACTGAGAACAGACCACGCCGCTTTAAAATGGCTATTGCAGTTCCGTAACCCGGAAGGACAAATGGCAAGATGGATCGAGAGACTGCAAGAGTATGACTATGACACAGAACACCGTGCCGGAAGCAGTCATCGGAACGCTGATGCCTTGTCCAGAAGACCATGTCCGGCGGACTGCAGCCATTGTTCGCGACTGGAAGAAAAAGTCGAATGTCTCCGGAGAACTGCTATGGTTGATGATAAGTGGGAACCTGAGCAGTTACGTCGCGAACAAGAAGACGATCCTGAAATAAGACAACTCCTCGACTGGAAAGAAAGCGGCCGACGACCAACCTGGGAAGAAGTGAGTGCTTTGGGCAGAAATATCAAAGCGTACTGGGCGCAGTGGGACTCCTTGATAGTAGAAGACGGTCTTCTTAAGCGATCCCTAGAAAGTGCCGAGGGCACGGGAAACAGACTACAGCTGGTAGTGCCGAAGAGCAGGGTGACAGAAGTGTTGAAGCATCTCCACGATGGGACATCAGGAGGACACTTTGGCATTAAGAAGACGTTGGGTAAAGTGCGAGAACGATTCTACTGGATGAACTGCAAAGAGGACGTCATGAAATGGTAGCGTAAATGCATAGTCTGCGCTTCAGGAAATGGTCCAGCAAGAAAGCGCAAAGCACCCATGAAACAATACAACGTAGGAAGCTCTTTGGAAAGAGTAGCGATTGACATCGCAGGGCCGTTCCCAGAATCCGATTCGAGAAATAAATACATCCTGGTGGCGATGGATTATTTCACGAAATGGTCGGAGGCTTACGCCATACCCAATCAGGAAGCAGCTACAGTCGCAGACGTATTAGTAAAGGAGTTTTTCTGCCGGTTTGGAGTTCCGTTGGAATTACACTCCGATCAAGGCTGTTTCAAGAAGTTTGCCGACTGTTAGGAATTAAGAAGACTAGGACAACGCCTCTCCATCCTCAATCTGACGGCATGGTTGAACGGATGAATCGAACAATGGTAAAGTACTTAGCCAAGGTAGTGTCCGAACACCAAAGAGACTGGGATCAGTACTTGCACCTTTTCTTAATGGCATACCGATCATCCGTTCACGAAAGCACAGGCCAAACACCATCCTGTGTCATGCTCGGTCGTGAGATAAGATTACCATGCGATCTTCAATTTGGGCGAAGACCGGAAGAAGAAGTTGCTGGAGAAGATTACGTCAGCAAGCTGGCCAAGAGGTTAGACGAAGTACATGAAGAGGTCCGTAAAACACACAAATTGCCAGCGACAGGATGAAAACAAGATATGACGTCAAGGCGCAAAATGGTGGGTTTCAACCTGGCGATATGGTCTGGTTGTATAACCCTCAAAGGAGACGTGGTTTGTCGCCGAAGCTGCAAAGGCAATGGGAGGGCCCCTATGAAGTCGTGCAGCGTATTAACGACGTTATATACCGCATCCGAAAATCGCCCAGAGGCAAGCCAAAAGTGGTCCACGTCCATCGTCTAGCCCCGTTTGCTGGCGATAACCACAATCCGCAAGTTCATGTTCGAACCAGAGTAATAAGTAGCAGAACCAGGAATCGAATCGAAGAAATGGAGTTCGAAAAGTTTATGAACTTATACGGAGGTTCTGGAAAAGCTAGGTTCGGAGTTACCACCGAGGAACAACAAGACCTGTTCCAGACACAAAAAGATTACGCCATCGCACATTGCGTGAGCGAGGACCTTGACATGTCCAAAGGGGTTGCAGTCGTGTTTAAAAAGAAGTTTGGGCAGCTAGATGAATTACGAAGACAGCAACCGGCAGTCGGAAAGGTTTTAGGACTACGTGGTGACGGACGCTTCGTTTTCTATCTGGTCACCAAGAAATACTCACGTGTCAAGCCGTTATACAAAGATCTGTGGCGAACATTATGGAGTCTCAAGAGACAAATGGAGTTCCATCATGTTAAGAAATTGGCAGTACCCAAGCTTGGTTGTGGCTTAGATCAACTGAATTGGAGGACAGTTCGAAACATGTTGGAGGTCGTCTTCCGAGGAACAGGCATTCAAGTGTTGGTCTGTAGTTACCAACCGAGGAGAGTATTGGGTCAGGAAAAGTCCATTGACTGTTACTTTTATGGTCAAGGAAGTTGCCGAAATGGAGGAAGCTGCCGCTATCGCCACGATCCCTTTTACCGGTGTCGCATCCAGTCTCCTGTTCTGGGACAGAACAGTCCTAAGAAGAGGGCAGTGAAACGGTCAAGAAATTACTTGCAAATGCAAGAGCCTTCTAGAAGCTGTTATCTATTTTCTAGAAGTTATAGCGAAAAGTAAGGAACGCTCTAGAAGGATTCGCCGATGTCTATAAATACCGAAGAAAGAAATAGTAGGTCAGTTATTGCCGTAACGCGAATGCAGCTGTATTAAGAAGATTATTCAAGTGAAGATAAATAAGTGATTAGTACGTGCGAAGTTTTAAATAAATAACAGTGTACACCGAATCGAGTGAACGTGACCTATAGTGTAAACAAACAAGTTAGTGGCTTTATCTTATCGTCGCGTAAGCGATAGCATCTTATTATTTTATATAAATTTCTGTAAGTTTTTATCCTTAGATATTTAAATTTAATTAGTTCTGTTAAATTAAAAGGGTACATATTTCTAGAATAAGTAAACGTATTTTTAGTCGTTTTAAATAATTAGTTTTTAATAAATAAATACGCAACAATATATTTGGGAGCCTCCCGAGAATTTTAATTTTCCAACTATACCCACAAAAGGCCACAACAGAAATTTTCAAAGTGATTGGCTGAAGAAATTTGAATTACTATCTTACAGTAGGCTAAAAGAAGGTGGTTTTTGTAAATATTGTGTACTGTTTTCCCATTTTGGCGCCGGTATCGGGTTCCAGGTAAGTTCCAATATTTTGTACATAATTATAAGCGCGTGCTAAATTGTTATGTTTATTTTAGCCGCTTAAAATCCTTGTTAAAGTACCTATGCAGAAATATAAAGATGCCCTCAAATATGCCAGGATCAAGCAAGTAAGACATGCCACCTAAACTGTGTAGAGCGCGCAAGAGAGTTTATGAAACATTTTGAGTCGGGGAAAGATGTTACTACTATCCTTGACAAAGCGAAAAACAATATAATTGAAAAAAATAGAATGCGTTTCATACCAATCATCAAAACGATTGAATTTTCTGGCCAGAATAATTTACCTCTACGAGGACATCGTTAGAAGGGCTCAATGAAAGAGGAGTTTACACAGAAAACTGCCTTAATGGGTACACAGGGTATATTTAGGTCTTTGCTAGCGTTTAGAATGGATGCTGAGGATACTACCTTAATTCAGCACTTTCAGGATGCTGGTGAAAACAGCGCAATCGTTAGTGGAAAAATCCAAAATGATCTAATTCATCAATCAAAATATTTTTCTATTTTGTGTGATGAAACAACAAACTCAGCAAAAATGAAACAGCTAACCCTATGTGTTAGGTGTGTCGACGTAGAAAAATTCATGATTCGTGAGGATTTCCTTGGTTTTGTCGACATGAAATCTACAACGGGGTTAGAAATCAAAAAAGCAATTGTCGGCGAGTTATCGAGAAAGGGCTTAAGTTTAAGCAACCTCCGCGGTCAAGGATACGATTGGGGATCCAATATATTAAACAAACAACCTTTAGCATTCTACACTCACTGCTTTAGTCATTCACTAAATTTAGCTATTTCTAAAAACTGCAGGATAAGTGCTATAATCAATATGATGATTCTGACTTTTTGAATGCGTCTGCAAAACGAGTGAATTTATTGCAGCGTATCATTACCGAAGAAAATATCTACCTGGAGCACGATGGAAAAGTGAAGCTTCGGTGTCTGAATCTATCGGTTTTTTTCCGGACACTGCAAAACAGCGATAAAGTTGGCTTGTGTACTCTCCGACACAAAAAGTTTTGTTTTGCTTTGCGTGTCGCCTTTTCGCGCCTGCGAGTACCGCATTCATTTCTGACACAGACAAGCCATTTGACTTATGTAACACGGAAGAAGAGTGTTGGTATGGTATCCTCGAGAATGGTCTGGCCGCTCAATTGGTCGATGAAATAACGTACTGGCGGGAAGTGTTACGAAGAATTGTCGAAGTGGTAAAGTTCTTGGCATCAAGAAGGTTGGCGTTCCGCGGAGACGATCAGGTCATCGGATCGCAACATAACGGCAATTATTTGGGAGTTCTAAAGCTGCTGTGCAAGTTTGATCCGTTCCTTGTTGAACATTTGCACAATCATGCAAATAAAGGGAAAGGGCATGTTTCCTACTTGTCAGCTTCCATTTGCAATGAATTTATTGCTATAATGGGACACAAAGTATTGAGCTGACGTTTATCGTCAGATACGTGAAAGAATATACCCCAGTAGAACGTTTCCTCGACTTCGTACCAATCGTAAGGCATGGATCTGCGTGCTGGTGCGATTCTATTGTATCGTTTCTTGCGGAAAATGGTATCAGGTTGGCAGACTGTCGTGGACAAACGTACGACAACGCACCGAACATGGCGGGGCAGTATAATGGAGGAACACTGCATATGTGCCCTTTTTGTCCCATGTCTAACACACAGTCTGAACTTGGTTGTTGGGCAGCCCGCTGGGTGCGTGATGGAAGCGACAGAATTCTTCCAGTTTCTGCAGAAATTGTACACTTTCTTCGCCAGTTCAGCTCACCGCTGAAACGTGTTGAAAGCGTGTCTTGGACCAGGCTTAGTAGTAAAACGTCTTTCGGATACCAGATGGTCCGCGCGCTCGGATGCTGTATCAGCATTACAGAAAAATTAACTGAAAATCATAGATACTCTGAAGAATATGGATGACGAAAAAGAACAGCCAGAAACGCGAAATGAAACTCGAAATATTTTAAACATAATGCTAAAGTTGGATACTGTTCTGCTGACCGTGATATGGAGCAAAATACTGTTCAAGTGCAACGAGACGTCTAAGAGTCTCCAGAGTGACAGTATTCCTCTGGATGTGGCTCTTAATTTGGTTCATTCTTTAACTGACTTTGTGAAGAACCAACGGAAACAGTTCGACAACTACGAAGCTGCTGCAAAGAACACGTACCCCGATTTCGAATACAAAAGTACCACATCCCGCACAAGGCAAAGGAGTTCACGCTTGGCATTCTTTGAAGGAGCTGCAGAAAACACCCAGTTTCAAGGTCGCGAGAAATTCAGGATCCAGGCCTACCTTCCAATTATCGACGAGTTGATAACGCAGCTGCAACGACGTTCACAGGCTTATGATGAACTGCTGAATTTGTTTGGATTCTTTTCCAAATTGACAGAAGAGCTGGAAGTTCACTGTCAGAAGTTTAGCGAGTTCTACGTCAATGATGTCGACGGAAATGACCTGCTGCTGGAATGTCTGCATTTCGAGCATTATTTGCTACAGGAAAAAATGCTAAATGAATACATTCCAGGAATGTATTCATCCAGCATTCCTATTCACCAGATGTATAAGCTTCTTAAAAACAACCATCTCGAGGAAACGTTTCCCAATTTAGAGATAGCGTTCCGCATTTTCTTGTCACTCATGATAACAAATGCAAGTGGAGAACGATCATTTTCGAAACTAAATCTCATTAAAAATGAGCTAAGAAGTAGCATGGGTCAGGAGAGATTAAGATGGCTATCTATAATGAGCATCGAGAATGATCTTCAACAAATAGGTTTTAAGGATACTGTTGAGGAGTTTGCGACGCGCACTTAGAATATTGTCAAGCCAAGGAGCCAGATAGGAGACAGGAGAATTGCAAAAAGAAACAACAGGTCGAATTGGGATAGAAAGTTTATGCATTTTTGGTAAACCATAAAAAAGCGGTGTTGAGGGATTCATAATATAAACATATAAACGTAATTGTTGATATTTTATCCCCTAAACACCTAGCTTGTTATTTTAATTTCTGATCAAATCTATCCGAATTTGTTATGTCCCATAATGCGTCATATATTTCTGGCAAAATTTTTAAACAGTGGCTTTATTGCATCAATTCTGTTTGACCATCTTGTGTCAGATAATGGTTTTAAAGTAAAATTAACTAAGTGTTGTCTGACGATATTCCAACGTTTAGCAGACGCAGAAAAATATTTGTATAATTTTGGAACTAAACTGAAAATTAGTTATTAAATAAATATATAGAAAACTATGAGGGTGTAGTTAGTATTTTGAATTTAAACCACACAATTTCAAACTACTGTTTGAATAATAGCAGGAAATTAAATTCACTAACATAAACAAAAGTGTAAATTTTTTTTGTGTAACTGCGGAAATCATCATCAAAGACTAGTGACAGCTGTTTCGTCCTATTGGGACTCCTCAGCACTAGAATATTCTACATTTACAACAAACAAATTCCACATAGTTATATACGTTTGGTATAAGATTGAATTGCAAAATTGATGGTCAACGCAACCTACGTGGATAAAAGAGCCACTAATAGTCTTCACAACTTAACAGAGCCGCCGTTTCTTGTATTTTATAAAACCTAACTAGCGAAATTAGAGAAGAAAATGATCAAGTAGTGACCATGGGCGACTGGAATGCAAAAAATTGGAAATGACGAAAATGAAGCTATAGGTTGCATGTAAAAATATGGAGAAGGAAGAATAAATAATAATGAAAAAAAAATGACTAAATGACCTAAAAATTGGAAATATTTACTGAAGGCAATCGCTAATATACATTTGTAGCGGTAGAGAGAAACGCTAGAAGTATAGTTGATTACATAGTATATACACAAGAAATGGAAAATAAAATAAATCAGATTAAAACAATACCAGAGACGGAAATGGACACACAACACAGATTAGTAACAGCAATAATTAAGGACACGGAGCTAGTATGGGAAAAGCCAAAAGAATGCTAATACATAGACTAAGAAATGAGTTAACAATAAGAGACTATCAAGAAAAAACAGACAACGAATTAAGTAAGCAGGACCAAGTGGGAAAAAAATTGGACACTAGAAAAGAAGTGGAGCACTTTTAGAGAAACAATAGCAAAGTAAACAAGTAAAACAAAAATACATAACAACATAAAACATATGAAGAGACAGACAAAAATACATAAGTAAAAGAAATATAGCAAAGAAAGTGGTACGAGAAGCAAAGAGGAAAAGCTGGGAAGACTTTGGGAAAGAAATCGAACAAACATATCAAGATAATAACAGAAAATTCTGGAATGCTGTAAGAAGTATGAAGGGAAATAACAAAAAAATAAAAAACAAAAATAATGAAGTAAAAACAGATATTAAAAGCATAACAAAAATATGAACAGAATTCTTTGGTATAGAAGTAGAAGCAAATGGAAAGGAGACTACTAGAAATACAGTGGAAGATAAGGAAATAATTGAACATAAAGAAACTCTAGAGAATATAAACACAGAAGAACTGGATGAAGCAATGAAAACCATCAAACTAGGAAAGGCATGCGGACAAAACGAAATAGAACCAGAGATGATAAAATTCCTAGGAGAGAAAAGAAGAAAATGGCTACTAAATATATTCAATAAAACATGGAAGACGGAAGAAATCCCTTAAGAGTGGCAAAATAACGTGATCATTCCAATTTACAAGAAAGGGGAGTATGCGGATTTTGAAAACTATAGAGCTATATGCTTCTCCTCCACCACCTTTAAGTTATACAAATAGTAGAAAGAAGACTGAGAAAATATTTTGACAATAGACTTGAAGAAGAACAGGAAGACAAACGCACCATAATATCCACATATTAAGTATAATAGAAAAGAAAAAGGGGAAAGAATATTCGTTACATGCGTTGACCTAAAAGCAGCCTTCGACTCAATACAGAACAAAATAATATGGGATTGCCTAAAACAACTAAAGGTACCAACGAAATTAGTAAGGGTGATAAGAAGTATCTATGAAACAGTAAATGGAATAGTTAAAATAAATGGAGAGGAATCAGACTTTTTCCAGATGGAAGTAGAAATAAAACAGTGTGATAGTCTAAGCCCGCTACTCTTTATAATAATCATGAACAGATTGTTAAATAATACTAGAATAAGAACCAAACAAAGCCAGACAGAGATAAGATATAATAATCTAGTACCAATAAAAATCGACTGCCTATTATATGCAGATGATTATAGTATATGAAACAGTTGACGAAAATATGGAGTCAAGAAATAGAAAAGGAATGGAAATTAACATAAAGAAATGTAAAACACTGATCATAAATAACAAGAACAAAGAAGATAGACAAATGTACATTAAAGAAGAAAAACTAGAGAGTGTAACAACATACGAATATCTAGGAAGTGTAATAAGAGAAGATGGGAAGATAGATAGGGATGTAAATAGCAGGATAGATAAGTGTTAAAATCTATTACGCGTTAAATAAGACAATTTTTGGAAAACGAGAAATAGGCAATTCTTAGAGACGCGAGTAAAACGTGGGCATTACAAGATAAACAAGAAATAAAAATTAATGCGGCAGAAATGAAATTTTTCAGAAAGGTTGCAAGAAAAACAAAGATGGATTGAAAAAGAAACGAAGAAATAAGACAAATAACACAAAAATAGAAATAAAGCAGCTTAAATGGTATGGACACATAATACGGATGAATCAGAATATATTGGAGAAAAAGATAGTAGATATGGGCAGAGTATAAGTAAAAGAAGAGTAGGAAGACGTAGAAAGAATTAGATACAAAGAATAGAAGAAATAGAAAAAGGAAGAGGGAAGACGATTGCAGAAATAAAAAATTAAAATATTCATAACTTGTTTTTTTGATTTTTTCTGTTAGTTCGTTTCGAAACTTTCGAAAATTTTCCAGGTCAGTAGGATTTTTTGTTTTGCATGCGATTTTATATAGTTTATCCCTTTTGTGTATGAGGTTCACTATTTTCGTCGTAATCCAAGGTTGTTTGCTTCTCGTGCTGATTTTTTTTTCTGTTTGGTTTCTGTAATAGCTTCTTGGGTGGTTATAGTCAGAAAATTTGCGCCGAAATCTGTATCTTGAGTAAGGTAGATATCAGTTAGGTTCTTTTGAACCATATTATTTTTTAGTTTATTATAATTTGTGATCATTATTTTATCAGTCTCGCTTTGATCTCTCCTTCTGCTGTTTGTTGACAGCTTAACTGCTATTGGAAAGTGATCCGTTATATTGGTTTCTATAACAGTGGCAATCCAATTTTCGGTCGTTCTATTTATCCTAACGAAACAGTGGTCGATACAGGTTGAGCTATTTTCAGTAATTCTAGCTGCTAGTACATTCAAGTAACTATTTGAGGTTTTTGTGTCTTCAGTGATGTCATTGTTTAGGTCTCCAATGAGAATTTTCTCGGTACTGGAGTTATCATTATTTTGCTTAAAAAATTTCGACGAAATCCTGAATGTTTACAGTTGTCGTCTTGTAGATTGAGAATATCTCATATTCTACATTATTTTTCTTTATTTTGTTTGTATTTATTGCCACTGGGCCAATAAACTCGATGTGGTGCTCGTTAAGTAGGTCGTTCTTGACATACGTCAGGACTCCATCATTTTGGTTTAATGCTCCTTTATTACAATGTACTGAGTAGCCTGGGATTTTAAATAAGTTTTCATCAATTTGTCTCGTTTCAGAGCAGACTATTACGTCTGGTATCTCTTCTAGTTCTTTGTTAACGATTAGTAGTTCTTCATAGTGTTTTTTATATTGCAGACGTTCAGGTGTATAACTAATAATCCATCGTTCCTTTTTTTGCGTAATTTTTTGCATCCTGTCAAGTTTTTAGTTCTGAGAGTGTTAAAGTTTTCATAAATTTCTATTGGGGAACTGAATTTTTTATTCAATTATTTTTCCCATCGGGAAATCTGTTTTCGAGATGATATATCTCTTTCTTTCTTTATAGGATTCGCAAGTTTCTTCATTATATGCATAATTTGAGATATTTCTTGTGGTTTTGTATCTATCGTTTGCGTTTTTGCACTTTATACAAATTTTTTTATTTTTTTCTGGGCATTTTTCTGATAAAGTTTAGAGAGAGATCTTTATTCTCACTATTTAAAATTCCCCCCTCGTCCCCCTAGGGGATGAAACGGGGGGCAACTTTCAAATTTTAAATAAGAACCCCTATTTATTATTACATATTCAGATTCTACTGGAAAAAGTACATAAGTTTTATCTGAAACATTTGTTTTGATTCGTGATAGATGGCGCTGTAATCGACAAATTTTTATTTATTGAATTATTCCACTTCTAAACTACTGCATTTGGAAATTCATTCAGATGAAACAAATCAACATTTTACTGTAAAAGAGAACTCATGAGGTAAAGTTATGGAACTTAATTAAGGTAAGGTGGGGCATGTGCACCCCCAAAATTGATTAGTATTATTTTAGAAGGTCATAAAAAATATGTTCATCCATTAATTGATTCATAAACCTAGAAAAAGACTGATTATACAGTCTTTAATGTATCCCTAAGGTCATTATTAGATTATTTTATGCCAACCTTAGTTTCTGTCGTAATTAGTTTTTTAACTCGCTTGGGCGCACTTGCCCCCGTCAATGGGGCAAGTGCGACTTGGGTTGATACAGACTATTTACAATACATAGTAGGACTAGTAGGGACAAGAGCGTCTCACTGTATCCGTTTTCTATCATTTGCTCATTATCAAATAAAAATATTCCAATTCATTTGAGAATTATAAACTTTTCAGTAAATAAAACTAAAAATATTGATTTTTCAAGTTTATTTACTTACTCTAAAACAATATTCTATATGCCATAATATGTCAAAATTTTAATATTTATTGAATATTGTAACTGTCAAAGGATATTTCAAAAGTTATTTCGCCTCTTCGGCCTATGCTTGGAACTGGTAATACTGACACGATGTCAAAATCAAAAACAGTGGAGCAATCTTCAACACTGGGAAAAGAAAATACAGATTTCTTTTTAAGAAATGAATTTTTTCTAGCGAACTTAACAGTGATGCAATCTTCCGATATGTTGATAATTTGGCCTACGTAATGTTTTACTGATTTTTTCCCAGGAAATTTCACCAAAACCCAGTCATCAATTTCTATGTCACTTACTTGCTTAGTTACATTTTCTAAATCTTGCTCCATCTCCTCAAATTCTTCTACAAAGTTCATGTTCACTTCCTCTTCACTTTCAGTTAATACCTCATTTTCATCTTCTTCATCAGACGTTATTTCTTCAACAACAGGAGGCTTCTTCGGTTTGCTCTTGTTTTTCATTTTGTCTAATTGTTCAAGCCGCTGCAACACATCTTTACTGGTAACAACTTCTGCGCCATTGCAAACTTTTCTTTTTGGTTTTCTAATAAGATTTTCACTGTTCCTCTTATTAACTGTTTTCAGTAAAATTGCTTCAAATGAAACATTGCTTTCAGGGATTGGTCCTGATGTGGAAGGTTAGAGGCCAGGTGCAGTACTTGCATAGGTGCTTCTTCATGGCTAGGAGGTATTTGATCAAGATCATCCTGAGGTGGCTGATGTTCATAGCCATGTTGTTCAGAAGAAACTTGGACGGTTTTTTCTTGGGTAGGATTTTGTTTATGAGATCTCCATCTTTGAAGGGATGCTGCATCATAGTTTTGTTCAGAAATAACTGTGTTGTTAAAAGGGCAGATACCTGCCTTTTTAAACCCATTTTTTATAATTTCAGAACTGGCTTGCGACCATACTTGGCCTATTAATTGCGAGAAAATTTTTTTGGGTACTTTTAGTCCTGGATGTCCCCTTTGCTATGCTACCAATTTTCCATCCCAGGAAGTTTTTAGAGACCGGAATACGGCCAAGTCTAAAGGCTGAAGTAAGTGGGATGAATGAGGTGGTAGTTTCAATATAGTGATTTGCTCTTCCAATGCCATTTTAATCGCTTCTATAGTGACATGGGTGGAATGACCATCGTAAATTAGAAGGATGGGTCTGTCTGTTCCTAGGCTTGGTATAAATGTTCTCTTCAAGTAATTGGCAAAAACGTTAGTTTCCATCCACCCTTTTTTAGTGGCAGCATACGAGGTTCCAGGAAAACCAGTTCCCTCATCTGCCACCCACTCATTCCACACGCTTTTTCCTTTGAACACAATTAATGGTGGCATCTTTTTACCTGATGCAATGCAAGCCATTAATACTGTGGTATTTTCTCGTCCCGGCCCACTGACAGTCCTAGTCGATGGTGCGCCAATTTTTCCGACCACTTTCGTTTTTGAAGGGTCAGAACAGAAGCTGGACTCATCTAGGTTAAATATTTGCTCTGGTTTGTTGTGAATATCTAAATCGTCCAAAACAGTTTTGAGTAAACTAAAATAATCCTGAATTATGAACGGATCCATAACTTTTTTTCTAGCCACTTCTATACTCTGTGGTTTCTTTATGTATAGACCATGTCGTTTTTTAAAATTAATAAACCAGTCTTTACCTGGTCTTCCGTTTTTAAATTGAGTTTTTATTTGATTGGCTGTTATGAATTCGCCAACGAGATCTAAGACTTCAGTTCGCGACAACCCAAATCCCCATTTTTCCATAGTACAAAGGCCCACAGCAATTTTTCTTTCACTTTCTAAAGGTATATCGGGTGTTCTACCGAACGTAACACTTTTATGCCCCCTTCTTCCTTTAACATGGTCCTTTATTGTTGTTAGTGGAATATTGTGAATTTTGTTGGCTGCTTTTATAGTTACAATGCCTGCCATTAACCACTTGCTCAAGAGTCTCTTGGGTATAGGTTTTAGCCCTTTCGCTTTTTCTGATATAATTTCGCACCATATTGATGTCTAGAAGAATTATGTATGAATTAATAACGATTTTTAAATATAACTACTGACACAGCAACAGTGGGGTAAGTGCGCCCCACTATCGCACTTGCCCCACACCGACAAGTCGCACTTGCCCCGCTATGCTTTATACCTGGGGCAAGAGCGACCCCCCTGATTAAATGAAACTACTTAATATACGAACAAATAACACAACACACCTCTTTAATATGTTACCTAACACCTACCTTAGGGCTATTTCCAGATGAATAGTTCGTATGGGCCAACTTGTAGCGAATTTCAAGAATTAACTTACACACTTGAACAGCTAGTGTATTTAACCTCACAACATAAAATGCATGTTGTACTGACGCGGCGACCTTCAACGGTCATGTGTTCTAGTACGCACTGTTGCCAGAGTTACTAGTACAATTTCTACTATTTAGGAAAGTCAAAAACATTATTATTTGAAATTTTATTGGCGGCTGACGCACTTACCCCAAAGTCGCACATGCCCCACCTTACCTTAATTTATTTTGTAAATTACAGAATTTATTTGTAAATTCTTAGCCCAAACCTGGACAGTAAACTCTATTCAACTCCTAATTACAATAAGTATTCAAATTGGCGATCCATCCATTGAAGTCATTGTCGAGTATTTCGCGTGCTGCTATCGAATAGTGAGCTGGATAGCCATCGTGTTGATGCTACATGTTTTGTCGCAATTCCAGGTTAACATTGTCAAGTAATATTGGCAGTTCGTTTTGCAAAAAAAAATTGATAGCGTTGACCATTTAAATGTACATCAATGAAGTAGGGACCGATGAGACTGTCGCCAATAATTCCACACCACACGTTTACAGACCATAGTGGCTGATGTTTAACGTGGCGCACCCTCTGCGGATTTTCAACACTCCAATAATGCATGTTATGGCTATTGACAATTCCGTCGTTTGTAAAAGATGACTCATCAGAAAACAACACCTGATAAAAGAAGTTTGGCCTTATTTGTATTTGTTGGCGTGCCCACTGACAAAATACTACTCGATTTTGAAAATCAACGCCATGAAGTTCGTGATGCAAAGACACATGGTGTGGATGATATTTATGACGCTTTAGAATTGTCAGTACACTGCTCTGAGACAATCAAGATTCTCGAGCCACTTCCCGTGAACTAATATGAGGGTTATGGGCTACATCAACTAATACATTAATTTGATTTTATTCTCCAATAGCTGTTCTTCGACGGGTCCTTTGTTCAGGTTTCACACTTCCTTTAGTAGTAAACTGATGGGCTACACGTTGAAATGAAGCAAGTGAACGCACCCTGTCTGGAAAAACATCAACAGCCGGACGGTGATATCTGCCACATTTTCCAAAAACAAGGACCATTTCAATTCTACGTCTAATACGTCCATTTTATTCTAAAAAGCAACTGTTTGGTATGGATGGATGAGTGGACTGTATGAAAAGGATTGGGCTTGAAAGAACTTGGATTAATTAACACACTTTTATTCGTGTTGAACAGAAATACACTTGAAAATACACCTACATTACTTTTTTCTATTTAAAACATCTGAACATCATCGTTAGTTACCGTTCTAGGTTACTACAGATAATATTATTGAAAAACAAAAACAAATTATGTATAACACACGAAAAAACCCACGTGCTTTACACGCAAACTATTCTTAACAGTAACAACAATAACAATTTAAAAAATATAACTGTTTAATTTAATTTTTGTAAATAGGTTACTTACCAGCTTAATGAGACATCACATAATGTACCTAAAGTTAACGAAAACTTCTAACAAAATGGCGTAACAACAATTAATACCGAGAGAATGCGTGATTCAGAAATCAAAACAAATGTTTCAGATAAAACTTTTTCCAGTAGAATCTGAATATGTAATAAAAAATAACGGTTCCTATTTAAAATTTCAAAAATGCTCTCCGTTTCATCTCCTGGGGGGGGGGAGAATTTTGAATAGTAAAAATGAACTTTCCCCTCCAAACTATGGACCTTTTATTAGAGACATTTTTTGTCGGATGGGTTCTTGTCAAGATATCTAAGTATTTCAAGTTAAAAAAATCACTCAAATCAAAGTTATTCCTAAGTTCGAGAGCTTTTACGAAGTTTTTATCTATTTCCAGAACGTTCGCCGAAAGATATAGAGAATTCTCGAAAGTTTGTTCAAAGTATATAAAAGCGATACAAACAAATCGTAGGTCAGTTATTTTCGTAACTCGAAGAGGGCAGTGTTAAGAAGATTATTCAAGTTTAAATAAATAAGTGATTAACGCGTGTCGAGATAAATATACCAAACAATAAGTGTTAAACTGAAGTTATCCGCGTACTTTATCTTTCGTGTAAGTGATAGTGCTATATAAATTAGTGTAAGTATTTTTATTAAATACATGTACATATTTTTAGTATAAATTAGTTTTAATAATCGTTACAATATGTATATCGTTAACTTGAATTGCAAGTACCTACAATGTATGTAATTTATATATTATAGTATACATATTCTATCTACACCGCAGTTAAAAATTTTGCAGATGTAAAAACAAACTTCAGTGTGAAAAAACAAAATACTGTAGAAATCTAGCAAATTTAAATTTAGCAAATCCGCCAACTTAGACTTAATTGTTAGAGCTTTTTTATATGCAATTTATATACCGGATACCAGGAGACGATTCTTTGTTGTGTAATATAAAATGCGTACAACTCAAACTCGCACGCACATGCCTAATGGAATATAGGGAGTAGCAAAGAACTTTTGTATAGAATTTCCGTATTCAATTGAAGCAGAAGCAGGCGAGAAGTTGCGAATTCTGATGTTATTCAGGCGCGTGTTAAGGATTCTTAAAACGTTTTTTTTTTCCCTTTTGAAAATAGCACGATACTAAATAGCTCTTCCCGTTTTCCTTCGTTTTTGAATATTTCTACTTTATTCAAAATCTCTATTTTTTGTATGTTGATTAAAAAAAATTTATCACAAAAAAATATTTGCAACTGCAATTGTATGCAGTTAGTAAAAATATTTAAATAAATGTGCGATGGTGTTGTTAATGCAGCGAAGCAGCGCGATGAGTGCCGGCACATCGTAACTCAAGCAATACGTGGGGCGTGGCACGCAATCGATGCGAGATTGCATTATTGATTAGTTGAGTTTTAACAGTTTATAAAGGAAGGGTGCACATAATTAAATATTTATGGGGTCTAAAAAAACAACGGTTTCACTACTATGCGCTAATTTTGACAATTTTGTTTTTTATATGCTAGTGCACCCTGATATCATCAAACCTCAACCCTGTTAGATTGCGTCAGTCAGTGAAGATGTTTTAATGCGACAGTTTGATGCACACCACGGGGAACCAAAAAAATGACGTAGTTTCGATTCCTTTCCATTTTATGTGACATGATTATTATACCATAGGCGCAGGTGGCTACTACTATAAAAATATATAACTTTTAAGGGTACTTTTATATATAAGCCCATTTTTCTAAACGCGTAAAAGCAGATCTTGCCAATATATAAAGACTATTAAAAACGCCATGGTTCTAATTAGACTTGATTCCGCAAAAATAGAAAATGCACGATTCCTTGCTTGTTATGAATGTCTGCCTGTGAAACATGATATCAACCAATAATGGGTAAATACAGTATAAGTAGAGGGAAATTCTATCTGAGGGCAAGGAAAAGGAAATGAGCTCGTCGTTACAGCTTTGGCAGACAGGAGGTGACGTTCAGGAAGTGAAGGGTAGAATTGTAGAACGTGTCAACTAGCGAATTTCGACATTAAGTTGGCAGCTTCTAAAGACCTTCACATAGGAGCTTAAAAACCTATTAAAATTTAAAAATCTTTTGCGACATTATCAATCCATACGAGAAAATGAATACGTGAATCTGGCGCCTGTGGGCAACGGCCTACTATGTAGGGGCGAACTTTTATGTCACAATTTTCCGCTCGTCTGTTATGCTTCTAATCTTACAAAAGATGACGGAGGTCGCAGGTTAAACAAGCTCTCGCCTGAACGAAATCTCCCTTCTGTTTCTATTAATCGGAACAAATACAATGCATCGAAAAAACTTGAATCATAAAAAATATTAACAAGATGTTTAAAAGCTGTTAGAATGTTTCGAAAACGCTTATATTATTTATTCTTCAAATATAAATATCGAATGATGACATTTAAAATAACATTTTTCCTTTTTTCTTGCGTTATCGGCAGGATGAGAGGGTCCAGTCCCGGGGGATATAACTTTGACGCGTTTCTTACATCCCCGGATTCCCGGATAAAAACTGCTGCATGCAAAAGTAAACACATAAAATAGCATTCCCTTGCATTACATAAATTGTAATAATATTTATCTTTTACGAGTCTCGAGTATTGATCATACACATTGTACATTATATAAAACCAATTTAAATAATTATATCGGAAAACAAGTAATTAATATTATTTCTGAAAGTAACAAATATTTATTTTCTTTTTCACTTTGGAATTACTCCCATTACCCTCTTAATGATATAGGGTTTATCAAACCGCACTTTATTAGTTCCACCTCTAGTGATGAATTGAGTTTCTATTGTTTCCATGCAGCGTTTTCTAATAAAACGTTGTTTAATTAGTACTCATGTGCAAATTAATTCGAAATTATGCAGATGTGCTACCCAACCAAAAACAAATTTAAAATATATTATTTCTTTCTGAATGCATCAAAAATCACATCGCGATAATTTTAAATATTACACTTAACCCATATTTCACCAAAGGTAGAAATCGTTGACACGGAAATAAATAATTAATCAATTAAAAAAATGTCATTCAATTTCTAACCAATCATTTTTTTCTTTAATTTTTATCTAAATATATTTTGTCCAATTTTGGGGGAATTCGTATTTGCTCCTAACATTTGGTCCTTCGAGCCGGATCTAGTTCTGAAGCTAGAAATCGGTTGAAGAGTAATTGATATCAAGGTTTGGAGTTTCGGTGTCAAAAGAATTATGAAGTCGTGACACACTGGTTAATGTTAAAAGAATAGGAGCATCGAGATCAGTAATGGTGGGCAAAGAGCCTTCTTGGGAGCAAGGATCTGTTAGATAAATCACGATCAACTACTAACATAAGATAAGCACCTCTTTTCTTCTTTGTTTCGACTTATTAATATAGCAGTTGGTGCAGCATAGCAAAGTGTTCATTTTTTTATAATTTATTGTTCATTATCAGAATTTATCAATTATAATCATTAATATGTCCAACCCGTTATTAAAACGTTCCTTGTTAAAAAGCAGATTAAACCGTTTCAAAAATTTTGGAAACAGAAAGAAAGAGCAGCTAGAACGAGATGGACATTTCTTGGAATTGGTACAAGAAGAGATTAAGGTCAAACAAGAGCGGATAATTTATTAGAATTTGAGGAGTTGTGTGCAGGTATTCTCTCTGAGCAATTAGAAAGCGAGCAAGAAAAGGAACTTTATGGCAGATTATTGAATTTTGTTGTTACTTTAAATACGGGCCTGTGCCAAGTACGGTCCATGAATGAATATTTTTGTGGAATTTATAACAAAGGTGGAAGCAACCTTAGCCAATCTAACCAAAACTTTGATTGAGATACAAAGGACTGCCGCAACTCCTTTATTGTCACAATTTTTAGATTTATACATACAAATCCAGAGCTCAAGGTGAAAACTTAACAGATGAGCTTACTGGTCAAGAAGAATTTACAAATTCTTACTACAATGCAATTGCAACAGCTGAATATTTGTCCAGCCAGCTTTCTCTACAGAAAACAGAGGGTGTGTCAACACCCAACGAATTGTGTGATCCAAATGGGATCCACAACCCAGCAATGGCTCGATTAAACTTTCTATTATCAATCTTCCAAAATTCTCAGACGAGACTGAATCTTGGTTAGAGTACAGAGACTTATACAAAAGTCTGATTCCTGATAACGATTCCTTTAATCCAATTCAAAAATTTCATTATTTAAGTGCCTCGTTGAGTTCTGATGCACTACTCACTATTAAGTCTCTAGAATTTTCAGGAAAAATCTATACGCTAGCTTAAGATAGTCTCTGCGAGCGCTACAAAAATTTTCGAATGCTGGTTTATAGCCACATAAAATCTCTTCTAAATCTGGAATCACTTAGCAAAGAAGCTGGAAAAAGGATTCGACATCTTGATGAAATGTTATTCAAGCATGTCAATGCATTAAAATCCTTAACAGAAACGGAGTATTTTTTCGATACGCTTATAATTGATTTGATGACTGGCAAGCTTGATTCTCACACGGCTAGAGAATGTGAAACACTGAAAAACAATACGGGAACTAATTTACCAACACTTGATGATTTCAAAGGGTTTCTTAAGAGCACTCTCAGCTTGAAACAAGACAAACCGAATCCTTTGAAAGTTAAGGTCACTTCTAGACCCTTTGCCACTCACACCCCCTCTTGCATCTTGTACAACGGTAGTCTACAGTCTCCATCACTTCTGGAAGATTCATTGCAAATTGCCACCAGGCGCTTTTTCTCTTTACAGAAGAATAGCACGGTAATGAGGCTCTGCATAAACTTTACACCGCATTTATGGATGAGTACGAGCGGCTGGGACACATGACAAAGGTTGTTCCCACCCCTTCAGAAAGGTCTTTTTATATGCCTCATCACGGTTTTTTATATGTCTCAGCACGAAGTTGCGTGTAGTCTTCGATGGCTCCGTTCAAACTACGACAGGCCATTCCTTAAACGATTTGCAAATGGTTGGTCCCGTAATACAACAGGACCTCTTCTCGATCTTGGTGCGATTTTGAAAATTTCTCTATGCAATATCTGCTGACATTGAGAAGATGTACCGGCAGGTGTTTATTGATTCTATATAAAGGCCATTGCAACGCATTCTCTGGCGTCCGGCACCGCAGTCTCCTCTTGCGAAATCATCATATAATCATAGATTATTGTGTGCTAAATCCAAGGTTTCGCCATTGAAACCACTCACGATTCCAAAATTAGAGCTGTGCGCTGCTACCTCGTTTTCGAAGTTTTTTGTTTATGTTCATAAGGCGTTGAATATCCAATTCACGCGATGCTTCTTGTGGACGGATTCTACAATAGTTCTGGGTTGGTTGAACACACCTCCAAATCTCACGAAAACTTTTGTTTGCAATAGAATTGCTGATATTCAGGAACAGACGTCTAATTGTATCCAGCAGATTTTCTCTCTAGACGTCTCTTTCCACGTCAATTGGCTGATTCTTCACTTTGGTAACAGAGCTCGCATTGGTTGCAATTGGATGAATTGGCCTTCTGCAAGTCCATCTTCAATTGCATCAGCCCTTCTTGAACTAAAGCGTTCGGTTACTTGGCTTCATAGGACCGTTACATGCAATGATCTTTTTCCAACATCAAAATTCTCAAATCTCAAAAGGCTTAAAGCTGTGGCGACTTATTGCTTACGGTTTATTGATATCTGTCGCAATCCGCGTTCTTCAAGGCGATATGGTCCCTTATCTTGTAAGGAGTTACAAGAGTCTACTACTAAGATCATAAAAATCTCTCAAAGTGGAACCCTTTCCGATGACTAAAGGCTCTGAATCGTGATCGGAACCCTAAACCGTCTGGCACCATTGGCAATTTGCACTCGTTCATGGATTCTAGTGGCATCATTCGGGTCGGAAGCAGACTAAAAAATTCAAATTATAACTTCAACAAGATTTATCCTGTCATAATTTCTAGCAAACATCATCTCTCAACTCTTATCATGAGATCCATTCATTTGCAACATCATCACCCTGGACCTCAGTTATTCTTTGACATTGTCCGGGAACAATATTGGATTACTAATGGCCGTGATCCGGCCAGAAAGATAGTTCACGCCTGTATCAGGTGTTTTAGATTTTCTGCTAAAACTAGTAACCCAATTATGGGATCCCTCCCAGTCTCGCGTATTTAGCCTGCATCTCCATTTAGTAACGTAAGGGCAGATCGCAGGTCCATTCACCATTACAGACCGTAAAGGTCGCGGCTGTAAGACGTTTAAATATTATTTATGTTTATTTGTGTGCTTTGTTACGAAGGCAGTACATCTTTAATTAGTCACTACTGTGTCTACGGAATCTTTCTTAGTTGCTCTACAGAGATTCGTTGGTCGCAGGAGTAAGCCGGCAAATATATATTCAGATAATGGTAGCAATTTTGTTGGAGCAAATTCTGCTTTAAAGAAACTCGGAGAGCTTCTCCTTCTCAAAATGTAGCGATTACTGAAGTAAACGCTCGCGAAGGAATAGCTTGGCATTTTATCCCCCCTCACTCTCCACACTTTAGGGGGTTCTGGGAAGCTGGTGTCCGATCAGTCAAACACCACCTAAAGAGAGTTGCCGGCAACTTGACTTCAACGTATGAGGAGTTGTCTACCCTTTTTTTCCAATTAGAGGTCATTTTGAATTGCACCAACATTTTTGGGAAAAATGGAGCAAGGAATATGCCGCTAAGCTTCAGCGCCGCACTAAGTGCCAATCAAATAAGTCTGAACTGCAAATCGATACTTTCGTGCTAATTAAAGATGATAATCTATCTTCGTTGCCCTGAAAGTTAGGAAGAATCTTGAATTCACACCCAGGCTCCGACGGAGTTTCCCTTATAGTCTCCTTATTAACTACAGGCTGTGCAATTCGCCGATCATTTTTAAAAATTTGTCCCCTACCCTTAGACATTTAGTGAAGTTCGTGAATGGCATCACAGTGGTAGTGCGGATCATAGTGTTTAGAAATGAAGTTTTATGATTTAATTTAGATTTAGAATTTGCATAATCATTTCTTTAAGTTCAATGGTATCTTGTCTTTATTTTATTTACGTATGATGTTACTGTTTGCTGTTGTTGAAAGCTTCAAGGCCGGGCGCATGTTAAGGCCGTTTTATGGCAAAGCATTGTATTTCATTATTGAATTTTGTTGTGGTTACTTTAAGTACGGGCCTGTGCAAAGTGCTTAAGTTGTTAGATCACAGTCGTAGATATATTAAAGCAGTGGGGAAACTTGTCGATTCAGCAAAGCAGAGAGATCTTCTTGTCATTCATTCTTTGTGGTCTAAATTAGATTTTATTACGGGACGAGATTTTCAAAAAGAGTCGTCTGATTTACGTGTGGTCGATGAATTATTTCAGTTTTTGGAAAGACGTATTTCGATTAAAATCGTACATGTATTATCTAATCAAATTTCGTCGGTTTTATCTCGTTGCCACCATCTTCGCACAAACGTTGATTGTGTATTTGTATGAGCAAATGGAAAGATATTGGGTACTCGAGGAACTTTGTTCTAGTAATATTGTCGTATTCCTCAGGATGTAGCTTGTGAGAAACATTTTGGTGAAACCACACATTAATAGGCCAATAGCAGATTTGTGGAATCATTGCCTTTTAGAAAATCTTCGAAACTAATAGGGTCAAATGTCGTTTTTTTTTGTCTTTAGAGCGTCGCTTTAAGGTAGATCCAATATTTAAAGAAAAATATGTTGACTTTTTATCAAAGTATTCTTTAGCTGGGCATATATTTTGCTCAAATTCGTTGACGGATGGTTTCTATTATTTACCACATCATGGCGTTTTGAAAGAACAAGCAGTTTCTACAAAACTTCGAGTGCTATTTGATGCTTCCCATAAGAGCAGCGACAGTGGTTATTCGTTGAATAATTTGTTGATGGTTGGTCCAGTTTTGCAGCCAAATTTGTTTTTACTTTGCCTATGTTTCGTCGTCATCCTATTGCTATTCAGTCGGGAAATCAAAGCCATGTACAGACAGATTAAGGTACAGCCTGCTTAAAGGTATTATCAGCGAATTTTATGGCGATTGTTTCCTGACCAACTTCTCGATTCTTTCGATTTAATTACGGTTACTTTTGGTATTACTTCGTCTAGTTTTCTTGCTATTTGCTGTGTTCAGAAATTGGCTTCTGAGTGTAAATCATCGTTACCTCATATATCAAACATGATCTTAAAGGCTGCTTAGACTAGTGCGCGTTTTATTTTGGAAGCGCAAGAAATATTTAAGAATGTATCATAAGTCTTTGGTCATCTTTGATGCATCGCTGTATTTTAGATCTAAGCAGGGAAGAAAAGATAAAGTCGTTGGGACGTCAAATTGTATCGGACGTATCTAATTTTTTTGATCAATTAGAATTTATTTCTCTTTCAATTATGTTGGCAAAGATTCTTCGTCAAGAACTTTGCTTCCTCAAAATTTTTTGGGGCAAAAACTTCTTAATAGTTTGCAGTGGTGACATGGACCTTCGTTTTTTTGTTTTGGTTCTGAGGATTGGTCTTAGCATAAGATAATTGCTTTGTATCTTCCTGAGTTACCAAAAGCAGAATCTAAGTGTTTGGTTGTCTAGAAAACTTTGAAAGATATTTAAATTATAATCGTCTAACGCGCATTGCAGTCTTTGTTATGCGGTTTTGAAGGTAAAACGTTTGGTTCTTTATGTCTCAATGAATTGAACAGTGTGAAAATTCTTTTAGTCAAATTGTCACAAGATACTTTTAATCATAAATTTCAAATTCTAAAAGAGGGTAAATCTGCAATTATGTCGTCACAACGTTTTTTGAATCGATGAAATTATTATCAGAAATTGCTTGTTTTTGTGGTAAACGCCATCCATAGTTGTTATCAGGAAAATATCATCTTTCTCGTTTAGTTTTAGAATATAAGCATCGTCAATTATTGCATGGAGGTCCGCAGGCAACTTTAAGCTCTTCTCGTGATCAGTTTTAGATTATTTCTGGTAGAAATTTAGTTGGATTGATTTCTAAAAAGTGTATTATTTTCGACATAAGAAATTATTTGGTTTTTCTTTATTACTTCTTGAGTTTTGTAGACTTGTACTTATGGTGGGATTTGTACCTGTGGGCTAAGGTTTCATGGGATTTTAGGGCATTGTCCCTTTCCATGGCCTAAATATCTCTTTTTCCTATATTTCTTCTTTTTCTCTTAATTTGTTTAGGATTGTGTTTTAGTGATGTCTATGAGACTGAGTACCTTTTCTGATACTTCATTTCTGTTGGTTGGAGTTTTTGGTTCTTTGGAGTATAGTTCCGCTTCATGCAACTTTTGGACGCATTTAATTGGTGATCTGGGAAAACATAATTCATTTACGTTTCTTCTTGGATTGGGTGTTATTGTGTTTGGGTTGGTTTTGGATTCAAGGGTTTTGTCTTTTGCGTATGCCTAAGTTTCTATTCTTGATTTTAGCTAGTGTCCACTTCCCAGTTTTTTCTTGCTGGGACAGAATTAGTTATGTTAAATGTGTTTCGGTATGATGTTTGCACCGTATAATATTCTTCTCGCTACATTGAGGGGAATTGCTGTCAAATGTTTGACATCGTAATATCGATAGGAGAAAATTTTTCACTTTTCCGGTCTGCATGGTTCACTCCATCCATGTTCTAAGTAAGTGCCCAGCAAAGTTTTCATTCCTAATTATTCGCAGTCACCCATGATATAAATGAGTGGCGTACTTTCGCTGCTTTGTGAAAAGTTTCGTGGGCTAAGCATTTCTCCATGTTATTGTGATTTAATTTAATTTATCGTATTGTCTTTAGTAGTTTTTAAATAGTCACATGTAAATTTATTAAGTTGGAGAAATCAGCGTCATGCTACGTGATTTGATAATGTCGAAACCTTCGCTAAACTAATTTGTATTTTTGTGTTATAATTTACAAATTTCAATTTAGTCTTTTTCGGAATGTAAAAGTTAAGCCGACAAGTTTAATTTGATATACGACCTGTTGCCCAATCAAAGTGGGCTTATGTCAATCACTATTATCTGTGATATTAACCTACGTTCTAGCGTATGATCGCACCTATGTGAATTTATTTTCTTTCTCCTCTCTACGAACTTTTCTGTTTGTGATAAAATAAACATAATCGTTGTTACAACTTCTGTTTTGTCATTTGTTCTTTTACAACTTTGGATAGATTTAAACAGTATCTACCATCCTAATCTTTGATCATTTAGGCGCCTTTTTAACTTGTTTGATAATTTAGCACTCCAAAACTTCCTACCTAATCACCGAATCAAGCTGAATTAGTCGCTGCCGTTTAAGTTACAAGATAATTCTCGCAACAAAACACAAAAAAGTTTCTACTTCGAAATGAACAAGTACATTTCAGGTAACTCAACAAATGCTATTATTAGTCGTAATTGGAAGATTACATGGTGTTGCTATACAATGGTTTTATTCCAGCCCGGAAAATGCGTCCTTAAGCTTGTGTTTTTCCAATGTATTTCTTGTTTTGACAATATCGAGTATTATTCAAAAAAGTGCAACTGACTAACAAACCTTTTTCTATAAAAAAAGAGTATAAGCCAGAACCCAGAAGCAAACGATACAAAAAGCATAACCAAAAGCAACTACTCAGTGTGCTTGAATCCATTGAACTGAAATACTGTCTTTTAGACAGGCTGCAGAAAGGCACGTTATCCACTATTCCGTTTTGTATCAGCATGCCAAAATCCCTCATTCAAGAAGCAGGGCTAAGCCTTGCTTCGATTTCGACGTAAAATAACTTTTTTTAAGAAATAGCCACATCGTAATTTTTTATTATGTTGTTAACCATTGTTTAATCTAAGTATAAACAAATTTGCAGAAAAATCAGAAATGACTATCTTTGAAAAAATTTCGATTTTTGATGCACGATCCGAACTGGAATAGCAGCACTCATTTAGCATTTGACATAAAATAACTATTTTTAAGAAATAGCCACATCGTAATTTTTTATTATGTTGTTAATAAATGTTTAATCGAAGTATTAACAAATTTGCAGGAAAATTAGAAATTACTATCTTTGTGAAAATTGCGTTTGTTTATGCGAGAATCTAAACTGAGCCTTGATGCAAATTCGACGTAAAATAACTTTTTTTACAAAAAAACCATATCGTGATTTCTGTATATGTTGTTAATAAATGTGCAATGTTTGTACAAACAATTTTGCAGAAAAATTAGAATGCGTATCTTTGAGAAAATTTCGATTTTTTTATGCACGATCCGAACTAGAATAGTAGCACTACTTAGAATTTGACATAAAATAACTTTGTTAAGAAATAGCCACATAGTAATTTTTTATTATGTTGTTAATAAATGTTTAATTTAAGTATAAACAAATTTGCAGGAAAATCAAAAATTACATCTTTCTGAAAATTGCGTTTGATTATGCGGGAATGTAAGCTGAGCCTTGCTGCGAATTCGACGTAAAATAATTTTTTTTTTGCAAAATAGCCACATCGTAATTTCTTAATATGTTGTTAATAAATGTGCAATGTTAGTATAAACAAAATTGCAGAAAAATCAGAATGCCTACCTTTGAGAAAATTATTTTTTTTAATGCACGATCCGAACATGAATAGTAGCACTTATTTAGAATTTGACATAAAATAACTTTGTTAAGAAATAGCCACATCGTAATTTTTTATTATGTTGTTAATAAATGTTTAATTTAAGTATAAACAAATTTGCAGGAAAATCAAAATTTACATCTTTCTGAAAAATGCGTTTGATTATGCGGGAATGTAAGCTGAGCCTTGCTGCGAATTCGACGTAAAATAATTTTTTTTGCAAAATAGCCACATCGTAATTTCTTAATATGTTGTTATTAAATGTGCAATGTTAGTATAAACAAAATTGCAGAAAAATCAGAATGCCTACCTTTGAGAAAATTATTTTTTTTAATGCACGATCCGAACATGAATAGTAGCACTTATTTAGAATTTGACATAAAATAACTTTGTTAAGAAATAGCCACATCGTAATTTTTTATTATGTTGTTAATAAATGTTTAATTTAAGTATAAACAAATTTGCAGGAAAATCAGAAATTACATCTTTCTGAAAATTGCGTTTGATTATGCGGGAATGTAAGCTGAGCCTTGCTGCGAATTCGACGTAAAATAATTTTTTTTGCAAAATAGCCACATCGTAATTTCTTAATATGTTGTTAATAAATGTGCAATGTTAGTATAAACAAAATTGCAGAAAAATCAGAATGCCTATCTTTGAGAAAATTATTTTTTTTTAATGCACGATCCGAACATGAATAGTAGCACTTATTTAGAATTTGACATAAAATAACTTTGTTAAGAAATAGCCACATCGTAATTTTTTATTATGTTGTTAATAAATGTTTAATTTAAGTATAAACAAATTTGCAGGAAAATCAGAAATTACATCTTTCTGAAAATTGCGTTTGATTATGAGGGAATGTAAGCTGAGCCTTGCTGCGAATTCGACGTAAAATAATTTTTTTTGCAAAATAGCCACATCGTAATTTCTTAATATGTTGTTAATAAATGTGCAATGTTAGTATAAACAAAATTGCAGAAAAATCAGAATGCCTATCTTTGAGAAAATTATTTTTTTTTAATGCACGATCCGAACATGAATAGTAGCACTTATTTAGAATTTGACATAAAATAACTTTGTTAAGAAATAGCCACATCGTAATTTTTTATTATGTTGTTAATAAATGTTTAATTTAAGTATAAACAAATTTGCAGGAAAATCAGAAATTACATCTTTCTGAAAATTGCGTTTGATTATGCGGGAGTGTAAGCTGAGCCTTGCTGCGAATTCGACGTAAAATAATTTTTTTTGCAAAATAGCCACATCGTAATTTCTTAATATGTTGTTAATAAATGTGCAATGTTAGTATAAACAAAACTGCAGAAAAATCAGAATGCCTATCTTTGAGAAAATTATTTTTTTTTAATGCACGATCCGAACATGAATAGTAGCACTTATTTAGAATTTGACATAAAATAACTTTGTTAAGAAATAGCCACATCGTAATTTTTTATTATGTTGTTAAAAAATGTTTAATTTAAGTATAAACAAATTTGCAGGAAAATCAGAAATTACATCTTTCTGAAAATTGCGTTTGATTATGCGGGAGTGTAAGCTGAGCCTTGCTGCGAATTCGACGTAAAATAATTTTTTTTGCAAAATAGCCACATCGTAATTTCTTAATATGTTGTTAATAAATGTGCAATGTTAGTATAAACAAAATTGCAGAAAAATCAGAATGCCTATCTTTGAGAAAATTATTTTTTTTTAATGCACGATCCGAACATGAATAGTAGCACTTATTTAGAATTTGACATAAAATAACTTTGTTAAGAAATAGCCACATCGTAATTTTTTATTATGTTGTTAATAAATGTGCAATGTTAGTATAAACAAAATTGCAGAAAAATCAGAATGCCTATCTTTGAGAAAATTATTTTTTTTTAATGCACGATCCGAACATGAATAGTAGCACTTATCTAGAATTTGACATAAAATAACTTTGTTAAGAAATAGCCACATAGTAATTTTTTATTATGTTGTTAATAAATGTCTAATTTAAGTATAAACAAATTTGCAGGAAAATCAAAAATTACATCTTTCTGAAAATTGCGTTTGATTATGCGGGAATGTAAACTGAGCCTTGCTGCGAATTCGACGTAAAATAATTTTTTTTTGCAAAATAGCCACATCGTAATTTCTTAATATGTTGTTAATAAATGCGCAATGTTAGTATAAACAAAATTGCAGAAAAATCAGAATGTCTATCTTTGAGAAAATTAATTTTTTTTAATGCACGATCCGAACTGGAATAGTAGCACTTACTTAGAATTTGACATAAAATAACTTTGTTAAGAAATAGCCTCATCGTAATTTTGTATTATGCTGTTAATAATTGGTTAATCTAAGTATACACAAATTTGCAGGTAAATCAGAAATGACTATTTTTCTGAAAATTGCGTTTGTTTATGCGGGAATGTAAGCTGACCTTTGCTGCGAATTCGACGTAAAATAACTTTGTTAAGAAATAGCCACATCGTAATTTTTTATTATGTTGTTAATAAATGTTTAATTTAAGTATAAACAAATTTGCAGGAAAATTAGAAATTACTATCCTTGTGTAAATTGCGTTTGTTTATGCGGGAATCTAAGCTGAGCATTGATGCGAATTCGACGGAAAATTACTTTTTTTGCAAAATAGCCACATCGTAATTTCTTAATATGTTGTTAATAAATGTGCAATGTTAGTATAAACAAAATTGCAGAAAAATCAGAATGCCTATCTTTGAGAAAATTAATTTTTTTTTAATGCACGATCCGAACATGAATAGTAGCACTTACTTAGAATTTGACATAAAATAACTTTGTTAAGAAATAGCCACATCGTAATTTTTTATTATGTTGTTAATAAATGTTTAATCGAAGTATTAACAAATTTGCAGGAAAATTAGAAATTACTATCTTTGTGAAAATTGCGTTTGTTTATGCGAGAATCTAAGCTGAGCCTTGATGCAAATTCGACGTAAAATAACTTTTTTTACAAAAAAGCCACATCGTAATTTCTTAATATGTTGTTAATAATTGTGCAATGTTAGTATAAACAAAATTGCAGAAAAATCAGAAATTACATCTTTCTGAAAATTGAGTTTGTTTATGCGGGAATGTAAGCTGAGCCTTGCTGCGAATTCGACGTAAAATAACTTTTTTTTGCGAAATAGCCACATCGTAATTTCCAAATGTTGTTAATAATTGTGCAATGTTAGTATAAACCAAATTGCAGAAAAATCAGAAATGACTATCTTTGAGAAAATTTCAATTTTTTTAATCCACGATCCGAACTGGAATGGTAGCACTTATTTAGAATTTGACATAAAATAACTTTGTTAAGAAATAGCCACATCGTAATTTTTTATTATATTGTTAATAAATGTTTAATTTAAGTATAAACAAATTTGCAACAAAATCAGAAATTACATCTTTCTGAAAATTGAGTTTGTTTATGCGGGAATGTAAGCTGAGCCTTGCTGCGAATTCGACGTAAAATAATTTTTTTTTGCGAAATAGCCACATCGTAATTTCTTAATATGTTGTTAATAAATGTGGAATGTTAGTATAAACAAAATTGCAGAAAAATCAGAATGCCTATCTTTGATAAAATTAAATTTTTTTAATGCACGATCCGAACTGGAATAGTAGCACTTATTTAGAATTTGACATAAAATAACTTTGTTAAGAAATAGCCACATCGTAATTTTTTATTATGTTGTTAATAAATGTTTAATTTAAGTATAAACAAATTTGCAGGAAAATCAGAAATTACATCTTTCTGAAAATTGCGTTTGATTATGCGGGAGTGTAAGCTGAGCCTTGCTGCGAATTCGACGTAAAATAATTTTTTTTGCAAAATAGCCACATCGTAATTTCTTAATATGTTGTTAATAAATGTGCAATGTTAGTATAAACAAAACTGCAGAAAAATCAGAATGCCTATCTTTGAGAAAATTATTTTTTTTTAATGCACGATCCGAACATGAATAGTAGCACTTATTTAGAATTTGACATAAAATAACTTTGTTAAGAAATAGCCACATCGTAATTTTTTATTATGTTGTTAAAAAATGTTTAATTTAAGTATAAACAAATTTGCAGGAAAATCAGAAATTACATCTTTCTGAAAATTGCGTTTGATTATGCGGGAGTGTAAGCTGAGCCTTGCTGCGAATTCGACGTAAAATAATTTTTTTTGCAAAATAGCCACATCGTAATTTCTTAATATGTTGTTAATAAATGTGCAATGTTAGTATAAACAAAATTGCAGAAAAATCAGAATGCCTATCTTTGAGAAAATTATTTTTTTTTAATGCACGATCCGAACATGAATAGTAGCACTTATTTAGAATTTGACATAAAATAACTTTGTTAAGAAATAGCCACATCGTAATTTTTTATTATGTTGTTAATAAATGTGCAATGTTAGTATAAACAAAATTGCAGAAAAATCAGAATGCCTATCTTTGAGAAAATTATTTTTTTTTAATGCACGATCCGAACATGAATAGTAGCACTTATCTAGAATTTGACATAAAATAACTTTGTTAAGAAATAGCCACATAGTAATTTTTATTATGTTGTTAATAAATGTCTAATTTAAGTATAAACAAATTTGCAGGAAAATCAAAAATTACATCTTTCTGAAAATTGCGTTTGATTATGCGGGAATGTAAACTGAGCCTTGCTGCGAATTCGACGTAAAATAATTTTTTGCAAAATAGCCACATCGTAATTTCTTAATATGTTGTTAATAAATGCGCAATGTTAGTATAAACAAAATTGCAGAAAAATCAGAATGTCTATCTTTGAGAAAATTAATTTTTTTTAATGCACGATCCGAACTGGAATAGTAGCACTTACTTAGAATTTGACATAAAATAACTTTGTTAAGAAATAGCCTCATCGTAATTTTGTATTATGCTGTTAATAATTGGTTAATCTAAGTATACACAAATTTGCAGGTAAATCAGAAATGACTATTTTTCTGAAAATTGCGTTTGTTTATGCGGGAATGTAAGCTGACCTTTGCTGCGAATTCGACGTAAAATAACTTTGTTAAGAAATAGCCACATCGTAATTTTTTATTATGTTGTTAATAAATGTTTAATTTAAGTATAAACAAATTTGCAGGAAAATTAGAAATTACTATCCTTGTGTAAATTGCGTTTGTTTATGCGGGAATCTAAGCTGAGCATTGATGCGAATTCGACGGAAAATTACTTTTTTTTTGCAAAATAGCCACATCGTAATTTCTTAATATGTTGTTAATAAATGTGCAATGTTAGTATAAACAAAATTGCAGAAAAATCAGAATGCCTATCTTTGAGAAAATTAATTTTTTTTTAATGCACGATCCGAACATGAATAGTAGCACTTACTTAGAATTTGACATAAAATAACTTTGTTAAGAAATAGCCACATCGTAATTTTTTATTATGTTGTTAATAAATGTTTAATCGAAGTATTAACAAATTTGCAGGAAAATTAGAAATTACTATCTTTGTGAAAATTGCGTTTGTTTATGCGAGAATCTAAGCTGAGCCTTGATGCAAATTCGACGTAAAATAACTTTTTTTACAAAAAAGCCACATCGTAATTTCTTAATATGTTGTTAATAATTGTGCAATGTTAGTATAAACAAAATTGCAGAAAAATCAGAAATTACATCTTTCTGAAAATTGAGTTTGTTTATGCGGGAATGTAAGCTGAGCCTTGCTGCGAATTCGACGTAAAATAACTTTTTTTGCGAAATAGCCACATCGTAATTTCCAAATGTTGTTAATAATTGTGCAATGTTAGTATAAACCAAATTGCAGAAAAATCAGAAATGACTATCTTTGAGAAAATTTCAATTTTTTTAATCCACGATCCGAACTGGAATGGTAGCACTTATTTAGAATTTGACATAAAATAACTTTGTTAAGAAATAGCCACATCGTAATTTTTTATTATATTGTTAATAAATGTTTAATTTAAGTATAAACAAATTTGCAACAAAATCAGAAATTACATCTTTCTGAAAATTGAGTTTGTTTATGCGGGAATGTAAGCTGAGCCTTGCTGCGAATTCGACGTAAAATAATTTTTTTTTGCGAAATAGCCACATCGTAATTTCTTAATATGTTGTTAATAAATGTGGAATGTTAGTATAAACAAAATTGCAGAAAAATCAGAATGCCTATCTTTGATAAAATTAAATTTTTTTAATGCACGATCCGAACTGGAATAGTAGCACTTATTTAGATTTTGACATAAAATAACTTTGTTAAGAAATAGCCACATCGTAATTTTTTATTATATTGTTAATAAATGTTTAATTTAAGTATAAACAAATTTGCAGGAAAATAAAAAATTACATCTTTCTGAAAATTGAGTTTGTTTATGCGGGAATGTAAGCTGAGCCTTGCTGCGAATTCGACGTAAAATAATTTTTTTTTGCGAAATAGCCACATCGTAATTTCTTAATATGTTGTTAATAAATGTGGAATGTTAGTATAAACAAAATTGCAGAAAAATCAGAATGCCTATCTTTGATAAAATTAAATTTTTTTAATGCACGATCCGAACTGGAATAGTAGCACTTATTTAGATTTTGACATAAAATAACTTTGTTAAGAAATAGCCACATCGTAATTTTTTATTATATTGTTAATAAATGTTTAATTTAAGTATAAACAAATTTGCAGGAAAATAAAAATTACATCTTTCTGAAAATTGAGTTTGTTTATGCGGGAATGTAAGCTGAGCCTTGCTGCGAATTCGACGTAAAATAATTTTTTTGCGAAATAGCCACATCGTAATTTCTTAATATGTTGTTAATAAATGTGGAATGTTAGTATAAACAAAATTGCAGAAAAATCAGAATGCCTATCTTTGATAAAATTAAATTTTTAATGCACGATCCGAACTGGAATAGTAGCACTTATTTAGATTTTGACATAAAATAACTTTGTTAAGAAATAGCCACATCGTAATTTTTTATTATATTGTTAATAAATGTTTAATTTAAGTATAAACAAATTTGCAGGAAAATAAAAACTTACATCTTTCTGAAAATTGAGTTTGTTTATGCGGCAATGTAAGCTGAGCCTTGCTGCGAATTCGACGTAAAATAATTTTTTTTTGCGAAATAGCCACATCGTAATTTCTTAATATGTTGTTAATAAATGTGGAATGTTAGTATAAACAAAATTGCAGAAAAATCAGAATGCCTATCTTTGATAAAATTAATTTTTTTTAATGCACGATCCGAACTGGAATAGTAGCACTTATTTAGATTTTGACATAAAATAACTTTGTTAAGAAATAGCCACATCGTAATTTTTTATTATATTGTTAATAAATGTTTAATTTAAGTATAAACAAATTTGCAGGAAAATAAAAAATTACATCTTTCTGAAAATTGAGTTTGTTTATGCGGGAATGTAAGCTGAGCCTTGCTGCGAATTCGACGTAAAATAATTTTTTTTTGCGAAATAGCCACATCGTAATTTCTTAATATGTTGTTAATAAATGTGGAATGTTAGTATAAACAAAATTGCAGAAAAATCAGAATGCCTATCTTTGATAAAATTAAATTTTTTTAATGCACGATCCGAACTGGAATAGTAGCACTTATTTAGATTTTGACATAAAATAACTTTGTTAAGAAATAGCCACATCGTAATTTTTTATTATATTGTTAATAAATGTTTAATTTAAGTATAAACAAATTTACAGGACAATAAAAAGTTACATCTTTCTGAAAATTGAGTTTGTTTATGCGGGAATGTAAGCTGAGCCTTGCTGCGAATTCGACGTAAAATAATTTTTTTTTGCGAAATAGCCACATCGTAATTTCTTAATATGTTGTTAATAAATGTGGAATGTTAGTATAAACAAAATTGCAGAAAAATCAGAATGCCTATCTTTGATAAAATTAATTTTTTTTAATGCACGATCCGAACTGGAATAGTAGCACTTATTTAGATTTTGACATAAAATAACTTTGTTAAGAAATAGCCACATCGTAATTTTTTATTATATTGTTAATAAATGTTTAATTTAAGTATAAACAAATTTGCAGGAAAATAAAAAATTACATCTTTCTGAAAATTGAGTTTGTTTATGCGGGAATGTAAGCTGAGCCTTGCTGCGAATTCGACGTAAAATAATTTTTTTTTGCGAAATAGCCACATCGTAATTTCATAATACGTTGTTAATAATTGTGCAATGTTAGTATAAACAAAATTGCAGAAAAATCAGAAATGACTATCTTTGAGAAAATTTCAATTTTTGATGCACGATTCGAACTGGAAAAGCAGTACTCATTTAGCATTTGACATAAAATAACTATTTTTAAGAAATAGCCACATCGTAATTTTTTATTATATTAATAATTGTTAATCTAAGTGTAAACAAATTTTCAGGAAAATCAGAAATTACTATCTTTGTGAAAATTGCGTTTGTTAATGCGGGAATAAATGCGACATAAAATATTTTTTTTTTTAAATTAGCCTCACCGTAATTTTTTATTATGTTGTTAATAAATGTTTAATCGAAGTATTAACAAATTTGCAGTAAAATTAGAAATTACTATCTTTGTGAAAATTGCGTTTGTTTATGCGAGAATCTGAGCTGAGCCTTGATGCGAATTCGACGTAAAATAACTTTTTTTTGCGAAATAGCCTCATCGTAATTGCCAAATATGTTGTTAATAATTGTGCAATGTTAGTATAAACCAAATTGCGGAAAAATCGGAAATGACTATCTTTGAGAAAATTTCAATTTTTGATGCACGATCCCAACGGGAATAGCAGCACTTATTTAGCATTGGACATAAAATAACTTTTTTTAAAAATAGCCTCATCGTAATTTTTTATTATGTTGTTAAAAAATGTTTAAATTAAGTATAAACAAATTTGCAGGAAAATCAAAAATTACATCTTTCTGAAAATTGAGTTTGTTTATGCGGGAATGTAAGCTGAGCCTTGCTGTGAATTCGACGTAAAATAATTTTTTTTTGCGAAATAGCCACATCGTAATTTCTTAATATGTTGTTAATAAATGTGCAATGTTAGTATAAACAAAATTGCAGAAAAATCAGAATGCCTATTTTGAGAAAATTAAAATTTTGTTAATGCACGATCCGAACTGGAATAGTAGCACTTATTTAGATTTTGACATAAAATAACTTCGTTAACAAATAGCCACATCGTAATTTTTTATTATATTGTTAATAAATGTTTAATTTAAGTATAAACAAATTTGCAGGAAAATCAAAAATTACATCTTTCTGAAAATTGAGTTTGTTTATGCGGGAATGTAAGCTGAGCCTTGCTGCGAATTCGACGTAAAATAATTTTTTTTTTTTGCAAAATAGCCACATCGTAATTTCTTAATATGTTGTTAATAAATATGCAATGTTAGTATAAACCAAATTGCAGAAAAATCAGAATGCCTATCTTTGAGAAAATTAATTTTTTTTTAATGCACGATCCGAACATGAATAGTAGCACTTATTTAGAATTTGACATAAAATAATTTTGTTAAGAAATAGCCACATCGTAATTTTTTATTATGTTGTTAATAAATGTTTAATTTAAGTATAAACAAATTTGCAGGAAAATCAAAATTTACATCTTTCTGAAAATTGCGTTTGATTATGCGGGAATGTAAGCTGAGCCTTGCTGCGAATTCGACGTAAAATAATTTTTTTTTTGCAAAATAGCCACATCGTAATTTCTTAATATGTTGTTAATAAATGTGCAATGTTAATATAAACCAAATTGCAGAAAAATCAGAATGCCTATCTTTGAGAAAATTAATTTTTTTTTAATGCACGATCCGAACATGAATAGTAGCACTTATTTAGAATTTGACATAAAATAACTTTGTTAAGAAATAGCCACATCGTAATTTTTTATTATGTTGTTAATAAATGTTTAATTTAAGTATAAACAAATTTGCAGGAAAATTAGAAATTACTATCCTTGTGTAAATTGCGTTTGTTTATGCGGGAATCTAAGCTGAGCATTGATGCGAATTCGACGTAAAATTACTTTTTTTTTACAAAATAGCCATATCGTGATTTCTGTATATGTTGTTAATAAATGTGCAATGTTAGTATAAACAAAATTGCAGAAAAATCAGAATGCCTATCTTTGATAAAATTAAATTTTTTTAATGCACGATCCGAACTGGAATAGCACTTATTTAGAATTTGACATAAAATAACTTTGTTAAGAAATAGCCACATCGTAATTTTTTATTATATTGTTAATAAATGTTTAATTTAAGTATACACAAATTTGCAGGAAAATCAGAAATTACATCTTTCTGAAAATAAGCTGAGTCTTGCTACGAATTCTACGTAAAATAACTTTTTTTAAGGAATTAGCCAAATCGTAATTTTTTATTACGTTGTTAATAACAGTTTCATCTATCTATAAACAAATTTGCAGAAACATCAATTATGACTATCTTGGTAAAAATCGCACTATTACAATTACATGTTTAAATAGGTATATGATTATTGAAATTACTTTTAATTTATATAAAAATATAATAAACCATAACATAGATAATACCTTAGACTATGAGATTGATCTGATATGGTAACTTTAATTTGGAATTGTTTAAACGCTTTGTATTGGGTTTTAATTAATTGCTATGGATAATACATCCCAATATGACAGAATTGCTAGCAAGTTCCTGTTCAATACATGTAGTAGCTACACATAACTCTGCATCTTCAGGGGATGGTTTAATAAATAATAATAAAGAGTAATCTTCAGAAGCCAAAGTAGAAAAAAAAACATTTTATACAAGAATCGATGTTGGACTAAACACTTTTATCCTTAATTGGGGAATATTTCACATTTAAAATTGTAGTAACGAAACATTTAGAAAAACTAATTTTTCACATAAGGCAGTTTATAGAAAATAAGAAATTAGTTACCTGTAAACAAAAAATCCAAATATGTAAAATTTACTGTGTTCACTAAACTAGCACGAATAAAACAGACCCTCATCTCACAAAATTTAAACCGAAACTGTCTCTAACGCAGAAGCTTTTACGAATAGATCTCGAGAGGGGATTGCAGCGTTTATCCAGCGATGCACTTATCGATAGCTCTTGCGCAAGTTTCAACCCTATTTTTTTACATTATTTAACATATGAAACCCTTTTTTAACTTAGGGTACAACCCTTTTTAGTTTTCCCCTCTCATATTGTACATGCACTGATGTGAATACGAAAGCTTTCAAACGACATTGGTTTACGGAACTTATTTCATGATTGGTTACGTGTAGAATATGCACGTACCTTCTTATGACCTCATACTTATACTATCATCTTAGACAAATTTACATGATTCTAAAGAATAACTAAGTCATACTGTGTTTAATTATTGGTTTATGTAAGTGCGAACATCGGTAAGCAAAGTACCCCACAATCAACTACTAAAAATAATAAAAACAATTAAAAAACATGGTATTATACATACACTACAGGTTGTATTTGTACATAACAATGAGGGTATTTCACCCTTTTTTTAACAGATGTTAAAATCGTGTAGAAGGGGTTTTTAGGTAAAGGGTTCCTATAATTCCATTGTGATTTATGTTAGAATACGTAGTAATTTCATTTAAAAATGTGAACCAAAAGTAACACAATAAATTAAAATAAACTTAAACAAATTTAACCTAAAAACTTCATTAAACGTCACGATCTAGTAAGTACGCATTCGCCATCTATGATTCAAGTAATGCTACATGCAGTACATACACTGTCGGTCGTAAGTTTGTGAAATACAAAATAATTTTGTAACACAAATCATATTATTAACTTATTAACTTATGTAGTGAATTTTTAGCATTTAAAATGGTTGTCACCAAATAAACTATGTAATTTCGTATTTTAATGAGCAATTGCACATATTTAACACTCGAGACGAACGAAACTATTATGTTGGGTGAATTTATTGTAGAACAAATAAAAGTAAATTAGAATCTTTTAAAAATATGCCGCAAAGATATTCGATCATTGCACGATTTTCTACATTAGTAAATTTACAAATGAAACATTAAAATATTTTCAAACAAACGGATTTGCTTGGGATGCAAAACACTGTTGGAATTATATTGTAACGTGAATTTAAAATCGTTTATTCGAAACTAAGGGCTAAATACAATTAACCAACAATTAAACGAAATAAAATGAATTGTAATTTGATGTAAATTGTAACGATCGCGCATACAATGACGTAAAATTCACTGAACTGCACTCGCGCTGATTACACAAAATGAATCTCCTCATCTGTTGCAGGTTCCATTTATATCCGGAAAGTTTTCTTCTTATCCCCTCTAGGAGTTTCCTTTATTTTCTTTAACCTTCAAACACTTTTCGAAAACAGAACGTAACACTGCCCCCTCCTTAGATCCGTTCTGTCCTAGAACAAGTTCAAACTCATGGCATCTGTAAAATGGGCCATGACGGTAAGCATAATTCTGTTCATTTCTGCATCGTCCTTGTTGATAGAAATAACAGTTCACGGTCTTGTCGTCCCCATTCCTATTTTTTTCAACTTGAACTTGTGTACCCCTCCAATCCAGTTGGTGTAAACCGCACCTAAGACATTTTCTCTCAAAACCAGCAAGGCGTTTCATAAGTCTCTGTATTAAGGCTTCTGATGAGACAACTCCTTGGTAACTAAGTAGTAGATGAACCGTTGTTGATCTTGAATCTTCAAAACTCTTACTACTGTAAATCGCTGTTTTCGAAGTTCATCCAAGCCTCTAAACTTCTTCTTAAATACTACGGCAATCCCTCTAGACATACGCAAGTTATGGGCAACACAGTGTGCAAGGTAGTAGTTCTTCGAGATGTCAAACAGATCTTGTTGTACTTTTGTGGTCACTTCAAACCTTGCTTTCGCGGTTGTATTATAGGTGGACATGAACCACTCGAAGTCTTTCGAATCGTTCTTATCTGTTACTTTTTGACAGCTTTCTTTAGCCTTTACGTCATATTGGTCTTTCATTCGGTCACTAGCGATTTGGATGTTCTTTCGAACATTATCGTGGATGATCTGCATTCTCTTCTTGAGTTGGCTGACGTAGTCATCCCCCACAACATCTTCTTCAGGTTTGCATCCAAACTGAATATCGCACGGCAACCTTATCTCACGTCCAAACATCACGTTAGCAGGAGTTTGCCCGGTAGTCTCGTGAACGGATGTTCGATACGCCATTGGGAACAAATGTAAATATTGGTTTCAGTTTCGTTGGTATTTGTAGACAACTTTGGCGAGATATTACCCCATCATTCTATTCATCCGCTTAATCATGCCATCTGATTGAGAATGAAGAGCTGTAGTCCTGGTCTTCTTCACTCCCAGCATTCGATAGACGTTTTGAAACAAAGCAGACTCAAAATTGCGCCGCTAATCTGAATGAAGCTCCAAAGCGGCAGAAAAGCTCTTTTACCAACACGTCCGCAACAGTTGTGGCATCTTGATTTGGTATCGCGTACGCTTCCGTCCATTTGGTGAAATAATCCCTAGCCACCAGAATGTACTTGTTGCCCTATTTCGTTTCTGGGAATGGGCTTGCGATATCTGTTGTTATCTTTAGAAATTGACTTCCAAAGTTGTACTGTGTCATAGAAGCCTTGCGCCTTCCAATTGGTCCGTTTCCCGAGGCGCATAACCACTCCTGTACATCTTCTTTGCAGTTTACCCAATAGAAACTTTCCCTGGCCTTTTCAAACGTCTTTTTCACACCGAAATGTCCACTAGAAGTTTCGTCATGCTACAATACTTCCGACAGTCAGTATCTCAGCACCTTTAGCTGCAGTTTCGTCTCGCTGCCATCGTGGCTCTTCATGGATTGCTTCATAATACCGTTTTCCAGTTTTCTCTTCTAGTCGAACACAATGACCACAGTTAACCGGGCATGGTCGTTTAGATGAGGCGCCTGGGTTGCGATAACTAGTTTCAGCACGATGTTCTGTATCAAAATCGCACTCTTGTAATCGTGTCCTTCTTTGGTAAGTCTTGTCAGCGGTTTTGCAGTGTTGGCAAATCCCAGCACGAATCTGCGTTAATACGTGCACAATCCGAGAAAACTTCGAAGTTTGTGTTTATCCCTTGGTATTGGTCAATCTTATACTGGATAAAATGTGTTCTAAATACTTCATATAAAATATGCAGTCTCCTTTTTCTGACCATCTCCATAGTTTGCCACACTTTGCCATGCACTTGATATATGCTTTTTCATTTTCTTTGGAAACCACTTGTCCTGGCCAATGTTCATCCTCATAGTTAACTACGAAAAATTCGTCCTTCTCCGGTAGGAAACCATCAGCGTTTGTGAGATCTGCGGTTGTAGTATTTATGACTATGTTTTCTTCTTCTGATAAATTTAGTGAAGAACTAGAAGCCAGCAAAAAGTTCTCAACTCAAAGCTTATTCAATAGAGTGGGAAATAAATTTTTTTGTATTGTCGACATTCTTTGTCCGTTAGGTGTAGACTTCCAAGTATCAAGTATTGCCAATAGCACTTGAAATGCCTAAAAAAACAACATCTAATGGCTGAGTAAGATGCGTAGAGTATGGAAGAAGGGCAATGAAGGCAATGTTGCTTTTTTCACAAGCTTCTTTAAATTAGGTAAAACCAGAGAAAAAACCAGTCTGTGAGGAATCGCCTTCGGTCCACGTATCCCACATTTTTTCTGCCTTGTAATTACATGTGGAGTTCCCCTGCAGCATTACGGCATACCGTAAAACTCACAGCCGCTTTGCTGGAATTTTTAGTAGCTTCGGGACACTTGCACCCATGTTTGGTATTTTTTTCTTTTCGGAAAATTTACATTATGTTACGTCGCTGAACTTTAAGGGGTTGACTACAATCATATTGAAGGAAATAATTACACAAGTTGCGAAGTTAATTAGAGCGCATACGCTTATTTTTAGTGATCGTGATAATTAAAAACAGGATTTACTTGTGATAACGCCGTATGTAAGTTTCCTTTTGTGTTAGATTTCAATAGAGTTTAAGGTAATACCGGTGCCGACTTAGCTAATCCCCTACGTTTAAAACGTTTTTACCTTAATTCTTAATAGTTTGGTGGTCAGTCGACTATACGTACATACTAGGTTGTAATCACAATTAATGTTAAAACCTTTTTGTTGTCTCATATTCTTATCTGGTGCGCTTTGATTCTCTAGATCTTTGATTTTCGTATTTTTCTAATTGAATTTAAGAATGTAGAGTCACACCCTTAAGTGTAAAAGTTTAACCGACTAGGTCACTTTGCTGTACGACGTGTTGCTCAGTCGATGGCGTAACTATTCACATATTATTTTGTGACAATTTGTAAGAAAATAACCGTATTTGTTGGAAGAACTTTAAAGGCTGGTCCACCAACACGACTTAAACTTAAGCAAAGCTTAAAAACTTTTTAATTGTCATTTTAGGTATTACTACAGGTACTACCAACACAAATTTCGAAATTTAGATGATTTGTTTTCTGCATTATTTGTTGTTATATAAAGTTTAATTTGACTGAATAATTAAAAATATTATAGTCGTAGAAAAAGTATATTGAAACGTTCAAGAAGTTATTCTCAACTTCGAGAGCCTTTGCGAGTTTTTCCAGAACGTATACCGAAAGATATGGAACATTCGAGAAGGTTTTCCAAAATGTATAAATGCGGCACGAATAAATCAGAAGTTAGTGATTTTCCGAAATTCGAAAACGGCAGTGTTAAGAAGATTATTTAAGTCTAAATAAATAAGTAATTAACCCGTGTGAGATAAATCTACGATGTATAACCTTGTACGTGACTTTAACGTAAACAATAAATGTTAAACAAGTGTGAGAAGTTATCCGCGGATTTTATCTTCGTGTAAGGAATACTGTTAGTGTTTTTATTAAATATCCTTAGATTTAAATTAGATCGGTTAGTTATAAACGTGTATATATTTGTAGTATATATAAATTAGTTAGTTTTAATAATAATAAACGTTACATTGGTGACAGCGGTGGGATCGAATCAAATAAATAAACAATTATTTAGCTTGCGATTTTAGTGTAAGTTATTTAACATCAGTCCCGTAATAAAAACATTGATTGCGTAAATAACTGTTTAGTTCGCGATACGCGTGTTTATTTATAAAGTGTAATCAAAGCTATTTCAGTTCGTTAAAGTAGTGTATTTACACTTTTTATATAATTTATGCCGGTGACACGTTTGCAAGCAGTTAAAATGGATTCAAAAATATATGAAGTTCTCAAATCGATGCATAAAAATATGGAAGAAAATAATAGAAAAATGGGCAAAAATTCTCAGAAAATTGAAGAAAAACTATCCAAACATTCTCAGAAAATGGAAGAAAATTCTAAAAAAATGGAAGAAAAGTTTTATGAACATTCGTAGAAAATGGAAGAATATTCTAAAAAAATAGAAAAAAATTGTTGGAAAATTCTAGAAGTTTAAAAGAAGAAATACGAACGAGCATAGAAAATTGTTCAAGAAGAAACCCAAGCAGATATGTTACATTTAAAAGAAAAATTTGCGAATCTGTGAATGAGAAAATAGAAGTAATAGAAGACAAATTAGAAGACAGTATAAAACTGCTTGAACAAAGAATGAACCAAATGAATTGTCACAGTGAAGGAAGCGTCACGAGCGAACATTTAATAGACCAGCGGGAAGAAACCTCCGAATTTTGATGGTAAAGTTCCATGGTCAACCTACCACAAGCAGTTTGAAGCCGCAGCTACAGCTAATGGTTGGAGCAACAAGCAGAAAGCGACGTCTTTAATAATGTCCTTACGTGGAGAAGTTCTTGGAATCCTGCAAACTGTTCCTGGCCACATACAAGAAAATTACAAATTCTTAATTTCACATTTAGAAATGAGATATGGAGATGCTCATCTTCAACAAGTGTGCCAAGCTCAATTTAAAAGTCGGTTTCAAAAAGCTGCCCAAAGTCTTCAAGAGTTTGAGGTTGACATCGCCAGATTAACACGGCTTGCGTATCCTACAGCGCCAGATACCTTCTTGGAGCAGTTGGCTATTCAAACCTTTGTAGACAGCTTCCAAGACAACGAAACGCAGCAGACTCTTCGGTTAGCTCGACCGAAGACAGTGAATGACGCTTTGGTGGATGCTTTGGAGTTTGAAGCAGCAAAACAGGCATTGCAACGAGACGGCCATAAACTTTGCTGTGCTGCAGAAGTACCCGCGCAGACACTGAAAAGTATCGAGGAGATAGCGCGACAAATACTTCGGGAAAGAGAAGTGACAACTTTGAACTGCGGTGACATAGGCCATGTACGACGGCATCGTACTAAACCTAAGAAGAGGACAAGAAAAACGCTCGAAGATTTGGAACGAAGTGACCAATACAGACAAAAGGTAATTTCGTCTAGTCAGGCTTCGGAGATTAGCATTCAAATGGCATCGCAATTGAATGTATTGGTGGGCTTCGGAAGAGAATTGCGACCACGTGACGGTGTTACGGGATCTGATCCTATTAGTCCGAATACTAATTTCAGCCTCATTACTTTGAGTGTCGTATTTGGCGATTTTTCTCGGAACAGTATGAAAGTATTCACGACGCAAGCATCTACACAATACCAAAAAATCCGATGCCACCATTTCTTCGATTTTCGATCTATTTCGTATAATGTTTTTTTGTACATGTCAAAAAGGTCAACATAGCCCATGTGTCGATTGTAATCCTTCACCAATATGGGACAATTTACGCCTTCAATTTCCCCATTCTTTTGTCTTCTGTTGACAGTCTCACATACGCATGGATTGTGAAAATTACTGATAAAATGAACAGTTTTCTTGTCAATCCATTTTAGGCTAACCAAACCATTAGTCCCAATACGGTAATCATAATCACCTCTTCTCAATTCCTTGTCTTCTTTCAAGGAGGGAATGAATTTGTGGCTTTTTTTGCGGTTCCACAAGCATAAATTCCATCTTTTAGCAAATCAGTCTGCAATTCTACCCAATTGAAAAAATTGTCAAAATAGCCATGATGATTTTTTCCAATCAATGGCATGGTAAGGTCCTGGACAACTCTCTTTCCTATTTTCTTTTCTACAGAGGCATCGGACACTTTGCCCGTATATAGTTGAAATTGGCACATATAACCACTTGAATCGGCGCGAACCCACATTTTGTAGCCTCTTTTCACCGGTTTCATTGGCATATATTGGCGTAGCGAACTTCGCCCTTTGAACCGTATCATCGATTCCTTCTTTGTGTGGACGCATTAATTCTAAGAATGTCTTCGATAAGGTCGCAATGGTCGTATTTTATACAATTTATCAAAATTGGGTTCTCCTTTATTTGGTTGTAGTGTATTATCACTTAGATGCAGATTTCCAAGAAGCCATGAGAAACGATCTCGAGACATGAAAGAACTTATGAATCCATCTCGCAAAGCTATATTTGACGACTAGTAATCGCGATAACTTGGTAGGCGTTTTATTCCTATCATTATGTCAGTGGCGGCTTCTCTATTAGGTCATTTGGTCAATGACCCTCCAAAAAATAAGTAACGTATTTTATTTACTTTAAAATTACAGAAAATTTGCGTTTAAATCAAATTATCAGCGTTTAAATAATTGTCAATTTAAACGTAACAGATACGAAAGCTTGCGAATTTACCCGAGGCTGACACGAACTTGTGCCCAAACTATGCTCCATGTATACTACATTAAAGCCGAATCGTAAATGATAGTTATCGTAGTCAAGAGTGAGACACACAGAATACAATTTTATGCGAGTTAAAAAAGAAGATAAGTAAATGTTTAAATGCTTTAGTGCGGTCTACAGCCCGACCGTCTACGCAATGTAATGCTTACTTTACGTACGTCATTTATCATTACCTTCGCAGCACGTGCGATGTTTCTCTACGTTTAAAAGAATTAAAACATTTCTATCCTAAGCACTGAAAACTCTTCGATTAAAAACACTGTAAATTTTAATGAGCTTGTTATTGATTATTTTGGTAAAGATAGACGAATATCTTAAATATAAATAGCGTTACTGTAAGAATGTTTTTTTAAATGACCCTCTTATACCACTGCATCTTAGTAGTAGTAGTTTCCTTACTTACTCGATCACGCGGAGCGCGTGCGCCGCCGTCCGTTAAACACGCGGCGCGCGGTAGTCACGAAGTTCTCGCATAAAACGCATCCCGCGCGATTAGTAGCCGATCGCGCAGATGGAGTCGTCGCGTTCAGGGCGCGGCTTCGGCTTACGTTTGGCGGCACGGCGTCGTTTCGGCGGTGTCGTGTGCGGTCATGTCGTAGTGGTCGTCGTCGGCGGGCTCGTTTCTGCGCGCGTTGTCGAAAATCGCAGCTATGCTCGGTCGCGATCCTATCCTGGGGCGGTACATCTGTCAAAGAATAACGCAGGTGTCCCAAGGCCAGCTCAGCGAGGACAGAAACCTCGCGTAGAGCAAAAGGGCAAATGCTGGCTTGATCCCGATGCTCAGTAAGCATAGGGGACTGCGACAGCAGGGCCTATCGATCCTTTTGGCTTTTAAGAGTTTTAAGCAAGAGGTGTCAGAAAAGTTACTACAGGGATAACTGGCTTGTGGCGGCCAAGCGTTCATAGCGACGTCGTTTTTTGATCTTTCGATGTCGGCTCTTCCTATCATTGCGAAGCAGAATTCGCCAAGTGTTAGATTGTTCACCTAGGAATAGGGAACGTGAGCTGGGATAGACCGTCGTGAGACAGGTTAGTTTTACCCTACTGATGACGTCGTCGTTGCGATAGTAATCCTGCTCAGTACGAGAGGAACCGCAGGGTCGGACATTTGGTTAAGCACTCGACCGAGCGGGCGTTGGTGCGAAGCTACCATCCGCGGAATTAGACCTGAACGCCTCTAAAGCCGCATCCTATCAAGACAAAGGATGCAACGATACCGCTAGGAGTTTCGCGAGTCAAAAGGCTCCATAACCTTCTTAGGCCGACCGTCCCTCCCAGACGGCAGTCGCCAGAGCCCATTCGCCGCGCGAAGAACTAGCCGCTACTGCATTACGTTGATAGCAAGAAAAGTTTTCATTTCTTCGCTATTTATTGGTGGCATTGCTTAACGTTTTGTTGTTTGTTGTTGTTCTTTGGGTATAATACAAATTTGTATGGAATACAAGATGATCAATGAACTCATTCGGAAAAAGTTGCAAAAATATGTCTACCCGTGTGTCAACGTCTTGTGGAATAACTGAATAATTCTTCTATAAAAGGATTCACGTTTGTGCAATATTCAGGATTTTGTGTCTATGTTACTTTATAATCCTTGGGTAATGGCACAATGGCAATGGCCTCCGGAGAACTGCTATGATTGATGACGAGTACGAACCTGAGCAGTTGCGTTGCGAACAAGAAAACGATCTTGAAATAAAACCACTCCTGGACTGGAAAGGAAACGGCCGACGACCACCAAGGTTTTAAGAAGTTTGCCGCTGTTGGGAATTAAGAAAACTAGGACGACGCTTCTTCACCCTCAATCTGATGGCATGGTTGAGCGGATGAATCGAACAATGCCAAAATACTGTCCGAACAACAACGAGACTGGGATCAGTACTTGCAGTTTTTCCTAATCGCACACCGATCATCTGTTCACGAAAGCACAGGCTAAGCACCATCTTGTGTGATGCTCGGTCGCGAAATACGACTGCTATGCGACCTCCAATTTGGACGAAGACCGGAAGAAGAAGTTGCTGGAGAAGATTACGTCAGCAAGCTGACCAAGAGGCTAGACGACATGGTCTGGTTGTATAATCCCCAAAGGAGACGTATTCTGTCGCCGAAGCTGCAAACGCAATGGGAGGGCCGTTATGAAGTCGTGCAGCGTATTAATGACGTTATATATCGCATACGAAAACCACCCAGAGGCAAGCCAAAAGTGGTCCACGTCGATCGTCTAGCCCCGTTTTCTGGCAATAACCACAATGCAGAAGTTCAGGTCCGAGCCAGAGTAATAAGCAGCAGAACCAGGAATCAAATCGAAGGAATTGATTTCGAAAAGTTTATGAGCTTATACGGAGGTTCTGGAAAGGCTAGGTTCGGAGTTACCACCGAGTAACAACAAGACTTGTTCCAAACACAAAAAGATTACGCCATCGCACATTGCGTGAGCGAGGAGGGGTTGCAGTCGTATTTAAAAAAAAGTTTGGACAGCTAGATGAACTACGAAAACAGCAACCGGCGGTCGGAAAAGATTTAAGACTACGTGGTGACAGACGCTTTGTTTTCTATCTGATCAGCAAGAAATACTCACGCACCAAGCCGTTATACGAAAATCTATGGCGAACATTATGGAAACTCAAAAGACAAATGGAGTTCCACCATGTTAAGAAATTGGCAGTACCCAAGCTTAGTTGTGGCTTAGATCAACTGAATTGGAAGACAGTTTGAAACATGTTGGAGGTCGTCTTCCGAGGAGCAAGCGTTCAAGTATTGGTCTGTAGTTACCAACCAAGAAGAATATCGGGTCAGGAAAAATCCATTGACTGTTACTTTTATGGTCAAGGAAGTTGCCGAAATGGAGAAAACTGCCGCTATCGCCACGATCCTTTCTACCGGTGTCGCATCCAGTCTCCTGTTCTGGAACAGAACAGTCCTAAGAAGAGGGCAGTAAAACGTTCGAGAAGTTATTCTCAACTTCGAGAGCCTTTGCGAGGTTTTCCAAAACGTATACCGAAAGATATGGAACATTCGAGAAGGATTTCCAAAATGTATAAATGCGGCACGAACAAATCAGAAGTTAGTGATTTCCCGCAATTCCAAGACGGCAGTGTTAAGAAGATTATTCAAGTCTAAATAAATAAGTAATTAACGCGTGCGAGATAAATCTACTATGTATAACCTTGTACGTGACCTTAACGTAAACAATAAGCGTTAAACAAGTGTGAGAAGTTATCCGCGGACTTTATCTTCGTGTAAGTAATAGTGCTATACATAAATTATACTGTATGTGTTTTTATTAAATATCCTTAGATTTAAATTAATTGCCTGCCTCGCCTTCGGCTCGGTTTCAAATTTTTATACTCGTTGGTAATAACAACCATTCCTTACTCATTATACTATAAACTATTGTGGAGAAGCCTTTGTGTCTGAATTTTTTTTTTAAATGCAATTTATAATACTGAGCCCCATTTTGAGTATTTTTAAAAATAACGAATTTAATCAAATACTCGCTTAATACTTCATTGCATAATAAAAACACAGATACATTATATTATGCAATCGTATACCTACATTAATTGAATTATTATATAATTATTTTCATTTTTTAAATTACTTATTGTCTTAATTTTTGTTAAAGTTTTACACAGCATATGAATATTAGAACATTACATACACATTCATATTTTTTAGGAAAAAAACTGAAAAAATTAATGGCCATTTTTTGAAAAGGCGGATATTATTATATATAGCTTTGAAAACTCAGACCATCTAAAGAAAAAGCACCAAGTGCACTGATGCGCGGCCATCAAGCGAAGTAATGTAGCAGAAACCACCGTAGGGTGTATGATTTTTAATGTGTTGTGTAATTTTTCAGAAACACAGGGGGTACGTTATTTATTATTAATTTTATTGTAGATATATATATTTATTTTATATATGTGCCCGTACGTATGTATTCTTAAATAAACATATTTTCTTAACAATGCTAGTTTTCTCAACCGTTATATAAAATATTAGCTAAATCTGCAGTTCTTTGTTTCGCCCTCGCCTTTAGTTCTGCCTTCATTAGGAAAACTTCCCTTTTGGGGCACATGCAGTGTACAGTCGCTTTCAAATTCGTTTAATTAATAAATTAACAAAGTCATTTTTCGATCGCACACGCAACGCAGTGGATAAAAAAAAAGTTTATGAAGTACATCTTAAATTTTTTCTTTTGACAGTTTTTTATATTCCACTGCATTAACGATTGTGGTAACCATGAACAAATTCGTTATTAAAGATTTTCATTTAGATATTTAATTTAACCTAATAAAGTGATTTTTTTATTACGAATGTACTTGCTATAACCATGCAATAATAAATATTCCAGACGTTTTATGTGGGTGGAATTAGAGAAACTCAAGGGAAGAAAGGAAATCTCTTTAGAAGAGGAAATGCACTGTCGTAGTTGGACGATTGTGCTGTTTCTATTGGGGTAGTTATAGGAAATATACTCAAATAGGGATAATATTATAATACTAACTTTTCGGAATTCTATCGCAAAATGTTTGTATTTGATACGTACGTAATAAAAAAAAAAGTAAAAATATGATCAATTATCTTTTTAATTTGTGCAGAAATTTCTTTCGCTTTATAATTGATCGTCTTATTAAAGATGAGTTAGCTTTAGCATTGTCCACTGGTTGCTATTAACGACGAACACTTTGCTGTTTGTTCATTGCAAGAATACATTCCCTAATTGGATTATATCTTTCAGGTGCGTCATTTTTGTCTGCGATTACAAATAACACAGTACAGTACAAACAAAAATTGTGATTGCTTAAAAATACATATTATTATACGCCATTTTCATTTTTACTCATAGCAGCTAGCTCAGCTTAAAGTTTGTTGTGTTTTATTTCTGCTATTCAAAAGCTTTCTGACATTGAGATTTTTTTATTATTTTTAGATTGTCTGATAGATTGGAAGAAAGTGTTGAAAAATGCGGAAAAATCGTTAAAAAAAGTTAATATATAGAAACAGAACATTTGATAGTCGTGAAGTTCAAAATCTTTTGTTTGATGAAAGTAGAACATTGAAACTTGAAAAAACCTAAAACAAATATTTGTTTTTTTGTATTACGTGTCAATGCAATACTTTGATCTTTTAGTTTCCATAATATCTGCCCTTATAAGGAAAAGTGCAGTAATCTGCTAATTAAGTAATTTTGAAATAATGACCTGAACATGAATAAATAAGTTTTCAGAATTTTTGAATTTGTTAACTGTTATTTCTCGAACTGTTATTGTCGTTGTGGACAATTAGAGCAAATAAAACGAATTTGTTGAAACTTGTTACAAGCTTTAGCTGGTTACGAACCTGCACGGCCAGCTCTCAACAGTCGGAGAGAGGGTAGGGTTCCTAGAGAAGATTGAAAAAAAAAATAATTAAGGGCGCCAGAGCCTATCCAAAGTCAGTTTCTGCTTGCTCACCACAGAATGGTAATAAACTTGTAACTAGATGTTAAGTTCGTAACTGCTGAAAGAAACGAATAAAAGAGAAAAACTAAATCGTTAACAACAATTGCACTTTAATTACTCGATCAATTATATCTATATCTTATCTATCTAAATATAGTCGAAGTTAAATAGCCACATTTAAGTAAATACTAGTGAGAATATACAACATCGAATCACAGTAGGATAGGCAACTTACATGACATAAGTGAAGAACATGACGACGAATAGTTCGCAGTAAAAATCGTTTACATAATTAGAAATATGGCAGTAACGACAATAAGGCAAAATAATTATTATAGCATTAACATTAAATTATCACAATAAATAAGCATAAACAGCATACGTAGTGTAAGCAAATTTACTAACTAATGATATTACCATTACGATAATCAGTACGAAGTTATGATGATTGTAAGTTTCGTGAGAAACCTCGTTGACGACGAAAGAAACTTTATAAAAAAACACTTACCACCAAATACAGGTGTTCCTTTTATGCGGAGGAAGCGCTTCCTTCGACACGTACCCTGTAATTAATTTTAATTGCAAATCGTGTCAATCTAATAGCTCACGAAATCCGAATCTACAAAGTCATTACTTAAATGGTAAAATGTACACATAACACAAACCGAACGTCGGATGCTGTTATACCCTTTTTCTATGATTTAATTAATTCCAACAGTAGGCCTTATAAATATTTAGAATCGTTCCAACACAATATTCGTCGAGGGTTATCTCTCGTCTTTCGGTATCGGATAGAATTCATTGGCTGGATGGTGGTAAGAATAGCCGGTGACGATACAAATATCCCACGATCGTAACGAAATCACAAACTTTCCCTGATGGGCTTTAAATTATAGCCAGAATGCCCTGATTTATTAGGTGGCACATGGGGCTAACCAAAAAGACATAAAATTACTTTTAATTACAGAAAGAAATAAAATTACTTACGCTGCGGAAGTAAATTAGTTAATTAAAGAAACTACATAATTTCCATCGTGTCCCTAACACGTGGATGATTTTAGAGAACGAACTTTCACTCACGCAGCCCGGGATGTTACCAGTTACAATGTTAAAGTTAAAAATGTCGGAGAAGACACCGGATGTCCTTTGCGCAATACAAAGTGACCAACGAACCCGATAGATGGCGTCAACAAATATCAAAAGCAATTTTTAATTAAGTTGATATACAGGGTAATGCAATATTTAAATTTATGCACGTAACAGAATTCCCCCCCCCCCCCAGCAAGATAAAAGCGTGGAGCGGAGATAACGAAACAAAAGCTAAAATGAAGACAGAAATTTAGGCATACGCCAAGGATAAAACCCTTAAATCCAAAACCAACCCAATTCCAAGAAACCCAACCCCGTGTAATCTCATCAGATTACCACAAATACAGAAGAGACAGAGCTTTTCCAGAATCTTAAGAATGCCGACAACCAAAACTGTAACAGAAGCGCACGAAGCGAAAGGTATCTCCAAGAAACCAAGAGTAATTTGATCTAAAAGCAAAGAAGAATACCAACACGGTTTACTAATTTCCGAAGCGCATAAAGCGATACCAAAAAGTAAGGTACAAACAATCAGTAACCCAATACAGTAAGGACGTAAGTATCAAAAGAATTCCAGAGAAAAGAAAAGAATATAGGAAAGGTAGAAGTTTGGACAAGCGTCCAGGACTAAGTAGCCCTAAAATTCCCTGAAACCCCAACCCTTAAGTACACAACCACCCTGAATACTAAGCCCAGGAAACCCCTCAGGATAAGGACAAGGTACTAAAGGAAGATGGAAGAGGAACGGTACCCAAACCCACGAGACTAGGAAATGACCCCAGGAATCCTATCACAGCCTAAGGTTTCCTCGTTGAAGTGCCGGACGATTGTGTGGCGTCGAAGTCTTAACCACACCTCAAGCCCTCGCGATCAGATGGAAAAACGCGTCGTTGGACCCCCCAACGTTAGTCCACACAAGCGCGCGTCACCGCAACCAGTACTTGCTTGACCACAATAGTCTTCCTCCCACCCAGGAAGGAATCTGATCTATGATCAGGAGAAACAAGACCCAGGAAAATCCCTCCCACCTTGAAAGTAGATAAAAGAAAAAGAAAAGAAGCATCCCAAAATTTTGCCCACAAATCCAAAATAAAAGGACTACAGCCTGCAATTGCTAGACTGTAGCCGGAAGCGGTGCCTGCTGTACAACCACAACATCCTATGCGCCGGTTAAGAAGAATTGGTCACCCCCGCCAAGCTCCACCAAGTCCGCCGTTACGGTCCCCGAGAGGTATCATGCCTGGTCCAGAATCTTGGGGCTACCGGGTCAGAGACAACCAACCTTCCCGGACGCATAGCCGTCAGGTTCCCACAACAGGCGCCCCCCCACTCATGGTGACAGATCGAAAGAAGAGAAAGAAAGACAGGAAGACAGAAGGAGAAAAGAGAGTACAGGTGTTGTTGTACGGCTCGACTACCTCTCCCTAGATAGCCGACCCCGAGTGACCTACCCTACAATGCCCAACCAGCCGCCCGAAGTAGATAGAATCGGTGATATCCAAGATTTAGCTGTAGAACAAAACAAAAGAAACTTGTTTTAAACATTCCAAAAGCCGACAAGCGGGATAGAATAATCCGAGAGTAACCTTACATACTAAGTAAACTAAATAAAAGGAATTCAGGAAGTTAAGCCTTCCAAAAGAACCAAAGAAAAGGATAAACTTTCTATCAGTGACAGACAACACCGAAAAGCCGACAAAGCGGAACGTAATATATACAGTGAGGGCGTTGCTGTCGTTTAAACCACTAACTATACTATACTAGCAAAGCAAACCCCAGAGGAAAAAAAAATCTAACTAAAGATACCATGCGGAGTTTTAACTCCTAAAGAATGGGAATACTATACTAATTACTATACTACTAAACTTATATTAGGTGTTACTACAGCCAAGGAATAAGGATATCAGATTCAAATAGTCAAAATCAGAGAAGAACGAGAGAAAAAATTGTCAATCCGAGAGTATATCAGGACCAATAAGAGAACGCTAATAGTCGAAATATCGAGAAACCAAAAAGTTACTATGCTTTAATCGCTTTCGAGGTTTGTGATAGTTAAAGGATAAGGTATCAGTAGGGAAAGAAGTTGAGTCTACAGAAGAATCTGGTTCGTTGTCCGAAACAGCAGGTTTAAGGTCTTTAACATGCCAAGTCCCAAGAGAAACTCCATCGTCATTTGCTAACTCGTATGTCCAAGGAGAAGAAATGCGTTTGACCTGGAAAGGTCCGATAAATTTCGGTGCTAACTTAGCATTGAAATGTTTGCTGGCGTCAGAAAGTACGAAGTTACGTTTCCAAACACGATCTCCAACGTGGAAACGAACAGAGCGACGACGTAAGTTATACCGATGACCAGTATTAGCATACGACTTAGATAGTTTTTGTAGAATACTTAAACGAAGTTTTTCATAGAATTCGTTGCGTGGATGTATTGGACGTTCGGGTTCAGGAAGTTCTTCTGTAGAAGAAGGAGGATTACCTAATAAGTCTCCATAGAGATTATGTTCACGACCACAGAAAGCAAAGTAAGGTGACATCCCAATAATTTCATGTTTCGCAGTACGAATAGCGCAACCAATGTGCGGTAAGTGAACATCCCATGAGCGTTGGTTTCCTTTTACATACGATGCCAACATGGTTTTTACTACCCTATTAACCCGTTCAGCAGGGTTGGCTTGAGGATGGTAACGAGCCGTAAACAAAATAGTAGTGCGATATTGGGCACATAAACGAGTAAACTCGCGACTGCGAAATTGAACGCCATTATCAGAGATAATGTATTGAGGAGTACCGAACAGTAAGAAGATATTTTCCTCTATTAACTTAGAAACTGCAGAAGCCGTAGCCGTGCGCAATGGAAAAAGACAAGTAAATTTAGAAAAAGAGTCTACCACAACCAAGATGTAACAGTTGCCCTTCGAAGATCGAGGTAAAGGACCAACAATATCAATACAGAGTACTTGCCATGGACGTACTGGTTTTGCTCTAGGAGCTAGAAATCCTGGAGGTGCTTTCTGTTCTACTTTATGAGAAGCACACACTGTACATTTCCGAATATATTCAGTAACCTTAGATGAGGCCAGTAATAATGTTCACGAATACGCGCTAACGTCTTCGTAACTCCACAGTGACCAGCAGTAGGAAGATCGTGATATTGCTGTATAATTAATTTTTGTTGATTCTTAGGAACCACTACTTTCCAATTAGAATGATTCGACGAAGTTCGAAGTGATTTGTATAGCAGGCCATCAACTACGGACCATGAAGCAAACTTGCGAGGAAACATCGTAACTCGGTCGATAAGTTTCAAATACCAAGGATCAGTTATAGGAAGAGTAATGCCAAAGCCAGATAAAGGTACATTAGGAAGTTCAGTCATTGTATCCACTGGTGTAACAGAGCGAGATAATAAATCAGGTACTACATGTTCTTTACCTTTTCGGTGTATGATAGAAAAGTCGTATTGTTGTAATCGAATAGACCAGCGCGCTAAGCGCCCAGAAGGAGATTGTAGTCGATGTAACCAAAGCAAAGAGTGATGATCAGTAACTACCGTGAAGTGAGAGCCTTCAATGTAAGGACGAAACTTTTCTATAGCCCAAAGTACTGCTAAGCATTCCTTTTCGGTTGTAGAGTAATTACGCTCAGGTTTGGTTAATGAGCGGCTAATATAGCTAACGACAGTTTCCCCTTTATCAGTAGTTTGACTTAACACTGCCCCTAACCCAAAATCTGAGGCATCTGTTTGCACAGTAAAAGGAAGAGAAAAATCGGGACAAGAAAGAATAGGTGCCGAAACTAAGCAATTTTGTAAAGTAAGAAAAGCGTTTTGACACTCTCGAGTCCAAAGAAAAGAAACATTTTTCTTAGTCAAGTTAGTTAAAGGAGATATCAAAGAAGAAAAGTTAGGAATGAATCGCCGATACCAACTCGCCATGCCAATCAATCTACGCACTTCAGAAACTTTTGTAGGAATAGGAATATTACAGATCGCAGCAACCTTATCAGGATCGACTAGTAAACCATTTTTGTTGACGACATACCCTAGATATTTCAGCTCAGGCCGACAGAAATGACATTTGTCTCGATTTAATGTGAGACCAGCAGTAAATAACCGTTGCAACACTTTCGTCAAAACTTGCATATGATCGTCGAAAGTTGGCGTAGCAATGATGATGTCATCCAAGTATGCGAAACAAAAAGGTTCTAGATCAGCCCCAATAACTTGATCAATCAGACGCTGGAACGTAGCAGGTGCATTATGAAGTCCGAAAGGCATTCGAGTAAATTGAAATAAGCCCCTCTGCGGCACTGTAAAAGCTGTTATCGCCTTAGATTCAGAAGAAAGAGGAATTTGCCAGTAAGCTGATCTGATATCTAAAGAAGAGAGAAAGCGGGCGTCTCGTAAGCGATCTAGAATAGAAGATATATAGGGAAGCGGATATGCATCCTTTTGAGTCACTTCGTTGACTTTCCTAAAGTCCACACAAAACCGATAAGTACCGTCAGATTTCTTAACTAGAACGATCGGACTAGACCAAGGACTTGAAGAAGGTTCTACTACACCCATTTGTAGCATTTTGTCCAATTCGGTATGAGCGATTGAAAGTAAAGTAGGAGAAAGAGGATAGTAACGCTGCTTAATTGGTTCAGCCGAAGTCAAAATCCGATGATGTACTAAATTGGTTTGTCCTAGATCTGATGGTTGAGAAAGAAATGCTTGGTCAAGTAAATTAGATAAAGTAATATTTTGGTCCAAGGTTAGGTCAGAGAGAACATGTAGAACATCAACACTAGGTGCTGATTCTAAAGAAGAATTAAAGCTCCATAATCCCTTACGAAAGTCCGGCACGAAATCCATAGCCTTCCAAAAGTCAATACCTAAAATTAAGGGTTGAGAAATTTCAGGAATAATTAAAGTATTCAATATTGTTACTTTATCCTCAAGACGAAAAGGAAGAGATAAAGAACCTAAAACAGTACATGTCACCCCATTAGCTAACTTACAGAAGGAAGTCTTTGAATTCAAGAAAGTTACGTCTAAAGAGCGTAGTTTCTCCCACCCAGGTCCGCCAAGAATAGTGCGTGAAGCTCCAGAATCAAGCAGTGCTTTGAAATGAATTCCCAAAACCGTAACATTTAGAAAAGGACGTTCGTCACCCCTAACACTCGCTAAAACAAAGTCCAAAAGAAATCGCTGCCTATCTTCCAATCCATTAAAAGATGTGTCCGAGTTTAAGAATAATTCACAAGAATCCTCGACTCGGTCCGAAGACTCCAAAGTTAGTTTCCCGAATTGCAACGTGGACAGGAAGTACGAGTTACACCCTGTCTCCCACAACCATAGCAGTGAAGTGTTTGTGGCCTTGGACATTGTGGAGATAAGTGACCAACCCGATTGCAGTTCCAACAACGTGTTTCTCTAGCAGAAGTAGCAGTAGACGAACTTCGAGAAGTAGAAGCTCGATTATCAGGAGTAGACGAAGTACTAGAACAAGGATAAGAAGGACGAGAGCGAGCAGAAGCATTAGCAAAAGTAACTCTAGTAGCAGTCTTTGGTGGTTCTACAACTGGACCTACATAAGCTAAATTTGGTTCAAGTAATCGCGACGTTTTCCGAGAAGGAGGAGGTTTAAAATTATCCACTAGTTGTTTATTGTGTTCTAATTTCTTGCCAATAGCTAACAATTGTGAAAGTGAAGTAATGTCGACAAGAACGAGAGAAGTTTGATAGAAAGGAGAGAGATTTCGTAAAATGATCTTGAGTTGTTGGGCTTCCGACAAAGGTTCTGCTAATCGATTAAATAAACTTTGCATAATAGCAACGTAAATAGCGATCGTTTCGGTGTGTCCTATCGTTCGAGAACGAATCTCTTCTAACAACCTATCGTCGTAGTCCATTGGTAAGAATTCTTCTTTAAGAAATGTCACTACATCCTTCCACGAACGTAATTGAGAACGACGAGAACGGAAAAGAAGTAAAGCCTTGCCACTAAGAATTTCAGGAGCACAGTTGAACAACTGTTGTTTAGAAACGTTACGAGCTACTCGTAATTCTTCGATCCTAGTAAGAAAGTCTAATACAGAAGAAGAGTTGTCGCCAGAGAAAGAAATATTAAATTTAGCTACAGTAGTAGATTTAGAATAGCCTTCAGCCGATGGTACAGGCGTTGTCAATTCCCCTTCAGATTCAGAAGAAATCAAGTCAGGTTCTTCTTCATGATGTACGTTAGTCGAATTAGCTTGAGGTACAGAATGAGTAACTGGAGAAGAAATCGAAGCAATAGAAGGTCTGGTCTTGCGGATTTTTGATTCAACGTCATTTTTCAGTCCCTGTAGTGTTATTAAGAATTTATTTCGTTCAGTCAATTCAAAGTCAGAGGTTGCATTCAGTAATTCGCACCGTCGTTGTGCGTGAAGCCAAAGAGTACTTAATTTTAAGAATAAGGAAGAAGAAATGTCCCCATCGAAATTATTCACCGATGCAGTAAGTTCAATAAGAGTTTGTTCAAAAGCTGCCTTGTCTTCCCCATATGGTATAGAATGTTTGACCGAAGTAAATGACTTATTCAATTCCACCTGATGTGCTGTTCGTACCATTTTCCTAAGACGATCTACACTAATATCTGTATCGATACCTCTAGAAATTAATTCGTATTCAAGTTCGAATTTGTGAAGTCGGTTTACATCAAATTTCCAAATAGTAGCCATTTTGTTGAAGTAATAAGTAATAGACAAAATCGAAAGAAAACCAACAATATAAGCTACCTATTCCTAACCTAATTAACTAAGATACCAATAAATGATGTAATCCTAATTCAAGAAAATTTGTTATACGAAAACCGAGAGAAAGTCAACAGCACACCTTAACCTATGTATAAACGAGATAGCCTATCACTCAATGATACTACTACGCTAATCACAATTAAAGCAAATTGTTAGAGAAATATAGTGAATGAGAAACTCGATATGAGACAATCGAGGCCCCAATCAGTTGGGCTGCCAATTTGTTACAAGCTTTAGCTGGTTACGAACCTGCACGGCCAGCTCTCAACAGTCGGAGAGAGGGTAGGGTTCCTAGAGAAGATTGAAAAAAAAATAATTAAGGGCGCCAGAGCCTATCCAAAGTCAGTTTCTGCTTGCTCACCACAGAATGGTAATAAACTTGTAACTAGATGTTAGGTTCGTAACCAGCTAAAGCTTGTAACAAATTGGCGCCCAACGTGGGGCTTCTGTATTTGTGGTAATCTGATGAGATTACACGGGGTTGGGTTTCTTGGAATTGGGTTGGTTTTGGATTTAAGGGTTCTATCCTTGGCGTATGCCTAAATTTCTGTCTTCATTTTAGCTTTTGTTTCGTTATCTCCGCTCCACGCTTTTATCTTGCTGGGAATTCTGTTACGTGCATAAATTTAAATATTGCATTACCCTGTATATCAACTTAATTAAAAATTGCTTTTGATATTTATTGACGCCATCTATCGGGTTCGTTGGTCACTTTGTATTGCGCAAACGACATCCGGTGTCTTCTCCGACATTTTAACTTTAACATTGTAACTGGTAACATCCAGGGCTGCGTGAGTGAAAGTTCGTTCTCTAAAATCATCCACGTGTTAGGGACACGATGGAAATTATGTAGTTTCTTTAATTAACTAATTTACTTCCGCAGCGTAAGTAATTTTATTTCTTTCTGTAATTAAAATTAATTTTTATGTCTTTTTGGTTAGCCGCCATGTGGCACCTAATAAATCAGGGCATTCTGGCTATAATTTAAAGCCCATCAGGGAAAGTTTGTGATTTCGTTACGATCGTGGGATATTTGTATCGTCACCGGCTATTCTTACCACCATCCGGCCAATGAATTCTATCCGATACCGAAAGACGAGAGATAACCCTCGACGAATATTGTGTTGGAACGATTCTAAATATTTATAAGGCCTACTGTTGGAATTAATTAAATCATAGAAAAAGGGTATAACAGCATCCGACGTTCGGTTTGTGTTATGTGTACATTTTACCATTTAAGTAATGACTTTGTAGATTCGGATTTCGTGAGCTATTAGATTGACACGATTTGCAATTAAAATTAATTACAGGGTACGTGTCGAAGGAAGCGCTTCCTCCGCATAAAAGGAACACCTGTATTTGGGGGTAAGTGTTTTTTTATAAAGTTTCTTTCGTCGTCAACGAGGTTTCTCACGAAACTTACAATCATCATAACTTCGTACTGATTATCGTAATGGTAATATCATTAGTTAGTAAATTTGCTTATACTACGTATGCTGTTTATGCTTATTTATTGTGATAATTTAATGTTAATGCTATAATAATTATTTTGCCTTATTGTCGTTACTGCCATATTTCTAATTATGTAAACGATATTTACTGCGAACTATTCGTCGTCATGTTCTTCACTTATGTCATGTAAGTTGCCTATCCTACTGTGATTCGATGTTGTATATTCTCACTAGTATTTACTTAAATGTGGCTATTTAACTTCGACTATATTTAGATAGATAAGATATAGATATAATTGATCGAGTAATTAAAGTGCAATTGTTGTTAACGATTTAGTTTTTCTCTTTTATTCGTTTCTTTCAGCAGTTACGAACTTAACATCTAGTTACAAGTTTATTACCATTCTGTGGTGAGCAAGCAGAAACTGACTTTGGATAGGCTCTGGCGCCCTTAATTATTTTTTTTCAATCTTCTCTAGGAACCCTACCCTCTCTCCGACTGTTGAGAGCTGGCCGTGCAGGTTCGTAACCAGCTAAAGCTTGTAACAAACTAAATATTTAGGAGCATTAGAAACAGTGCCGGACTTATGTCTTGGGGGGCCCGGGGCACTTCAAGTTCGGTGGGCCCCTTAAACACAGAAATTGAGATGTATGGCAATTCAAGAAATTTACACATCAACGTTCGTTTATTATATTGTTGCGTATTTAATTATTAAAAACTAATTTATTTAAACGACACAAACGATGTTTTACTTATTCTAGAAATATGTACACTTTTAAATTAACCGAACTAATAAAATCTAATAATATTTAATAAAAACACTTTTACTATAATTTACATCACATACAAGAAGATAAGATAACGTCCTCGGATAGCCTCACACTTGTTTGTTTACACTATAAGTCACGTTCACTCGATTCGGTGTACACTGTTATTTATTTAATACTTCGCACGTGCTAATCACTTATTTATCTTCACTTGAATAATCTTCTTAACACTGATGTATTCGCATTCCAGCAATAACTGACCTACGAATTGTTCCGTGGGTATATATACACATCGGCGAATCCTTCTCGAGTGTTCCCTACTTTTCGCTATATCTTCTAGAAAATGGATAACAGCTTCTACAAGGCTCTTGCATTTGCAAATAATTTCTCGAACGTTTCAATATGCTGGGTTATCGTAGTTCTCGGATAATTCTTTATTAACGCCAGTTTGCTGATCGATTTCTCTCCTGAACAGTTAGTGATCATCATGCTCAAATATATTCTAAGAGCTACATTAACACCAAGAAAGGCATCAGCAAGTCCTTCATCATGAAGTAATACTGCCTATTGAGACGGCGTAAGACACGACCTAAGTTTGGCAAAGGCTGCAAACTGAAGTATTTCTTCTATGAAGACATAACTGAAATCACGAGGGAAAGCAGTTGTAAGTTTTTTTTCGTAACTCTGCATCTGACAGACTGCATAAGTTAATGATTACTTTGAATTTGTCATATACTGATTGGTATGCTACTCTACGTTCTTGTAAGGCCACAGACAGCTGATCTAAAATGATATTGAAAGTTCCACATCTGAATTTTTCTTCGAGGAGAGAGAGCAACTTATGATGCTGATGTTAGTATCGCATCATAACGTGTGTTTATCTTCCTTGGTCTGCTTGTAGCGGCTTTGCAATCTGTGTTTCCACAAAAGCTCCTGGCATCTAATTCCAGCTCTTCGTACCTATTACAAAGTGATTCTAGAAACCTTTCCAGAGAATCAATTAAATCTACCACTTTCTTTAGATCAATTTCAACTCCTTGAAAAGTTTTATTTGTGCTGTTAAAGCGCACCAGAATTAAATTCCAAATTTTGGCCATCAGAGCAGTTTTGAGGTTGTCCATTTTATCTGCTAATGTCCGGGTTTCATGTCTTGCTTCAGGTGTTTGCTCCAAGTCACTGTCAATATCTCTGAGGGCGTTTTGAATTTGGTTGTATCCTTCTGCAAGGGCTTCAGTAGCATCAACTCTTGCTGACCAACGTGTGTCAGACAATGACTGCACAGTTAGAATTCTTTTATTCCCTTCTAAAGATTTCGTTAAAATTGCCCATCTGTGTGTTGACGCACAAAAAAGGTGTATAACCTCTGTATGAAGCCAAAATAACTGACAGCTTCAACACAGCAAGAGGCAGCAACGTGTCCAACAAGATTCAATGAGTCAGCTGCACAGCGAATGAAAACTGCTACTGGGTTTTTATCCTTGAGTCTGGGTTTTAGTCTTGTGCAGCGTCCAGACATATTGTTGGCATTGTCGTATGACTGTCTTCTGTAGTTGTCAAAATCAATACCTTCTTTTTCTAGAAATTCCAGAAGAGATGTAGCTAGTACTTCAGCTTTGTGAGAGCCCGTCTGCAGGAAAGTTAAAAACCTTTCTACGGGCTTCCCAGAAACAACATATCGCACAATGACTGCTAACTGGTCGACATGAGCCAGGTCTGGTGTTGAATCAACGGAAACTGAAAAGTACTTGGCAGTGTTAAGTTCTTTCACAATATAAGTCTTAACTTGTTGCCATCAGCAAAATAATTTCTTCATAGATGGTTGGTGATAAGTATGACTGCTTACCACTTCCAGGATTGCCAAATTCTTTAAGGTGACCCATCAGAAACAGATCAAATTGTGCAATAAGTTCCATATAATACCCAAAAAATTTCCATTATATTTAGATCCTATGATCTCTTGACTACCTCTAAATGCCAGGCCTCTCTCAGCTAGAAAGATTGTCACGGCTACAACGCGACGCAATATTTCAGTCCAGTATTTCTTATTTTCTTGCACTAGCTTTTCAAATACTTTGTCAACATGAGAAGATTCTCTACATCAAAAATTAAACTTCAGCACAGATTTTAGGTGGCCTTGGCTTCGTTCGTGAGTCTTCATTTTTTCCTCTGCTTTTTTTCAGCCATTAAAGCCGTCCTCTTTGGAAAATCTGTCAGATCTGCTGGACATCAACGTACAATAAACTGTGCCGTTTGATGAGCCAGTTTCTCAAATGCTGTTCTCCGTTGTCATGGTTAGTGTAAAACATTGAATTTTTGAAATAACGATAATGCCCATGCAACTTGTCCTGACTTTGACCTGATTGATAATGACGTCGAGATTTTGGATAGGAATCAGAGTCACTTCTGTTTTGATGCATCATAGCAGATTTTGACCAAAAAGACACAAGCTTTACTCCAATAGGAAACCAAGTAGCTGGATCTGGACCATATGATAATGATCGATTATCCATGTCTGAACTATCTGAAAGAGGTGATGAACCAACACCTTTAATATCTTGATTTGATATGTTACTTTCGTTTTCTGCAGATGCACATGGTATAGTGAGGGTGGTTCTTCAGAAAGGATGTATGGCGCTAGTTGTTCTATATATTTCTATGCTTTCCAGTTTTGTTGCAGAAAAAAATTCTGTAAGGCGTTGTGTTTTTGCCAAGACAGCAGCATTTTTCTCATTCCTTTCTTTAAAAGCTTTTCTCTTCTGAGCTCCAGATAGTGGAACTTTCCGTGGTATTGCCGAGCCTGTCTTTTCTAGTTTCTAAATTCTGTCCTTTAAACTTTTTATATAAAATACTTCAATAATAATTTGTAAGATTTTCCCAAGTTATTTGTTTGTCTTATATATTTGTAATTTCGTAGAAATCTGTAGTGTTTTCTTTTATTAAGTACTACCTACATATTATACATATTTATTTTTGGTAAACAAAATTTGTACTCATAAAAAATCATTATGTTGGTAAGTTGGGGGCTGCAATATTAAATAAAATACGTCATCGTACGATAATTTCGATGAGCTTCGACGCCGACCATAATTTTTTGCTGACAGTCGGGCAACACTGCTTAGTTTAAAGGTTATGTCTCAGATTTAAATGGGATGTAGTCATGTAGTCGAGACGATAACAAAAAAAGGCACCTACATCAGTATATCTAGCACGTGTGTTAACAAGAAAAATGCCACTTATCTGAGGAGAGTGTAGATGATCTTGCTGTGTTGCACTTCGTGTAGGCGTAAGTTTTAAACAAATTCATTTCATGGTAGTCCTGACTCGAGGACCGCGGGACGAACACGAATTATAGCACACACAAACTGTCAAGACACTCGCAGTCCGCGAGGGGGGCCCGGTGCAATTGCCCCTTTTGCCAACTGCCAACATTGCTAGTTATTTGCCTAGATTAAAGACACAATGGTCAGTGGTTTTAATGACTGGATTTGTCTCCATCAAACAATTGAGAGACACAAAAAAAAGCAAAACCACAATGAATCCTGTGCTATTTTTGATGGATGTAGGTTAAACAAAACGATTGACCACAAACTAGAGTCGAAGATTCGGCACGAAATTTCCATATGAAAATAAATTTTGGAGCGTATTATTGACGTTACTTTGGCTACTATCTTTTTTATGAATAAAAAAAATGTGATAGTATGCCATGTCACCTGGACTATCCAGGGTAAGACGGCATACCACCGCATCTCTATACTGTTCGGTGTTAGGCATTTAAAACCAGGCTCTTATTGAAGATTTATATAATTTATTTGTCAAAAGAAAACATTTATTAGAACTTAATTTACTTTTTTACAATAACATTTTAAACTCACACTTCACAAATAAACGTTTTTGCATTTCTTGGAAGTCCGGCACATTCACAGTGCGCCCATTTTAGACAAGACTGACATTTCAACCACCATTCGTTACGCTTTGAATGCGAAAAAAGCTCGTTGCAATAAATACGTACGGCGTCATTTTCATCATCATCAGTTTCTTCAGCAAATTCCCCCTCATCTTGGTGAATTTCTTCTTCTTTAAAACTCTCTTTGCCTTGCGAGCAGACTTTCTTCGTTGTGCCTTTTCTTTCTGTACCACTATTTCTTTTAAAGCTTCTATTTCGGGAGTGCTGTTAAGTATCCCAGTTTTTCCTGTATTTCTAGAACGCTTTTTACGATTTAAGGATGTGACTTTTGGAAGTGGAGATATATCTGTTATGGCAACATAAAAGCTAGAAGATGAAGGCTTTTGAAAAGATGTCGAAGCCTCAGTATTTTCCAAAAGGATATCATGTTGTGTAGCATCAGTCAGTAAAGCCTCAGGTTCCTTATCACCAGAATTACTTTCAAGAGGTCCTAGATCTGTTGCTTCCGCTGGAGCAAACATCCAGTCTGGGAAAATGTCAGGGTTCAAGGGATATATTCTTGTCGTGGAAAACCCCTTTGCAGCATTAGAAAGTGTTCCTGCCTTCTGGTACGCATTTTTGAAAAGTTCAGCCGGGTAGAGCGTTACGGTTCTTCCTGGATGGGTTTTTAGCCATAAATTTAATTCTTGATTATAATAGGTTGTAAGCGGTCAAAAAAACGCCACATCGAGAGGCTGTACTCGATGAGTATAGTGGGGCGGAAAACAAAAAAGAACAATTTCATGGGATTTAGCAAACTCTTGAGCCTCAAGGCTTTTATGGCTTATGTGACTATTCAGCATCAACAGGACTTTATCTTGTCTTGTTGGTTTAATATGCTTCACAAAGTGCTCTAACCATTTGACGAATATGTTCTTGTCCATCCAGCCATTTTCCTGAGTAAATGCAACTGCGCCAGCGGGAGCGTTGTCCATTTTTTCTAGGGTAAATTAATGCTGGTGGCACATAGACTCCTGCAGCACTAAAACTGCAAACTACTGTAAGATGGTGCCCACGTTCGGCGCTTGAAAGAACACCGACTTGTTTTTTACCTTTACAAGCTATAATCTTAGAATTTTTGGAAGGTACAGTAGAGAGGCCACTTTCATCCATGCTAAATATTTTTGTACAGTCAAACTTTACATTTTCCATAGCTTGAGCGAGCAACTCAAAGTACTTCTTAATTTGCGGCTTGTTAAAAGCTCGAGTCCTTGCTGCCGATGTGGACTCTGGGGTTCTAAGGGACAATGTTGGATTCCGGGTTAGAAAACCCTTTAACCAATCCCAACCAGCTTTTCCTTTTCTTTGCTAGCTTACAAAGTTCAATTGTTGTTATTCCAAAAAATCTATTTTTTAAACTTTTAATGTGCTCCGTTAACTCTTGTTCCTGCTCGATTGAAAAAGTGGTTTTCTGGCCACCCATATAATCTTTTGTAAAACCAGTGGCAAATCGGTTACCACTAACTTTATTAGCTCGTCTTCTTAGTGTCCCAAAAGGAACGTTAAAAGTTTTTGAAGCGCGCAGCCAACCCATTTGTTTATTTTCAATGCCTTCATATCCTCGTCCTTCCAGCCGTGCCGGTTACTTTTTCGATGATAGTGTCCAAATAATTTTATTGTTTCCTGTACCATATGAATAAAGATTTTGGCGCCATAAAAACTTATAGGTTGGGGATTCATGAAACGTTTTAATTTGTTATACAGGTCACATTTACAGTAATAAATTTACAAATACATCTAATATAAACTACTAACAAAAACTTCCTTACCTGTTTATTCACAAAAAATCTGTCGATGGTAAAATACGACACTGAAACGTAGACCGATGCAACCGCTTATTCGCTGTCAACTGTTGTAAACGTACACCGCGTTTTAAGCGCGAAATATAAATATTTGTTAGAGAAATATGTATATGTATGCCCAGCTCGGGCAGTATGTCATCTTAGGCACAAATCTCCTATTTGAAAAATTATATTGAGATCGGATAATAAAAACCCACACAGCACAAGCATATCCAATGGATATGAAATGTACACACCAACCATGGATACCGGAGGTGCATCGAACATCCATATTTAATATTATGGAGCAAGGATGGAGGTCCATTGGATATATCATTCCGTCACGGAAGGATCTTCATAGTATGTCCATAGGACCTCCAGGTGGATAAACATTTTACATCCATATGGAGATATATTGAACAGTCATATGAACGTACAAAATACATACATATGGAGGTTCAATGAACATTTAATTAAAGTATAATAAACATTCATTTTTTATAGAACCTTCATATGTAGGTAAAATATATGTGCATATCTATATATTAACAAAAAATATGGCCACACGTCAAATAAAGTCAATACAAAATGCCAATAGTGATATTTTCCAGATGCAACAACTCCGGTTGGTCCACAGAAAATATGACCACTTGTTCATTTTCACTCAAACACAATCGAACTTTTTTATTTACACATTCTCTCATTTTTCTAGAGCTTTTATCCATTATTTATATTATAGGAATCCAAATACTTACTAGATTAATGTACAGCAAAAGTAAATTCAAATAGGTATGCAAAAATACCTTGTCTTTACCCAATAAACACATCTGTACTGGCAATGTACTCCTTAGCCGGCACTCAGAATGCTGGCAATGTACTAAAATGAAGTTCACTGCCGGTAACCAGGTGACACACCGGCCGATATATTGCCGGATGAATCTTGCCAATGCAGAAATTGCATCGAACCAATATCGGCAAGTTATGTATATTAATACAAGTTAAATGCAGAATTCCAGTGAAATCTGTGCAATATAATATGTACTTTGCCATCACATAAATAGTGCGCAATTTTAAAAGCATTGGCAATGTTAGCAACTTAACACAAATTAAATGCATACAATGGTATTATCATTTTTAATTTAATTAATAAAACAATTTGGAAACTTAACATACAATGTCCATATATGTACTGAAAAAAATTTAAAAAATATAAAAACCTATTTACATTCATTCTGTGCTTATGTTTATTGGCGTCTTTCGTACCCACTACTCCTGGTGTTTATTGCGTGTTGTAAAGCTGCACCACAATTTGAATTTTTTCTTATGGATACTGTAAAATAAAAATTACATTGTAATGCTACTCAAATAACTTATGCAATTTTTTAGCAATTTCTAAACTAAATTTTGAAGTTTTTGAAGTAATTATAAAGAATTGCTTTGTAAAAAGGCGTGAAATAAAATACAACATGAAAGTCAAGTTTGGCAGTAATGCACTTGAAATCACATTACGTTAATATACATATAAAGTTAATGTTTTAAGTTTTAACCTATAAACTATAAAATACTTTGAAGCCTCTTACCATAAATTAAATTTAAAATATTTTTACAAATTTGTTTTGCTTGATCCAGACCAATTATTTGGTTAAAACATGTCTCGTTTGCTGTATCTTTTCATCCAACAAAGTAGATTGAATCGATCTAAAAAAAATTTCAATTAAATACAACTCAACAATAAGAATAATGAATTCAGAAATTGTAGATAACTTACAAACTGGCTCTTAGATTACAAATTCCAAAGTCATTTTATATTTGTGCGAAAACGTGTTAGTTTTTAGGTTATATATTTATTATTAAGAAATAATTTATATTTGAATTTAATACTTACTTATTTTGTTTACCCATCCATCCTAAATGATGAAAAACAAACACATTTTTTCGAAATTTTAAAGCACAAAATTGTTTGCATACGATAAATACAAGCTAAACAAAAAGCCAAAAAGTTTGCGTGTGCAACAGTGTGCAATACGCGAAAACCTTGGCGAAAACAAACGAACAACGAAGAAAGTTTAAATTAAACCACGCCAAGTTTTTTTTACTTTTTCAATTTTTCATTAAATTTGTTGTTGCATGTTAAATATTTACTACAAATGTTAAATTTTAGAGAATTTAATTATTTCTAAATAATTTTGATAAAAAATAGCAACTCACAAAATTATGTAACATGATACATAAAAAAAAATGTTTCCGAACATAACATTTATAACACTTAAGATAATCCTATTTCACAGATATCCATGAATGTATATAAGGTGCATGTACAATGGATATTAAACTACGGATGTACATCAATGGATATTATATGGATAAATATGTATATCCATTGCATCTCGCGTGCTGTGTGGGAATAATAAAACAGGAATCGATGAAGCCAAGTGATTGAAATCTCATTTGGATAAGTTCGATGCGGTGATTCTGATTGTTTTTAAAACAAGAATTTTAAAAAACATCGATACCGTATCAAAATTATTGCAAAATCAACAGCAAAACATTGAACAAGCATCACAAATGTTCAGTAATGCATATCATATTAAAAAAATGCGAGATGATTTTCATTTAATAAAAAATGAAGCATGTAATTTAACTAAATAATGGGGGACGAGCACAGAATTTGTAAAGAAAAGAATATGTAGGCCAAAACGATTTTTTGATGAAACCAATAATCATTTTCAGATACAGTCTAACGAAAACTGTTACAAAATAAATGTATTTTTTAAGACGTTGGACTTAGTTCAATTAAAAGGTCGAAGTTCTGAGCTAAATCAGCTGTATGCAATTTTAAGTTTTATCTCCAAATGTTTTATCTTGCAATATTTCTGATGAAGAATAATATCGAATAGGTCAGGAGATAGGTATACGTAAAATTTGGTTTGTAAACATTTGCTAACTTTTCGACCAAATAATTCAATACAGGCTCCACTTTAAGCAGTCGATCAGAAAGATCAGTTATGTCTTCGTTATTGCTGAAGCACCGAGCTCCCCAAATTTGTCGAAATCTATCCCTTAAAATAGTCTTTGAAAAAAAACGGCGTTTCTATGTGAGGAGAGGAGAGGATGACCAACAATAGTCTATCCGATCTTTATAAACTTGTCCCATCAAAATAATTAGACTTAAAAATTTCTTCATCTCTGGAATTGTAACGTCTTCCAATTTGGAATTTTTGCTAGATGTTTTTAGTCGCCTAATATTTTGATTATAATATCTATTGGATTCGGTAACTAAATATGAAAAAAAGTCGTTGCCTATAAATAGCTTTACAGCATCGATAACTGATTCAGGAACATCAGTTACATTTACATCAGGACGACCCAAAAAAGATTCCAGGGCAAGAGGATTGTCACCTGATGACCAGTCTTCTGCTTCTTCATCAGAACTTGTTTCAGAACTGGTACTAATAGTTCTACGATTGAAAGTTCGAGGACGTGAAATAAGCTCTTCATCATCAGCGAACATTTTATTATAATTATCTTTGTCAATTTGGCTCATTTTCGCAAGGATAAATAAAAAGGTAACTTTTAAAATCTAAATTAATTTTTTTAAACACTAAAATACAAGCGCAAGCAGAATGATCATTTTCGAAACTAAAATTATTAAAAAACTATTTAAGAAATACCATATGGGTCAACAAAGATTGTCCGCCTTATCAATTATTTCAATAGAAAATTAAGTTGCCAGAACAATCAATGTCTCAGAGATTGTATCAACGTTTGCTCAATTTTGCTCAATATAAGGCAAGGAAAAAAGTCAAGAGTTCCATTTTGTATGTATTATGTTTATTTTATTTTGTTTTGTTTTATTTTTCTTAATTAATTTTTTTTATTGTTCTTAACTGTCACAAATTTTAATATTTCGCTATTGTAAACCGTCTTTGACAGTTTTGGCACACTTGTCATTATAAACGTCAAATTATTTTTGAAAGATTTTGAGACTTTGTGGGCCTCCTAGTCTCTGTTCGAGCACTAAAATGTTGTATTCAACTCGTTCTTGTCTAAATTGGACGCTTTTTTTCCCTCGAGGACTTTTTAAACCCTCGTTTCACTCGGGTTTAAAAATGCCCTCGTGGGAAAAAATCGTCCAATTTACACAGGAACTCGTTGAATAAACTACTATTTCCATATTATTGTATTTTTTAGACAGATAATAAGTAAACAATACATTTCCAAAGTAGTAATCTATGATAAAAGCGTGCTTTTTATTGTGACCTTCAACCTTTTTTATTTTTCTGACTTCCTTAAGGGGCCGGTTTGATTTTGCAGCACAGGCCCATAGCCGCATTGCTACGCCACTGATTAAAAAATATAAGTATAGTCCTCGCAATTTAACTTTCGATGCACGTCATTAATGACGTAAAATTCATACCACCCTATTTATAGCAAAAAATAAATAAATACCGAATTGCCTTATGGAATTTTTTTTTGTCACGTTGTTGGTGTGCTTATTAAAGTTGCAGCGTTGTTGGCATCTGTCAAATTTAATTTGTGTTTTTATGTCAAAGTGCTCATTTTTTTAAAAAGTTTTTTTTGATACAAAACTGTACTATTTTGAGCTTGAACGAGATAATGGTGGTCCATTGATATCAGTAAATGCTGTGCGAGAGGTACCCTTTTACATAATATTTAAATTGTGGTAATACATACATATATTCTACAGTTATTTCTGTATGTACAGCGGTTGCTAACAACGAGGTTCTTAGATCTCCTCAAAACGTAAGCGTAGTACACCTCTGTTACGAATGTAGAAACATTTAATGAAAACGTAATTCGCAATGTAATAAGAATATACGAAAACAGTAAGTTTACATGATAATACTGACAACATGGTTCAATAACTACGTCACTGACGTTAATGACGTGCATCGAAAGTAAAATTGCGAGGACTATATGAACAATATTCGTTTAAAAACCATTGAGGCGATAGACGTTTTGATTTTCTGTTTTTTGTTTTTTGTATTTTTGCAGCGATGTTGTTGGCTCAGGTAGACTTGGTTGTCGGTAGAATACTACGTAAATTGTGTAATATGTTCTTTTTTTGTTTTGGGAATCCATCCGGTTAAACTTTTTTACTGAGATAGGGCATACTAGAGGAGAGTGTTGTACCGTGAACCATATTTTTTTTGGCAGGCGATAAACTCAACATGGAGTGTTGTGATAATTAGTTTATCTGAAGTATAATTCTAATTAGCAGATTTATAACAAGCAAAATAATTTGTTAAGGGGCAAAACAAACTTACTGAAAAAAAAAGTCATTTGGTTCAAAGTATGACACATGGTCGTGGTTGAATAGGGGTAGAGGGAGGGATACAAGAAAGGAAAGGGACGGGAAAGAGACAAAAAAAAGGCAAAGTGATTAATAAAGAGGGAGAAGAACTGCTGGAAATGTGCAACGAAAAAGGGTGGTAAATAAATAAATGGGAACAGAGAAGAAAAAGGAATAGGGGAGTATACGTACATAGGAGGAATAATAGATTTTGTAATGACAAATGATGAGGCTGCAGAAAAGGTAAAAACATTTAAGGTATATCAGACCACCAATCACTGGAATTGACAATCGAAGGAAGAGAGAGAGAAGAAAGAGAAAAAGGTACAAAAAGAGAATAGGAAAAACGGTATGGGTAAGGAAAGAATTACAAGAGAGTGTGAAGGAAATAAGAGAGAAGAAGGAGAAAGCAACAGAGAAAGTCTGATCTAGAAAGTGGAAGGGGGAGAAAACAAGATGGAAGAAATGGTGGGATAAAGAATGCAAGGAGCGAAAGAAAAGGGCAAGAAGAGTATTAAGACAGTGGAAAAAAGGGATGAAAGAAAAATAAGAACATAAAGAAGCCGTAAAAATCTACAAGAAAACATGCGAGAGAAAGAAGGAAGAAAACAGAAAAAAACAAGAGGGCCAGAGGAATAAAAAAAAAGGAGTAAAAACGGAAGAAGATGGAAGTTACCTAGAGAAAGAAAGAGAAAATGAGCAACAAAAGGAATACAAATAAAAGAATGGGAGAGATTTATTAGGAACCTGCTGAGGGGAGGGGGGGCAAAATCAAAAAAGAGAAGGCAATGAAAAGAAGTAGTAGTAAGACTAGAAGACGAAGGTAGAGATAGAATAAACGAAATTGAAGTAATAGAGGTAATAAAGAAGCTAAACAAAGGGAATGCGACGGGAGAAGATGAGATACAAGGCGAAGAATGGGTATGCAGGGAAGAAAATGTAGCAAAAAGGATCACGAAAGTAGTAAATAAAATATGGAAAGGGGATGGATTCCCGGAGAGATGGAGGGAAAGAATAATATGCCCGATACACAAAGGTGGCAGCAAGGAAGTGAAGAATTACAGCGCGGTGAGATTGTTAAGCACGGCATACCAATCATATGCGACAGTGCTACAAAAAACACTACAGAAGGAAATACAGGAAAAGAGTTTGGTACCAGAAAGATAAAGCGGGTTTAAGAAAGAGAAGAAGAGTGACAGACAACATATATATATTGAAACACTTGGCGAATAGAAAACTTGAGAAAAAAAGGGAAAATGGTGGCATTGTTCGTAGATTTAAAAAATCGCTTTTGACATAGTGAATAGGGAAAAACTGTGTGAATACATGAGAGGAAAAAAAATAAATGAAAGATTCATAGATTGAATGGAGGAAATGTACGAAGAAACGAGAAGCAGGGTGAAAATGATTGGAGACGAGAGGGAGAAATTCGTTACAAGGAGAGGGTTGAAACAGGGATGCCCACTGAGCCAAAGTCTGTTTGCGGTATATACGGGGGATTTGAAGGAGACAATGAAAAGACCACAGATAGGAGGGATAGTAGTAGGAAAAGTGAAAGCGTGGTCGTTGGCGTATGCGGATGACATAGTGTTCATGGCACAAGAGAAAAAGGAAATGAAGGAGATGATGAAGACGCTGGTAAAATACATGAAAAAAAAAGACATGGAAGTAAAAACGGAGAGAAAAAAAATAATGGTATTTAGAAAAGGAGGGGGGAATTCCCATACCTAGGTTACACGATGAAGCAGGATAATAAGGAGGGAGTACCCATAAAGGAAAGAGTGAGCAAAGGAAATTCGTTAATAGGACAAGTGTGGGGTGTGGGGAAAAAGTTATTTGGGTTGGACATAGAAAAAAGAAGACTGTTGTTTGAGAAACTATTAAAAAGTGTGGTGATATATGGGCGGAAATATAAAAGTGGAATGAGTGTAAAGAGGTAGAAGAGATACAAGAAAAATACTGGGCTAGATAGAGAAACACCGGGGTATATTAAAAGAGAGGAAGTGCAGGCAGAAAAAATAAGAGTAGAGGTTATAAAATATGAAAAAAAACTGAGGATAAGAACAGAATGCAAAATACTACCGGAATGTTGGAAAGAGATAAAGGGAGGAAGAGTGAAGTACGGGCAGAATGGCAGAGAAGAATATCATAAAAGAAACGGGTACACGAGAGAAGGAGTAGAGATATTTAGGAAAGAGGAAGTAGGAACAAGAGAGGAAATGATAAGGAGAGATAGGGACATAGAAAAGCAGGAAAGATGTACAAAGATAAAAGAGGCCAGACATAATGTGAATTATAAGCATATCAAGGGCGAAGGGGTTCCAGAATATCTAAAGGGGAAACGGAACAAAAGCATAAAGAAAAAATGATAGCAAGGTTCAGATGTGGAAACGAATAGTTAGGAAATAAATACTGGAGGAAAAAGGAAGAAAGGATGTGCACACTATGTGGAAAAGAGACGGAGGACCTTTCTTTTTGATTTTAACAGAATTGTTTATTTTACTTTACCTAGCTCTTTCTGATAGTATACTACATTTTGATATTGCAAGGGGTAAATACATTACAGGAGGGGTGGGAGATAACGAAAGAGGAAATGGAGAAAGCAATAAATAGACTAAAATGAAGGAAGACGACAGGAACGGACGGTACGCAAGGAGAACAATGGAAATATGTAGGGGAGAGAGTGAGAGAAAATATAAGGAAAATTTATAATACAATATGGAAAGGGGAGGAATTGCCAGAGGGTTGGAAATAAAGTTTAATTCTGCCGGTTTATAAGGGAGGGGATAGGAAGGAGGTAAAGAATTATAGAGGGATTAGTGTCACTAATGTAAGTTATAAATTGTATGCCATGATTATACAAAGGAGGTTGGAAAAGGAAGTGGAAGAAAAAAGACTATTACCAGATTGGCAGATGGGATTTAGAGTGGGAAGAAGGGCAATAGACTATGTTTATATATTAAAACAGTTAGTGAATGGAGAGCTAGATAAGAAAAGTGGTAAGGTATACGCGTTCTTTATGGACATAGAAGCTGCGTTTGATAATGTGAATAGGGAAAAGCTATGGAGGGTGTTAAGGAAAAAGGGAATTGAGGAACAACTAGTGAGGAAACTGGAAGAGATATATAAAGAGACTAAGAATAGGGTAAAAATAGGGGATAGTGTTAGTGAAGTGTTTTGGACGAGGAAGGGGCTAAGGCACCCACAAAACCATAAGTTCCATGTAGATTCTATAAGCATTCCCAAATATTCATTTCTAAAGCATTCCAATAGTAGTTTGTGTATGGACTTCTAATAACACACTTAATTTAAAACGTATTCTATTAGAATGCCTATATAAGAAGAATAAAGTACTCTAAAAGATTCTTCTTTAAAAACACTTCTATAGGAATACTATATTTAATTTAAGAAAGAAGTGCTTATAGCAGCCTTAAAATGGCAGTTGATTGGAATCACTAAAGTATTAGAAATGTAGCATTCTAAAGGCGTTCCCATATTGATTCTATAACAATGCATATAGAAGGAGAATAAAGTACCCTAAAAGATTCCTTTAAGATCACTCCTATAGGCCTTCTATATTGATATAAAAAATAAAGTGTTTATAGCAGCCTTGACAATGTATTAAAATTCAAGTATTACGATTAACATGATAACATTCTTTTAGTGTTTTAGTACCTCTAAAATCGGTTTAATGGTTCTTTATTTGAGATAAAGAAACATAATTTTTAATATCAGAAAAAACCGTTTGTACAAGCTGCTAAATTGTAATACCTAAACAAAAATAACTTCCTGTAGAGATTAAACGCCGACATCTAAATTTTGTTGATAAAGATATGTATGCAATAAAAAACCTATGCATTCGCGTTTGATACTGTAAATGTAAATAAGATTGTTGATTTCTGAGAATTGTGACGAGATATGTACCGTCTACCGAGTTTGATTCACCATAAACGCTTCTAAGTAAGTACTTATACGGTCACGGGTATATGCAGTTTTACGTTTACGAAACGAAGACGACTTCGGGCTTAGTCTATATTTGTAAATGTGTTCTTTTTTGTGCTGAATTAAAGAAGAAAAAGCTATTAGAAGTTCTGCTGATTTAAATAAAAGTAAGTACAAAAAGAAACAATTGACAACATATCTATTTTTGTACGATCAGCTTATCCACGTTTTAGCGCTTTATTGTTATTGTTTATTTTTTACTTGGCATCCAGTTATTTTTTTAGAACAGGAGTGGCCAACCTGCGGACTTAAACTTAAAAAGCATTGTAATAAAAAATTTATTTTATTCATAAAAAGAAACATATATTTTTGATATGAATCTAGTGAAAATGCATGCGACTGATAATAGATAATAAAAAATAATTAATCGCTTAATTTTGTTATAGAGTTAACCCAAAGTTGGCTCAAAGGAGTTCCTATAGATGTTATTAATGAGGTGTTCCAATGGCTACGTCATGGCAAAGCGAGATTAAAAAATGAAATAATTAGGATGATGCAGCAAACTACAAATTCGCAAACCATTGATTACAAATTATTATAGTTTAGACAAAGATACTGTACAAATTTCTTAATAAAAAATGACTTAAAACTAATCATTTCATGCTTTTTGTGTTTCTTATGATATGCTATTAAAACCCTGTAAAAGCATGCAAATCAATTACCTTTTAGTCGTTAACTTTGTCATGCTATTCTACAACATAGGAAAGTACTATATTGGCACTATTTTAAAGCATTCTAATGGAACGTGAAAACTTCTACCTTTGGTCTGCTTTTGTACAACGTCTAATAGGACTCTATAAGCACTAACTGTACAGCATTCTACTGGAGTGTCAAAACCTATCTCTAAACATAAACCATTCTACTGCTACAGGAAGGCTTTCAGTAATATCAATACTGCCTCTATGCTTCTAAAAGCATTATTATGGAACCTATTTGGTTTTGTGGGCAGGGGTGTCCTCGTAGGCCTATTTTATTTGCACTGTATATAGGGGACATAGAAGAAGTGTTGAAGGGAGGTCAGTGTGGTGGGGTTGTCATGGAAGGAGGGATTAAAGTGTGGGTGTTGGCATATGCAGACGATATGGTCATGGTGGCAAAAAAATGAGTTGGAGATGAAAGGTATGATAAATACGATAAAGAGGTACTTATCTGGAAAGGAAAGACTTGGGTTTAAATGTGAGAAAGTCTAAGATGGTAGTTTTTCAAAAAGGGAAAGGAGGGAAGAAAAAAGAGGAGTTAAGTTGGGGAGAACAGAGGATAGAGACAGTGAATTAAGTGACATATTTGGGATATTGGCTAAGGTATGATAATAAAGATGATGCGCACATAAGGGAATTAGCAAAGAAGGGTAACAGGGTGTTAGGGCAGGTATGGAGTTTAGGGGAAAGAGTATTTGCAATGTTGCTGGAGGACGGTAAAGGATAGTAAAAACATATATGGGCAGGAAGAAAGAAAACTGTACTATCAACGAGGAGGTTTCGCAAGAGAAGAGGTGGAAAGAAGGAGAGTGGAAGGGAGGTTAAATATGGGGGAGATAGTACTAAGAGACAAAGATTTGCAGGTGCAAGAGAGGGAAGGAAAGATAAGGGAAGGAAAGTATAATGTAAGGTATGGGAATATAGTGTCCAGGGAGGTTCCTAAGTATCTGATGGGGAGGAGAAACTTAGGAGAAAAACGACTAATAGTCAGGTTTAGATGCGGCAATGAAGAGAACTTAAATAAGTATTGGAAGGAGGATGCAATGAGGAGATGCAGATTATGTGGGGAGGGACGGGAGGACATAGAGCACATGAGTGAGGAGTGTGGAGAGCTAAGGGAAGAAATGAGGGGGAGGAATGTTTTGCTTGGGGAGGAGGGGGAGGGATTGGATGAAATCAGTAAAGGAAAGAAGGATACGAGGGGAGGGTTAGATCTAAAGTATTAGAATAGGAAGATGGTGATGGGAAGATTTAGGGGAGAAATTTCTTGTTTTTAGTTTTTTAAATTTCTGTACAAATTATATTATTATGTAAGAGAAAGATGTAACGTAACCCATTGTAAGGCCGAATGGCCAAACAATTAACAATAAATAATAATAATAAGTATACTACATTTTGTTAAGTCATGTGAATTTTCAAGATTTTGTTCAAGTATCTGAGAGTTATCAAAATTAGCACAAAGTACGCCGTTCTCCGTAAATGTTTGTATATATTTAATAATGTTAGCAGTTTTTAAAATATGTGAGATAAGCCTCCCAAATGACTTTAGATAATTCTTTCTGGAGGAAAGTTTGAAGTACTTGTATATATGTATATGTATATATGTACTTGTAACAGTGCTAGGTATTTCGGCATTACCACTGATTAAATTACAAGTTATATGATTTATTACAAATAAATATTTTATTCAAAAAGTGATAATCGTATGTATATTTTCAAATGTCTGAACGCAACCAATCTTGTCGAATCGAGAGCGGCAGTTTTGAATTGAAAATTAAAATTCGTTAAATTATTTTATATTAGTTAAATAAACACGCCATAACTTCACAAATTTTAATTTAAATTAAATTAAATATAATAATAAAATCAAATTATAGCTAAATTTCGCATAAACGTAATTTTTTATTTTATTATTTAAATTTCTCCAGTTGGTCGGTAAAGTAGGAGTTGGTAAACGTATAATTCGTTACGTTTTAGCGGGAAATCGCATATCTAACGTCTCATCTGAACGTCTTTTATCATAACTTGTTTTAATTTACTTAAGTCGTAGTTTATAAATACTTAATAAAATGGTACCGAAACCAATGAAAAAGAATTACGTTATTAAACGAGGTAAGAGTTTTATAGGTTAAATCTACCTAGCATTTCAATATTAAATTTGTACTTATGTAGATGGAAGAACCGAAGAAGTCCATGTTGATAAAATTACTTCTCGAATACAAAAACTTTGCTACGGGTTGAATATGGATTTTGTCGATCCGGTAAGTAACTTCCAAAGCCAACTAGTTTTTTGTAACTAAAATTGTAGGTTTCGATTACGCTCAAAGTGATTCATGGATTGTATCCCGGTGTCACTACAGTAGAACTTGATACATTAGCGGCAGAAACTGCTGCTTCGATGGCTACCGATCATCCAGATTATGCAACACTCGCAGCTCGTATTGCTGTTTCGAATCTACACAAAGAAACTAAAAAACAGTTTAGCGGTAAGTTAGCGAAGCTTTTATAAGTAGAAACTACACAAAGATTTTGCAGATGTTATTAGCGACTTATACAATATGATTAACGAAAAAACTAACGCGCCGACTCCTATGATTTCTAAAGAATGCTACGAAATCATAATGAGAAATGCCGATAAGTTAAATTCGGTTATAATTTATGATCGTGATTTTTCGTATAATTATTTTGGTTTTAAGACGTTAGAACGATCTTATCTCTTGAAAATCAATAATAAAATCGTGGAACGGCCTCAACATATGCTGATGCGTACTGCCGTTGGGATTCATGGAGATGATATCGAAGCGGCGATAGAAACTTATAATCACATGTCTGAACGATACTTTACGCATGCAAGCCCTACTCTCTTTTCGGCGGCTACTCCAAAACCTCAATTATCGTCATGTTTCTTACTTATGATGCCTTCTGATAGCATTGAAGGTATCTTTAGTTGCATAACGCAATGCGCTTTCATTTCGAAGTGTGCAGGGGGTATTGGTGTTAATATACATAATATAAGGGCTAAAGGTACTTATATAGCCGGCACTAATGGAGTTTCGAACGGTTTGGTTCCTCTCCTGAGAGTGTTTAATAACGTGGCACGATACGTTGATCAAGGTGGTAACAAACGCCCTGGTGCGTTTGCTATATATTTGGAGCCGTGGCATGCAGATATATTCGAATTTTTGAATTTAAAGAAAAACACCGGTAAGGAAGAGTTACGGGCTAGGGATTTATTCTACGGTTTGTGGGTTCCTGATCTATTTATGAAACGGGTAGAAACCGACCAGATGTGGTCATTAATGTGTCCCCATTTAAGTCCTGGTTTGTCTGAGTGCTGGGGAGAGCAGTTCGAAACGTTGTATGAAAAGTACGAGCAAGAAGGAAAATTCGTTAAACAGGTAATAATACGTCTTCCATCCACTCCGCTTCTTTTCCGTTTTTTTCTAAGATTTCCTCTACTTTCTTAACCTCTTCCCTTAACTCCCCGCATTCATTTCTCATGTGTTTCTTCTCCACATAGTCTACACATCTTTTCTTCCTCTTTTTTCAAGTATTTATTTCCTAACTCTTCGTTCCCACATCTGAACCTTGCTATCATTTTTTTTCTTCCTTTTATTCTCTTTAACCTTTAGACATTCGGGCACATTATATCTGCCCTCTTTTAACCTTGTCAATTTTTCCTGTTTTTCTATTTCCTCTCTTACCCCTACTCCCTCTTTCCTTAATGTCTACTTGTTCTTTTGCATACCCGTTTCTTTTATAATAATCTTCTCTGCTATTCTGCCCGTACTTCTCTTTTCGTCTCTTTATCTCTTTCCAACATTCCTGTAGTATTTTGCATTCTGTTCTTTCCCTCAGTTCTTCCTCGTATTTTATAGCCCTTTTTCCTGTCTCTACTTTTATTTTTTCCGTCAGCACTTCCTCTCTTATAATATACCCCGGTTTTTCTCTGTATAGCCTTAATAACCGTTTCCAGTATTTCCCTTCTACCTCTTTATACTCCTTCAACCCCCATATTTCCGCCACAATATTACCACACTTTTTATTAGCGTCTCAAACAGCAGCCTTCTTTTTTCGATATCCACTCCAAACAACCTTTCCCCCACACTTTTCCTATTAATCGTGTAATTCAGGTATGTGAATTCCTTCACTTGCTGCACTTCCTCCTCCCTCCATTTCCACTCTTCTCTTTTTCTTTTCCCCTTTACTTATTTAAATCCCATCTTTTTGTTTTCTCCGTATTTACTTCCATTTCTTTTTTTTTTCATGTATTTTTCCAGCGTTTTCGTCATCTTCATTTCCTTTTCCTCCTTAGCCACCGACACTATGTCATCCGCATACGCCAACGAACACACCTTCACTTTCCCTATTACTATCCCTCCTATCTGTTGTCTTCTCATTGTCTCCTTCAAATCCCCCGTATATACTGCAAACAAGCTTGGGCTCAGTGGACATCCCGGTCTCAACCCTCTCCTTGTAATGAGTTTCTCGCTCTCCTCTCCATTCACTTTCACCCCGCTCCTCGTTTCTTCGTAAATTTCCTCCATTTTATTAATCTTTCATTAATTTTTTTTCGTTTTATGTATTCCCAGTTTTCCTCCGTTCACTTTGTCAAAAGCGACTTTTAAATCTAGGAACCGTGCCCCCGTTTTCCCCCTTTTTTTCTATAGCTCTATTCGCCAAGTGTTTTAGTATATATATATATATGTTGTCTATCACTTTTCTTCTTTTTCTAAATACGCTTGTCCGTCTGGTACCAAACTTCTTTTTTTTATTTCCTTCTGTAGTCTTTCTTGTAGTACTGTCGCATATAATTTGTATGCCGTGCTTAATAATGTCACCCCTCTGTAATTCTTTACTTCATTTGTCTTTTTTTTTGTATATCGGGCATACTATTCCATCTCTCCGGAAATCCATCCCGTTTCCATATTTTATTTACTATTTCCGTCATCCTTTTTGCTACATTTTTCCCCCGTGTACCCACTCTTCGCCTTGTATCCCATCTTCTCTGCCGCCTTCCCTTTTTTTACCTTCTTTCTTGCCTCTATTATTTCGTCTTCGTTTATTCTATCTCTATCACTTTTTTCCAGTTACTACAGCTTCTTTTCTTTGCCTTTCATCTCCTTTCTGATTTTGTTCTTCCTCCCCCAGCAGGTTCCTAAAATTCTCTCCTATTCTTTTATTTGTATTCCCTTTGTCGTCCATTTTCTCTTCCTTTCTATCTTTAAGTACTTTCATACATTTTCCGTTTTTATTCTTTTGATCTGATCCTCTTGTTTCTTTTTTTCATTCTTGCTCTTGCATGTTTTCTTGTATATTTTTACTGCTTCTTGGTATTCTTCTTTTTCTTGGCTTTCTTTTTCCGTTGTCTTAATGCTTTTCTTGCATTTTTCTTTGCTTCCTTGCATTTTCTATCCCACCATTTGTTCCATCCTGTTTTCTTCCCCTTCCACTTTCTAAATCTGATTTTCTGTTGTTTTCTCCACCATCTCTCTCATTTCCTCCACACTTTTGTAATCCCTTCCCTACCCATACCGTTTTCCCTATTCTCTCTTTGTACCTTTTTATACCCGCTTCCGTCCACATTTCGTTATGTAAACATCTTTTTTTCTGTCTTCCTTTCATTGTGAATTCCAGTGGTTGGTGATCTGACTCCCACCTTAACCCTCATCCGGGCAAGGTAATTTACAAACATTACCGGGCAGTCAGGGCCTGCTAGGCCCGTTCTATTTGCATGTAGTTTTTCTTTCAAAATTTTATTCATTATAAACTGACAAAATATTAATTAAGTTATGAACTATTTACTACAATTATTACAAATTAGTTTTGATTCTTCATTACACACATTTTGTCCACATTCACCACAGTACTGTTTTTGTTTACGATTCTTCACTTTGGGACACAAGTAGCATCTTCCTCTAACACCTTCCTTAGCTTCAAGTTTTAATCTCTTTGAAGTAGTTGGTTGATCTTTCAGAAACATATCCGTACCCTGCCGGACACTGCTGTAACCCGATGGTTGGCCTTCTGCCGATTTGCGCAAGTACTAATCCTTCAGATAGGGACACCAGGAATAAACGTCTTTTTTCGTGTTTATCCTTGTTCCAATTTGGTTTCAAATTGGTCCACACAACATACGCTGCAACACCACTTACGTCTAATAGATTCATAAAAAATGAAAATGGCCAACGATTTGTCTTACGTTTGCTCATGTATTTATGTACCATTTGATCTAATGTATCAACTCCACACATCATTTCTGCTTTGTTTTTAGAATCACTATTGCGGCCCTTAGTGTGATGCATAGTTGACAATATTATCACACTTTTGTTCTTTTTTGGTACGTATGATACCAAAGATGCATGACGTGTGAAACCAAATATTCCGTTTCCTGCTAGGCAAAAATTCTTGCGGTATAAAACGTTTGTTTTTTTTTCACAGTGATTACGCACGTCAATCCATTGCTCAATAATCTCTCAGCCAATAAATAATCGGTGAAATAATTGTCAAACGTCACGTTTCTGTTTGTATTATGAAAAGCTTCTACCAACTTCTCAACTACACTACTTGCAAGGCCTTTCGTGACTTGATTGCTTTCCTTTCCGATGTAGGGAATACCGTTTAGGGGATAAAACGTTTGGGAATCGCATGCCCACCAGATCTTCATTCCATATTTGTCAGGCTTTGATGGTATGTATGTATTCCGCGGAAAGGTATAAGTTGTTCATCTACGGTTATATTATCACCGGGTAAATAATACTTTTTGAAATTGTTATTGGTCCTTTCCCAAATTTGTTGTATAGATGCAAGTTTGTCATCTTTTCTCCGATAGTTTCCCGTTTCTTTGTTATCAAATCGTATAAATCGGAATATACTTTTAAATCTCTTCAGTCCCATCGAACCATGAAAAATTGGTGGTCCGTAACAACACATCATAACTTGTATCATTTGCACTGAAATGGCCGGCGGTTAGTAACAAACCGAAGAAAGCACGAATTTAAATGTTATCACATGCCTTCCAAAAAACACCTTTCAAAACACTTTGGGCTTCATGGTTTGTACGTAAAACAATTTCTGACACTACATCGTCGTCCTCAAACAAAGAGAATGCATCAATCGGGTTCAAAATAGTTTTTCCCGGCGATAGCATCACTTTATGTAACTTCGATTTTACTATGTTACATGAACGAGACCGGCCTGTTGGTAAAGGTTGACTGCTTCATTCTGTACCGTTTTTCGAAGTGTATTTTAATGCATTGAGTATTACTGAATGGTTCAAATCTTCACCTTCACGAAATTCTTGTACGTCTTCAGCTTCACTAGCCGAAGAAATATGATCATCCTCATCTTGGTCACTTGATGAATCGATTTGAAGATCAATATCATCGTGGTCGTCGTTCCAAATCTTTTCCACTATTTTCTCGAGTTCAGCTTGAGTCAACTTTCGCGACATTGTCGTGCGGCAAAATCACTTTCACAATTACATAAAAACTAAAACTTCAGCGAATTTATATAGATCCATATAAGTGTTCTATCTTTTCATAAGTGAAGGGGAAGGTTTCTGTTATTGGGCTTATCAGGTCCGTTTGCCCGTTTATAAGACTTTAAGTGAAACTGGCTGACAAAATTAATATCCACACAATAGCTTCTACAATTTTTTGATAAATAATAACCAATACCATTGCGGAAGAATTCTAGAATCAACTAAGTGAAATCGTATTTATTAATACAAGTATTAACGTTTTATTCTTTGGCCAGGCCTAGTAGGCCCCCCCTTGCCTGGATGAGGGTTAAATCTCTTCACCTTTTCTCCAGCCTCGTCATTTGTCATTACAAAATCTATTATTGATTCTCCCCTTCCTCCTATGTACGTATACTCCCCCGTTCCTTTTTCTTCTCTGTTCCTATTCATTATTTCCCAACCCCTTTTGTTGCACATTTCCAGAAGTTCGTCTCCCTGTTTATTCATCACTTTGTCCTTTGTTTGTCTCGTTCCATTGTTGTATTCCCATCTCTTTTCCTATTCTCGTGTTAAAATCCCCTCCTAATATTATTAATCCCTCCTCCTTCTCTTTTATTCTGTGCCATAAACCGTAATTATTTTAATTTTTGTTTTCTCCCGCTGTATGTTTCTTTCTACAATCCCTCTTCTCCGTTGCACTTTCTCTTCTCGACTCAACCATTTTTTATTCCCGTTATTATACTCCCTTTACTCTTTTCTCTTTCTGCATGTTGCACCCCCACTCAAATTCCTCCGGCAACTCTTTCCCACCACTCTCATTCTTTTTCTTCCATCCATGTCTCCTGTAATCTCACACCATCATGTTCCCTGATGTATTCCCAAAAATCCTGTTCCTTGTTCTTTATTCCCGCTACGTTCCAAAACAATACTCTCAGCTCACTCCTCTCTCCCTTCTTCCTTACTTTCCTCTATTCCTCTGTATTGGTCTTTTCCCTTTCCATTGCTCATTATTCCTTTTCTTTGTCATTTCATCAACATTCTTTCCTTTTTCGCCCCCCCCCTTCAACCTTCAACATTTAGTTTTTGGCCTTTTGGTTACCCATTTTCTCGCCCCTTTCTCTGCTCAGCTCCCTGCCTCTGTCGTTCCATATGTATCTTTCTCCGTCTATCTTCATTTTCCTGGATCCTACCCATACTCTTTTTCATTTCGCTCTTTTACCCACGGCTATGTTCATTGTCTCTCTTTGTCTTCTTCTTTCTTCCCATGTCAAATCGTGATTTATATAAATTCTTGTGTTCCTTAATTTCTTCTTCTCCGCCATCACCTTCTGCTTTTCCTCCCATTTCCGCCACCACCATCTCATTTTCCTTCTCTCTATTTATCACTGTCACCTTTTTCACTTCTACTTTCACATTTATTTTTTCTTCCAGCATCAATTCTAAATCCTTTTGTGGTTCTTCACTTCTTCACCCCTTTATTACAATATTATTCTTCCTTTTCCATCTCTCCTCATCTTCCGCTTTTTCTCCAGTTCCTCTTTCTTCCACTTCTTTTCCCCTTCTCCTATTTCTTTTATTTCTAGCCTTATTCCTTGCATGCATCTCTCTCATTAATTTCTTTAGTTCCTCCATTTTTACCTGTTCTTTTCTCTTTCTGTTATTGAGCTGTTTCCTTCGATTTCGTCCATTATCTTTTTGATGTCCGGTGATCTTGTTTTCTTTCCTTTTCTAAATATTTGTCCGTTTCTTCTTCCTTTTTTTCTCTTTCTCATTTTTTATTCGTCCGTACCTCCTTTTCTTACTTTTCGTGTTTAAGGTTACTTTTTATCGTTGACCTTCTCAATTATACTGTTAATTCCCTTTAATCTCACTTGTTCGTCTCAGTTTTATACTTTTCACTTAAATTATTTATCCCTTCTTTTCCTTACACCCTTCCTCTGTTACCCACCCCTTACTCTCTCCTTCTGTCCTCTTACTACCATTACTAACTCCCGTTCTCTCACTCACTAACTTTTCCAACTTCTACTTAATTTTTACGTTGCCTTAAATATAAAATACGACCTTCTACATCCAAAAGTACACCATAAATCCATATTTCTGTATGAGTCTATTAATAATTATGATCGTTTCCTAGGTTCGGGCACAAGAACTGTGGCGTGCTATCGTAACATCACAAGTTGAGACGGGTACTCCTTATATGTTGTACAAAGATGCGTGTAATCGCAAAAGTAACCAACAAAATTTAGGCACAATCAAAAGCAGTAATTTATGCACGGAAATAATCGAGTATACGGCACCAGATGAAGTTGCCGTGTGCAATTTGGCATCAGTTGCTGTTAGTATGTTCGTGAAACCAGATCGCAAATCTTACGATTTCCAAAAACTGAAAACAATTACCAAAATTGTGACGAAGAATTTAAATAAGATTATCGACGTCAATTATTACCCAATCCCAGAAGCAAAAAATTCGAATATAAGACACCGTCCGATCGGCATCGGGGTACAAGGACTCGCAGATGCTTTTATATTATTACGAATGCCTTTTGAAAGTGAAGAAGCTGCATTATTAAACCAGCAGATTTTCGAAACGCTGTATTACGGTGCCTTAGAAGCAAGTTGCGAAATCGCTGAAAGAGATGGTCCATATAGTACGTACGAAGGAAGCCCAGTGAGTCAAGGAATTCTGCAATACGATATGTGGAATAAAACACCTACAACCTTGTGGGATTGGGATGCCCTGAAACAAAAAATTGCCAAACACGGTGTTAGAAATTCTCTGTTATTGGCACCGATGCCTACAGCATCGACGGCACAAATACTTGGAAACAACGAGTCGGTCGAACCTTACACATCAAACATTTACACCAGAAGGGTTCTCAGTGGGGAATTTTTTGTCGTTAATCAACATTTAATTAACGATTTAACCGATTTAGACTTATGGAATGATGTGATGAAGAATCAAATAATTGCCAATTACGGATCTGTTCAAAATATTCCCGGAATTCCAGATAATATAAAAGCCATTTACAAGACGGTGTGGGAAATTAAACAAAAGACTATTCTAAACATGGCCGCTGATCGAGGAGCCTTCATAGATCAAAGTCAGTCGCTGAACATTCACATCGAAAAACCAAATTATGCCAACATTACTTCTATGCACTTCTATGGGTGGCATAAAGGACTGAAAACTGGAATGTATTACTTACGTACTAAACCGGCCATACAACCTATACAATTTACTGTCGATAAAACAAAGCTTTTAGTAGGAGCTACCAATAAAAATCACGAGGTTGCGATTAAAAATGGAGACAATAGTTTTGCCGAAGAAGATGTGGACGCTCAATTAATGTGCTCGTTACAAAATCCTGGCAATTGTGATATGTGTGGAGCTTAAGCCAGTGTATTAATCACTTTATATTTTTATTACATAAGTAAAAAATTATACATTTTTGTTTACTTTAAACATAGAACCATGTCCAGGTACTATCCAATCGGCAAGTTGTAGTATTTTGTTACGATTTTGAATCTGCAGTACTTCTGAATCACTACCAGCTTTTTTCCAAATACTATCGTCTTTTAGATCACACTCGTTTTCGAATAAGTCGCCTACAATCGCAATTACACCCTTGTCAGTTTGCACTATTACGGAAACATCTTGTAATGTATGTCCAGGTGTGGAAATGACTTTAACAGACTCATCGATTATATATTCTCGATTAAAATCATGATTAGTATATACATGTTCGTGTGAAATGCAGTACCCTACAATATGAATTGCTTTCGGAAACAAGTAGTTACAACCGATGTGGTCCGAATGTCCATGTGTGCATATAACATAATCTATATCGTCGCAATCAATTTTTCTGTCTTGTAAGGATTTAGTTAGTTTTGGTCCATCCCATGCAGTCATAGTGTCCACTATAATTTTTTTCGGACCATTTATAAGGGTGCATGTGCAGTTTGCCTCAGTTGCATTCTCAGTTTCTTTTGAATATCCATCAAATAGTATTATTACTTCATAAGTATTAGTTGTGGTCATCGTTTTTAAATTAAGTTGGTGCTTTTATGAAGTTATAGTTGGCTATGCTGTCCACAACTTATTCATTTATACAGTGTGTAACAAAATTATATATACATATAACAAAAATATCGAAACAATTTTTTTTTAAAACAGGAAAGTGTGCTTTAAAAAGCAAAATACAAAATTTTGATGAATATTTATGTTTAATAACAACAAGAACTTAGGCAACTACAACACGTTTTTATTAGATAATTTTAACGTTACTAAATCACTCCATTTCGTTCCGTCAGTAATTTCTAACTAACTTATAAAATGTAACGATATTTAAAAAACAACTTACAAGTAGTTTATATATAACTGTCACTCGATGTTTATAAACACTGTCCGATAACTTGCACTTTTTAGCTTACGACGTTACGATTTCTCACTAATATACCTAATCAAACCTCTTTCGGGCATCTTTTATATATAAGTTTAACTTTATTAATTGCCATTTGGCTTACAAATTTGGTCGTGTTGTCTATACATATATATTACATTTTCTTATCCCTTCTCCCCCCTAACTTTTTCCTCCTGTCCCATACTTCCTCCATCCATTCCGCTCCTTTTCCGTTTTCATCTAAGATATCCACTGTTTTCATCACCTCTTCTCTTAGTTCCCTGCATCGCTTTCTCATGTGGTTCAGATCTTCCGTTTCTTCTCCACATAACCTGCACAACTTTTCTGGTTCTTCCTTCCAATATTTGTTCCCTAACTCCTCGTTGCCACATCTGAACCTTGCCACCATTTTTTTCCTTTTGTTGCTTTTAATCTCATCGTCTTTTAAATATTCCGGCACCCCTTCACCCTTGATATCTTTATAATTCCTGTTATATCTGCTCTCTTTTATCTTTGTCCATCTTTCTTGTTTTTCTATGTCTCTATCTCTCCTTATTATTTCTTCTCTTGTCCCTACCCCCTCTTCTCTTAATCTCTCCACTTCTTCACTCGCGTACCCGTTTCTTTTGTAATACTCTTCTCTGCCCTCCTGCCCGTACTTCACTTTCCCTCCCTTTATCTCTTTCCAACATTCTTGCAGAATTTTGCAATCTGTTCTTTCCCTCATTTCTTCCTCGTATTTTATTGCTTTTTCCTGTCTCAATCCTTATTTTTTCTATCTGAACCTCCTCTCTCACAATATACACCGGTGTATCCCTGTCCAATCCTAACACCCATCTCCAGTATTTTTCCTGTAGCCCCTCTACCTCCCTCCACTCCTTCCAGCCCCATATTTCCGCTCCATACATTACCACCCCCTTTATTAATTTTTCGAACAGCAATTTTCTTTTTTTATATCCATCTTGAAAATTCTTTCCCCCACACCCCATACTTGTCCTATTAGCCTGTTTCCTTTCTTCCCCCTTTTTTTTATGTGTTCTCCCTCTTTATTATCCTGTTTCATCGTGTAGCCCAGGTATGTAAATTCCTTCACTTGTTGCACTTTCTCATCACTCCATCTCCACTCCTCTCTTTTTCTTTTCCCCTCCTTTTCTAAATATCATTATCTTTGTTTTCTCCGTGTTTACTTCCAATTCTTTTTTTTTCATATATTTTTCTAGCGTTTTCATCATCTCTTTCATTTCCTTTTCCTCGTTAGCCACCAGCACTATGTCATCCGCATAAGCCAACGACCATACCTTAGCTTTCCCTACCACTATCCCTCCTGTCTGTTGTCCTCTCATTGTTTCTTCCAGATCCCCCGTATATACCGAGAACAGGCTTGGGCTCAGTGGACATCCCTGTCTCAAGCCTCTCTTTGTTATGAATTTCTCACTCTCTTCCCCATTCACTTTAACCCTGCTTCTCGTTTCTTCGTATATTTCCTCTATTCTTTGTATTAATCTTTCATTGATTTTTTTTTCTTTTCATATATTCCCACAGCTTTTCCCTATTCACTTTGTCAAAAGCAGCTTTTAGGTCTACGAATAGTGCTACCATTTTCCCTCTTTTTTTTCTAGTTCTTTATTTGCTAAGTGTTTCATTATATATATGTTGTCTATCGCCCTTCTTCCTTTTCTGAACCCCGCTTGTCCGTCTGGTACCAAACTTCTTTCCTCTATTTCCTTCTGTAATCTTTCTTGCAGTATTGTCGCGTACAATTTGTATGCCGAGCTTAGTAATGTTACCCCTCTATAATTCTCGACTTTCTTTTTTCGCCTTTTTTATGTATTGGGCATATTAATCCCTCTCTCCATCTCTCTTGGAATCCTTCCCCTTTCCATATTTTGTTTATTATTTCCGTCATCCTTTTTGCTACATTTTCTCCCCCGTATATCCACTCTTCTCCTTGTATCCCATCTTCTCCTGTCGCCTTTCCTTTTTTTATATTCTTTATCGCCTCTATTACTTCTTCCTTCTTTATTCTATCCCTTTCTCCTTCTTCTTGGCTTACTACCGCGTCTTTCCTTTTTCTTTTTCCTGCTTTTGTTCTTCCCTTCCCAGCAGGTTCCGAAAATATCTCTCCCATTCCTTAATTTTTATTCCCTTTGTCATCCTGTTTTTTTTCCTCTGCTTTTTTAGGTACTTCCATACATCTTCTTCCGTTTTTATTTCTTTAATCTGCTCCTCTTGTTTCTTTTTGTTTTCCTCCTTTCTATCGCATGTTTTTTTGTATATTTTTACTGCTTCTTTGTATTCTTCTTTTTCTATCTTCCCTTTTTTCCACTGTCTTAATGCTTGCCTTTTTCTTTGCTTCCTTGCATTCCTTATCCCACCATTTCTTCCATCCAGTTTTCTCCCCCTTCCATTTTCTAAATCTGACTCTCTCTGTTGCTTTCTCCATCATCTCTCTCATTTCCTCTACACTTTCTTGTACTTCCTTCCCTATCCATACCGTTTCCTATTCTCTCTTTATATCTTTTTATACTCTCTTCTGTCTACTTTTTTTTAATTATGTACTTCTCCTCTTTCTGTCTCTCTTTTCTTTCCCTTCCTTCAATTGTCAATTCCAGTGGTTAATGGTCTGACTCTACTCTTTCTCCCACCTTAAATGTCTTTACCTTTTCTGCGGCCTCTTCATTTGTCAATACAAAATCTATTATTGATTCTCCCCTTCCTCCTATGTACGTAAATTCCCCCTTTCCATCATCTTCTCTGTTCCCGTTCATTATTTCCCACCCTTTTTCGTTGCACAATTCCAGCAGTTCCTCTCCCTCTTTATTTAGCACCTCGTCCTTTGTTTGTCTCTTTCCCGTCCCTTTACTTTCTTGTCTTCCCCCCTCTTCCCCTATTCTTGCGTTGAAGTCCCCTCCTACTATTATCAATCCCTCTTCCCTCTCATCTATCAACTCTTCTAAGTTTTTCCTTGTCTCTTTCATTCTACTGCTATAAACCGTCACCACTTTTATTTTTGTTTTTCCCTACTGCATGTTCCTTTCTACAACTCCTCTTCTCTGTTGCGTTTTCTCCTTCTTTTCCTGGTTCAACCATTTTTTTCTTATTCCCGTAAATATACCCCCCTTTGCTCTCCCTTTTTTCTTTTCTCTTTCTGCATGTTGCACCACCCACTCAAATTCCTCTGGCAACTCTTTTTCCCACCACTCCCATTCTTTTTCTTCCATCCATGTTTCCTGTAATCCCACTACATCCTGTTCCTTGATGTACTTCCAGAAATCATGTTCCTTGTTTTTTATTCCTGCTACGTTCCAAAACAATACTCTCAGCTCACTCCTCTCCCCCTGTGCTTCTTTCTTACTGTTCTCTATTCCTCTTTATTGGTCGTTTCCTTTTCCATTACTCATTATTCCTTTTCTTTGCCATTTTGTCAACATTATTTCCTTTTTTGCCCCCCTTCTTCCTTACTTTCTTTTTCTCCCTTCTTTTTCTTTTCCATTCCCATCTCTCATTATTCCTTTTCTTTGCCGTTTCGTCAACTTTCCCTCTTTTACCACCCCCCTTTGCCCTTTAGTTTTTTGTCTTTTGGTTCCCCACTTTCTCTTCTCTTTCTCTGCACAGTCCCCTATCCTTGTCGTTCCATACTCTTTTTCCGTCCGCTCTTCTTTCCATCGCTATGTTCATTATTTCTCTTTGCACTCTTCTTTCCTCCCATGTTAAATCATGACTTATATATATTCTTGTATTCTTTAATTTCTTCTTCTTCTTCACTACCTTCTGTTTTTCCTCCCATCCTCCGATTTCCACCACCACCATCTCATTTTTCTTCTCTTTGTTTATTACTGTCACTTTTTTTCACCTCTACTTTTACATTTAATTTTTCTTCCAGCATCACTGCTAAATCTTTTTGTGGTTTTTCACTTCTCCACCCCTTTATCACGATATTATTTTTTCTTTTCCATCTTTCCTCGTCTTCCGCTTTTTCTCCAGTTTTTCTATTCTCTCCACCAGTTTCTCTTTTTCTTTCTCCCACTTCTTTTCTCTTTCTCCCATTTCTTTTTCATTTCTTTGATTTCTTGTCTTATTCCTTGCATATTTTCTTCCATCTGTTTCATCATTTCTCTCATTAATTCTTTTAACTCCTCTATTTCTTTCCTTCCTCCTTCTGTTCTTGAGGTTTTTCCTTCGTTCTCCTCCGATATCTTATTAACGTCTGGTGATCTTATTGTTTTATTTCCTCTTTCAAATATTTGTTGCCTTTCTCTTTCCTCTTCCTCTCTCTCTCTTTTATTCATCCCTTTTCCCCTTTTGTTATTACTTATTATTTATTTATTTATTTTTGTTTTTAGTTATTTATTAAATTTTTTCTTTATTAATATTTTTTAAATTTATTGTTACTATGATTCTTCTAATTGTATTTAATTAACGCCCACCACAAATATTCGAAAAAGTATATAAATAAAAGTTTGTATTTCCCTGTTATCACAAGCGCGCGCTTGACCTTTAATCTAGTCCGCGATATCCGCTCGCCTTCGCATACGTTATCTGAGCCACCTTCACATTCCTCAACACGCACACGTAAATTAATTGCTGTAAATCACCTTAAATTACACCAAACTCCGTACTACTATTAAACTATCAAACACGTCCTCACTCAATCACCTTCAAAACACGACGGCATCTTTTATATAAACGCTTTATCGAGTTCGAGAACATTCTGGTAATTCAAGACTCTATGCATTTCACTGCCCCTTTCTTAAAACTGTTCTGTCTCATAACAAGCTAAAGGCGCCGAAAGAAAGGGTCGTGGCGATAGCGGCAGCTTTCTCTATTTCGGCAATAACTTTCTTGAGAATAAAAGTATTAGGAGTCAATAGACTTTTTCTGACCCGGTGTTTTACTTGGATGGTAACGCTCTAGTTGATTACTTGGGTACTGTCTTCACGTAGTTTTAAGACTACTTTTCCGACCGCCGGTTGTTGTCTTTGCGATTCATTTAGCCGTCCGAACTTCACCTTGAATGCGACTGCAGCCCCTCTGGACATCACAAGATCTTTACTCACGCAATGTGCGATTGCGTGATCCTTTCGTGTTTGGAACAGATCTGGTTGCTTCTCGGTTGTAGCTTTAAACCTAACCTTTTGAAAACCCGCGTACATACTTATAAACGTAACGAAGTCTATGATTATAAGCGACTTTTGGCTTACGCCTCGTTGTAGTTAGACGCCCAGGTTTCAAACTCCAGTGTTTTGGGAAACGTACCAGTTTGTTTGGGTTCACAAACAACAATACGGCAATGGCCAAATACTACTTCTTGTTTTGGCTCTCAAAGAGAGGGAAGGAGAAGGAAATAGACCCACCAAACAACCCGAACTTGCTTGGTACAAATTCGCCACAAATAATAAGTATATGTGCGTGCTATGAGGACACGTGGTTCCGCGAAGCACCTGCCTTACAGTTTATCCTCGCTTCTAGAGATAATACCAAGTCGGTTTCTAAATAAACATGTATTGTTATTTAAAGAAACTAACAGCGTCGCTGTTTGCAAAACAATAAACTACTCTGCATATATTATCAAATTACAGAAAATACTTCAAATAAAAGCTCTGGTCTCCTTTTGTAAACAGTGTAAATACATTTACATTAGGCAGCAATCTAAAAATGGCCTAAAAGGGGGATAGGGAACGATTTTGGCTAACAGGTCACACCAAACGTAATCAAGTTTGCGACAAGCGAGAATCCACGATGCTGATGCGTTTCAACGAAATCAGCCGTGTGAAGAAAGGACTGCCTTTCGTCCAGGGACTTGGCACATTTTGACTCAGGTAAAGACATCCGGGACGAGAGAATAGACATTGCGCCGTTTCTGGAAAGTGTGCCACAGCCGCTGCCATTCACGTAAGATCAAGATCTCTAAGTGACGGTTGTTCGCTGAAAAGGACAGAAAGTCGTTGAGCGGAACGTGCTGGTCTAGAAAATTGCACGTGCCAGCCTTGCCAAGAACTTTGGCGTATGGATTGGAGCGATGCCAGTATCCTGACGACGTGAGAATGTCGAAGTCTGTGGTACTAAAATTTCCAGGCCATAGTTAGAACTGCACTGTTAAAGATATTCGCAAGTGATTTTTTGTGAAGGTTCCATTTCAGTCGTGAGTATTTGTAGAACAAGTGCAGGACGCTCTTACACTTGTCAACCACGAATGCGCAATGTTTTACAAAACTCAGTTTGTTGTCAAGCAAAAGTCTCAGGTACTTGAATTCGAAAACCCTACGAACGGGAATGTGGTTAAGGTGCAGTGAAGGATCTCGTTTTAAAGTGGAGCCAAATAATATGTACCTACTTACCTACTTAGTCTTGTCTACTAAAACTGTCAGCCCAGCTTGTCACTACGTTTAGGCACCTGTTGGATTTTGCCTCTAAGTCTCATCTACAAATTGTGGACACCGTGACAGTGATGTCGTCTGCGTATGCGAAAATGTTGCAGTCTGCTTGTAGTTCTGTGTTAAGCAAGTCGTTTACAACTAAATTCCACAAGGTCGGCCCGAAAACCGAGCCTTGTGGACACCCCTTCGTCAGCCACTTGGCATAAACAGAACGGGATACGTTCGAGGAATAAGTTATCGATTGGTTCGATAAATAACTACGAATGACGCGCGTAGCGCCAGCAGGTATTCTCTTAACGGTGAGAGCTTCTATTATTGAGGACTACCATACATTGTTGAACGCTCCAGATTAGTCAAAGAAAATTAGCGGTCTGTACTTGGAGACGTTTGGTCATTAATCTACGTGCGGCGTCAGTAGTCGTTTTTCCTGGAACGAATCTAAATTGACTGGGATGGAAAAAAATTTGTGGCGAAATGTCGTCATGAATCTTTTTAAGAAGCACACGTTCCAAAAGTTTGCCGAGTTCTGACAACAGAGTTGTCGGACGGTACAAGTTGCGATTTACGAGATCCTTCTTCCTAGGTTTGAGAATAGCGATGAATTTACCAGCTTTCACATTTAATGTATAAGTTGAACAAATCAACGATCGTAGAAGAGAAGGAATTTTGTACAATTACACGTAGGACATTACAATGTATTCTGTCGAGTCCGGGAGTCTTGTTTTTAGGAATCACCCAGTCCCGTTGGGATCTTATTTGCAAGTTAGTGCGGAATCTTATTTGGGCATGTAAAGGGTCATCTGTCGTCGGATCGTCGTCAGGAAACAAGGATCAAACAATAGATCTCGTGTTCTGAAATAGTGTATCTGTCACGTCTCAGACATTTGAGCACGGTTGGAGAACTTACGAGAGGACAACTTGTAAAATAACTCTGACGGGTTGCCAAGCTTTTTTCAACGAATCTTTGCCAGGAGATATACTTTGCTGTTTTCACTGCCAATTTGTACCGTTGAAGCGCGGCTTTGTAAAAGGCAAGCCATTGAGGTTTTAGATCTGCTGACGCTTGGTGGTGTTTTCGTAAACAACTCATCGCTCGCTTTAACCTATCTACTTTGAGGACTGCACCACGGCATATCGGCTCTAAAATAAACTTATGCGTATGCAGTTTAAGCTACGTTATAAAAATCGAGGATCATCTCGGTCAAGTTACCAATAAAGACGTCATTTGCTGGAGTATCAGATTGTGCAAAATTGGCATCTAACAACTCGAGCATCATTAAAACTTACGTGTTTGCTTTATTGAGCAACGTATAATCTACTTTTGCAATTCGACCGCAATTCGTCGTACTGACAACATAAATCCAAGCTTTGCTGCAGTATCAAGTTTTGCATAACCGGCATCTAACAACCCAAACATCATCCAAATTACATGTTCGCTTTATTAAGCAAATCTAATCTACTTTCGCAATTCGATCGCAACTCGTCGTACCGACAAGAAACACCGGACCTTTGCTGGAGTATCAGATTTTGCAAAATTGGCGTCTAACAACTCGAACATCATTAAAGCTTACTTGTTTGCTTTATTCAGCAAGTATAATCTACTTTCGTAATTTGACTGCAACTCGTCTTGGATGACGCCCAACAGCAGCCAGCTAACGTCAATCCTATTCCGTCCACATCAAAGCAGATAGCTAATAAGCAACCACATGCTAGCCCTGTCACAAGCCTATCTATTCTTTGTGACACAGAAATGAAGCTGCTGTAAGCCCAGCTCCGACTTCAACCACACCATGTGCAACACCAGAACGGCGTGCTATTCAGGAAGCGCATGCCATCAGATCTATCGCAACTCCGTCCAAATCAAATGAGACCATTACTGATAATTGATAACGATCAAACAGTTATTGACTCTGCTATTATCTCCATTGTAAGCCCACTGCCACAACAATTCATCTCTAATAAAGACACAACGTTGAGGAACAAACAAGATTCTGAAATCTTTACAAGCACACCAATGAAAGCAGTGTTTGAAGAAAATAAGAGGAAAAGGACTGAAAAAGAGAATAAGACTAAGAACAATAAAGGAAATTGTAATTAAAAAAATTGTGCCAAGGGAAAATGTAACAAACGTAAACTTAGCAAAGATAAAGAGGTTAAAAGCAAGAATACTGCAACGAAAAACAGAAGGGTTAAAAAGGCAAAAAAATATTTGTTTAAAAATGACGATGAAGATTCATCTACTAATCAAGTTGACGAAAATGCAATTTGCGAAGATGAGTCAGAATATTCAGAAGATGAAACTTTATGTTCAATTTGTTTAGACACGGGTGAGGAGATTTGGTACCGACGGAGAAGTTGCGGAAACTGGGCCCACATAGAATGTTCGGGCAGTGATAGTCCAAATTCTTATATTTGTGCTTTTTGTTTGGATCCGTAAAAATCTGGGTCTTTTGTTTTTTTTTGTTTTGTTTAAAAAGCTGTTTTTTAAAATTTGTGTTACAAATAGTTCTTTGTATTAATTACTAAGGTCACTATTAAAGTAGATTTAGTTAAATTTTCGAGAAAGAGTGAAATATTGAAACGTTCGAGAAAGTATTCCGTTTGAGAGCCTACACAAAGTTGTTATCCATTTTCCAGAACGTTCACCGAAAGATATAGAACATTCGCGAAGGATTGCCAAAATGTATAAACGCGGTACAAACGAATCATAAGTCAGTTATTCCAGTAATTCGAAGACGGTAGTGTTCAGAAGATTATTCAAGTTTAAATAAATAAGTGATTAACGCGTGTTATAAATAAATGTACGGAGTATAACCTTGTACGTAACTTTAAAGTAAACAATAAGTATTATTTTTAAAGCTTTTGTGGCCATAAGTTTTAACAAATAAATACTTTCGGGTTTTGAACCGCGTTCCATATTTACACTTTCCACGAAACTCATAAAACTTAGAAGGCTTACAAACTTTGAAAAAATTACACAAGAATTGACGTTTCGACAGTCATGTCACTGTCTTCTTCAGAAAAACTAAAACTGAAAGTATAGGATCCTGACAAGCCTTTATATTACGTCGTTCTGGTCAGTGTTCCGTGACGGTTTCGATTCATTAGTCTTCCGAAACATGTTTTTCCATACTGGTGCTAGATCGATTCCATTATCCCTATTGATATTGTTGTACTTCTGGATTTTGATGGCTTCCTTGTATAGTCTATGCCAGAAGTTTTGGGATTTAGCCAACATTGTTGCCTCTTCAAATTTTATCGTGTGACCGGTGTCTAAAAAGTGTTCCGCAACAGCAGATCTTGTGTTATGTTTCTTTGTATCCTCCTTATGTACTTTTAATCTGGTAACTATGTTGCGCCCCGTTTGTCCGCCCACACGAACAAGGGATGTGGTAGACTCCTGGTTCCTCAAGTGGTGCTTTTGTTTCCTTCGATTTTGAGAAATTGGCGGCTACTTTATTTGTTGCAGTGAAAGTCACTTTGATATTTTTCCCTCTAAGTATCCTGGCTATTTTATCCGTGCAGCCTTTTATGTAAGGAAGGAAGGAAGTTGCGACGAGGTCTTCCTTCTTTGGTTTTTCCTTACTGTGTTTGTTAATTGCTCGATTTATGTCTGCTTTTTTGAAACCGTTTTTTTTATTAAGGCGTTCGTTAGGTGATCTAGCTCGGTCTTTAATGTGTTCGATGTACTGATCGCCTGTGTACTAAAGTTTTTAGAACTAAAAACTTCTTAGCTGGATAATGATGTGATTCGGCGTTGAGGTATTTGTCAGTATGTGTCGGTTTTCTATATACTTGATGCCCCAATCTGTTGTCCATCTTTCGAGTGACCAGTACGTCCAAAAACGGAATGCTTCTTTTTGTTTCCGTCTCCATGGTGAATTTGATGTTGGAATCTAACTAGTTGATGTGATCCAGAAAGTTATGTAGTGTTTCTTTTGGTTTGAGGGTAGCGGTTTCTAATGCTCTTTATTCAAAATCCTCCATAAATATATTGGCGATGACTGGAGAAAGATGTGATCCCATGGCTGCTTCTTTAATTTTTTCGTATACAATATTGTTGAATAAGAAGTACGTGGTCTTTAAGCATAGTTTAATTAGTCCGTTAAGCTCTTCATCCAAATCCGTTTTTTGTAATTTGGTCTTGATGATCTCCAGTGTTGTTTGTAGTGGCATTTTCGTGAAGAGAGATGCCACATTAAAACTGATTCCAATTTAATTTCTTTAATTTTTGAAACGAAGTGCTGGGAATTCCTTACGCGATAGATGCTTTTTCCTGTAAGCGGTGGTAAAATGGTACATAAGTATTTAGCTAGAGGATGGGTGTCTGAACCTGTAGCACTCACAATTGGACAAAACGGTACACCCGGTTTGTGGTTTTTTGGAAGGACGTAAAAGTGCAGCATCCTGCTGTCTATAGGAATTAGTCGTCTCTTTTGATGTTCCGGGATCGTGCTTGCGGATTTTACAGCGGCCGAAATCTTTTTCTCTAGAGGTTTTATTGAGTTCCTCTTCAATGGTTTTTACGCCGAATCTTGTAGCAAAGTACGATTTTTTTCATGTAGTCGTTGGCGTTTATGATTACGGAAGCATTTTTTTATCAGCTGGCATTACAGGGATTTCTTTGTCGGCCTTAAGTTTCCTTAGAGCCCTAATTCTTTCCTCTCGATTGATGTTAGATTTTGGTGCTGTAGAATATCAGCTGTTTTGATCCTCACCTCTTCTTGAATATGTTGTGGTAGAGTTCTGAGTGTGCTTTCCAATTTAATCACCATTTCTGCTTTTGGTATAGATTTTGGTGTGATAGCATAGTTTAATCTTTTTGGTAAAATGGCCGTTGCTGGTCCACTGAGTGTGGTGGAAGACAGATTGATCATGATCCTGTCTGTTTCTAATTGCGGCGTTGGATGATGTTGTACTTCGTGTAATTTGGGGAACTTCGCCATTTGTATTTTCTTTACCTTTTCTACGATCTCTTCGGCTTTTTCCGTAGGTAGTTTGTCGATCGAATCCCAGATTGTCGAATCTATTGTGGTGACTAGTCGTGAATGGACTGAAAATAATTCCGCAATTTTCTGGTTTAATTGGCGTCTAGTTTTGCGCATTCTTTCCCTTAACAAAGCTCGGCTGGCTCTTTAAAGTATATGCTTTCCCGTTCTGGTCTTGATGTGATGTTGTACTTGCAGAAAACCGGGGACAATGTCCTGGTCTCTGCATCTGTTCAAAAAGGCTGATTGAACAAACAGGCGTTGGCGTTTGATCTTGAGTGTCTCCAATTTCCTTACGATTTTAAAAATTTTCTCCCCGTAGGGACGGATAATATTATTTATATTTAATTGTTAAAAAATCCGACTCTTCGGAGAAGAAGTTTTTAAAATCGTACGGAAATTGGAGACACTCAGGATCAAACAACAACGCCTGCTTGCTTGTCCCAGGTTTTCTGCAAATACAACATCACATCAAGACTAGAACGGGAAAGAATATGCTTCGAAGAGCAAGCAGAGCCTTGTTAAAGAGGACAATACACAAAACTAGACGCCAATTAAACCAGAAAACTGCGGAATTATTTTCAGTTTATTCACGACTAGTCACCACAATAGATTCGACAATCTACGGAAAAAGCCAAAAAAATCGCCAAAAAGATAAAGAAAATACAATGGCAAAGTTACAGGAAGTACAACATCCTGCAATGCCGCAATTACAGGACAGACAAGATCATCATCAATCTGTTTTTCACCACACTCAATGGACCAGCACCGTCTATTTTATCAATATTGGTATCACACCAAAATCTATACCAAATGAACAAATAGTAAGTTTATTGAAAAGTCCACACACAGAACTCTACCACAACACATTCAAGAAGAAGTGAGGGTCCAAACAGCCGATATTCTGAAGAAATCTACAGCACCGAAATCCAACATCAATCGAGAGGAAGAAATGCTATAAGGGAACTTAAAACCAACAAAGAAATCACTGTAATACCAGCTGATAAAAGAAATGCTTCTGTAATCATGAACACCAACGACTACATGAAAAAAATCGTACTTTGCTACAAAATTTGGCATACAAACCATTGAAGAGGAACCCAATAAAACCTCAAGAGAAAAAGATTTCGGCCGCTGTAAAACCCGCAAGCACGATCTCGGAACATCAAAAAGAGACGACTAATTCCTTTAAACAGCAAGATGCCGCATCTTTACGGGCTTCCAAAAATCTACAAACCATGGGTACCGCTTCGCCCAATTGTGACTGCTACAGGTTCAGCCACCTATTCTCTGGATAAATACTTACGTACCATTTTACAACCGCTTACAGGAAAAAGCATCCATCACGTAAAGAATTCCCAGCACTTCGTCTCAACAATTAAAGAAATTAAATTGGAATCAGAAGACATTTCAGTCAGTTTTGATGTGACATCTCTCTTCACGAAAATGCCACACAACGGACTAATTGAGCTATGCTTAAAGTTTAAATTAAAGGAGCAGCCATTGGATCACCACTTTCTGCAGTCATCGCCAATATATTTATGAAGGATTTTGAAGAAAGAGCATTAGAAACCGCTACCCTCAAACCAAAATTCTGGCTACGTTATGTGGACGATACATTTGTAATTTGATTTGATAGAACAGAAACACTACACAACTATCTGGATTACATCAACCAGTTAGATTCCAACATCAAATTCACCATGGAGATGGAGACAAACAGAAGCATTCCGTTCTTGGACGTACTGGTCACTCGAAAGATGGACAACATATTGGGGCATCAAGTTTATAGAAAACCGACACATACTGATAGATACCTCAACGCCTAATCACATCATTATCCAGCTCAAAAGTTTTCAGTTCTAAAAACTTTAGTATACAGGGCCAAGGCGATTAGTGAACCAAACACGTTAAAGATCGAGCTAGGTCACCTAACGAACGCCTTGATAAAAAACGATTTTAAAAAAACAGACAAATTTCGAGCAATAAACAAACACAGTAAGGAAAACCAAAGAAGGAAAACCCCGTCGCAACTTCCTTCTTTCCTTACATAAAAGGTTGCACGGATAAAATAGCCAGGATACTCGGAAGGAAAAATATCAAAGTTACCTTCACTGCAACAAATAAAATAGCCGCCAATTTCTTAAAATCGAAGGAAACAAAAGCACCACTCGTGGAACCAAGAGTCTACCACATCCCTTGTTCGTGTAGGCTGGCTTATATAAGACAAACGAGGCGAAACATAGCTACCAGATTAAAATAATAAAATTTGAAGAGGCAACAATGTTAGCTAAATCTCAAAACTTCTGGCCTAGACTATACAAAGAAGCCATCGAAATCCAGAAGTACGACAATTTAAAAACAAAAATGTCTTCTTTGTTGTCTTCATTTCGAAGGGAACGGGCCAAAATCAAAAATATAACCAGAACTGGAAGAGGTATTATTATTAATGGTATACTCATGTATTTTATTAAATTCAATACAATAAATTTTAGTTTGCATTTTCAAGTTTCGCATTTATGATGAATAAAAATCAAGTTAGTGAAACCATCAACACTGAAACTGTGAGTAATCATACCTACTTGATTTATTTAATTAAAATAAATTGTCAAAGCAATCTGTGTAATGTTCTATGCATAATCGTTTTGCGAAACTACATTTCCATTATTTATAAAGTATTTTGCAAATTCACCTCTAACTTCTTGAGCGTTCATAGCAGATTTTCGTGGAACTCTCCTCAGAGGAAGAAATGATTTGTTTGCAGATTCTTCTCGTCGCCAACTTCCTTCAATTGCCTGATTATTTCCCTCATAGTCCAGCGTTTCTTTAGGAGTGTATATGTTTCTTGAAATATTACTCTTTCTTAAGAAATTATATAGGTAAAGGGCAGTTATTACAACTATTGTTGCTTTAGTCTAGCAACGACAGAGACAATTCCGAAAGCATTTTCAACCACCCTTCTATAATTGAAAATTGTTTCCAAAGAACCTTTATTATGCATACCTGCATATGGTTTCAAGACATGTTCATGTAGTGCGAATGTATCATCAGCCAGCATTACAAATGGTATAATCTTCTGTCGACCTGGTTCAGGAAATGCCAAAGTATTGCTTTCAATTTTCTTCCATAGTAAACTGTTTTTGAATACTCCCCCATCTGAAATGCGTCCTTGACAACCGACGTCCGCAAATACAAAATTATAGTTTGCATCGACCAATGCAAACAGTACAATACTAAAAAATGACTTATAACTGAAGTATTCACTGCCGCTACAGGAGCCTGCAGAACTACATGTTTTCCATTTATTGCGCCTAAGTGGAAAATTCCACTGCAGGTGAAATTCATTGGAAATTTCTAACCATTCGGCGTCTGCAACAAGTAAATAAAAGAAATAAATGCTTCTTATGTAGGAACGGAACATTTTATTTATGCAACAGCGGCAAATCTATCTAAAAATACATGCCCAGCAAACACAGATGGACTTAAATTACTGTTGAATTGCCATTAAATTACGGTAATTTAAGTAGTAATTTAAACAGTAAAAAAGGCGCCATTAAGCAACCACTTAAACTACCAAAAATTCATTGACTTCTAAATTACTAATAAGGTACCATTAAAATACTGTTGTTATATTACCATTGCATTACTGTTAAACTACTGTCTTGAACTACTAGCAAAACTATTAAATTATTATTAAAACCACTAACACATTTAAAAAAATAGTTTTTTTAGTTAATTATTTGTTTCTGTAATTTTTTATTTATTTCGTTTACAGAATTTGACGCACATGATTGATAAATTGTGGGATTTTTTTTAAATTAGAAAATTTAATTTAAGTACTTACCTGGGGTTTGATCCCACGAACATCAGGAAAATCCCTTGCAACCTAAACGTGTTAACCACTACTCTACCTGACCTAATACTATAAATGCTAACTACACGTTATATATGTTGAATACAAAATCGAGTAACTTATTCGTAATTTAATACTTTCAACGTGAACCATTAAATATTTCACATGACAATCAGACTGATGACTAATTAGTTCTATATGTACATTTGCATCGTATTAATTATACTCTTGCTGTTTTTGTTATTCTGTAATTAGGATAATTCATGTCTTAGTTGCTTGAAGTAGTTTATATAATCCGAATATTTTTGGATACGGATTGACTTTCCAATATTAGTATTTTCGTAAACTGTACGCAATCTTTTTAGTTGTCGATAATAATTGCCACTTTCCTTCTTTCTATGCATTCTTCAAGCAATTGTTTGATAGCAGACCTAACTGTTTGGCAAATATAACGGCTATTTTTAAAATAATTTAGCTTAACATTTATACAGCAACTTTATTACTACTGACTATTAATTTACCTTGTATTTTAACGGACATTCAATTACCATTAAACTCCCCAATCTAATTCTGGAATTACTACTAAGTTACTGAGTAAACTATTCAAGCTACCAAACATTACATTACTCTTAAATTACTTTTAAATTGCTGGGTAGTATAATAGTAACTCAATTACCGGTAAACTACAACGTTCAATTTTTTAATTACTCTTAAGTTACTGGTTAAACTATTCATAAGCTACATACCATTACATTACTTTTTAATTACTTTCTAATTACGGGGTAGTATAATGGTGACTCAATTACCATTAAACTACAACGTTTAACTTTTTAATTACTATTAAGTTACTAATTAAATTACTTTTATGCTACCACAATACTGAAATACTCCTAAACTACTTCGTATACTACTTTTAAACTAGTAACCATTTAAATTACTGCTAAACGTCACCTTAGACTACTCTTAAATTACGAAAAAAATTAAATTACTTATAAATGACTTTTCAATACCCAATAAACTACTAAATTAAGCTACCTTGTGTTTGCTGGGTGATTTCTGTCCTAGATAACAATGTTAATCGTTGTTCTTCTAGGTCCGTACTAGTGATATTGACATTGACGGTGTAAGCGATTCCGAATCAGAGGTAGACGTTTCAAGTGGAACAAATTCTATTAACCGAGAAAAGGCAGATGTCGAAGAATTAACTTCAGATGACAACATCAACAAACAGACACCCCCACGAAAACTGTTTTTATCTCCAAAGAAACAGCCATTAAAAAAAAGGAAACAACAGGAAGATCCAAGAATATCTGCTGCATATCATATTCTTCAAAATGTGTACTCCAAAGGATAAATGCTTTACTTTTGGCCAACATATAGCCACCAAAATACAAAAATTCAGAGGCAGACTTCGCTCTATTGTAATGCATAAAATAAATAACATTATTTCTGACGCTGAAATGGGTAAATACGATGACAACAATTCAGATATGCAAACAGTCAATCAAACAAGAATGCCATCTGTACATGCATCATTAGCATCACCATCATCATCTTCATCATCGCCAAATGTTTCTGCTTATTCTTGTAAAGACGTTCAGTCACAGGGCTTGTCTAATTATTAGTTTTTGGAAAGTCATATGGCTACCACGCGAGGTTATTTTCATACATTTGATGTTGATAACAATTAAGGGATTAAATTGTTAGCGATTTACGAATAAAAATAAAATATTTCCTTACCTTAATGTATTCTTTCAATCCCTCTATTAATGCCACACATACTTCCATAATTATTGTGGAGATACTCTGCTTGGAGATCTTGAAACTGTATATCAAGCTGGTGAATGAGTCTCCAGTAGCCAAAAACCGAAGCGTTACAGCCAGTCTTTCGTTAATAAGGATAGCTAACTTAAAATTGGTATTTTGCTTCTGTATTTTGGGACCGATGAGATTTAATAATAATTCAAAATCACTGGCAGAAATTTTTAAATTGCCCGATCATAAAGCAAATCACTGGCGCTATATAAACTTCTGCTTTGAAATATACGGGTCATCCAGTAACGCCTTCTCTTCTCCTTTTCTTTTTATTCGATAATGCATCACACAAAATAATGAAAGCAGCTGCTGAAATTTTAGAATCGTCTTAACTGACTCGAGCAAACTAACCGCGCATCTACTCAAAACTGGAACCTTGGCAAACACGAACATTGCACGCGAACGTTCGCTCGCGAACGTTTTGCGCGGTATTGCGCTGCTATCTGGACGCGCCTTTAGCTTTCTAAGTTTTATGAATTTTGTGAAAATTGTAAATATGGAACGCGGTTCAAAGAGTTCCTAATTAAACGTTCAAAGAAGGTTAGCAAATCTGGTTTTTATGAACATTTTCTCTTCGTATAGGCTCCCATTATCCTGTTCTCATTCCATTGTAATTTTTATTATTAAAACTGAAATAATTTAGTATTTTTTTAGAATTATGGATTTTAAGAAAGTTTAGAATACATAATTTACGCAATAAAACTTTCTAAATTATTTTTTTCAATTTTTTTTATAGACAAAATGTTTATATTTTTAATCCACATTAACAATATTAAGCGTAGTAAGTAATATAGACATTAAGTAAATTTAATCAAGTGACTTTGCAGATAATTATGACCAGCGGCGGTCATTTCGGCGCGGTCGTTTCGGCGCGGTCATTTTGGCGCGGTCATTTCGGCGCCAGGTACGTTTGTTCGATTGTTTGAGCGCGAGGTACGTTCTGGCGCGGCTGTTACGGCGCCGGATTGTTTCATGATAATCCACTGTAGTCAAAATTATTTTTTGAAGTAAAATAAGTATACGAATTTAGAAAAAAACCTACAAAAATAAAAAAAAAATCTTTGAAAAAAATACAGAAAATAAACTATGTATTTATTATTCATTGTGTAGTTTATATAAAGTAATCGCAAAAACGTATTAAACTCCTTTAATTAAAACAATTTTATTAACGAAATCTTGTACGACGTTTATTTATGTTAATTAAGTGTAACCAAAAAGATAAATTAATAAGATACCTATTTCTAAGTTGTTAATTTATACGTACATAGATATGTATACAAAATGAATGTTTGTCGTCTATGCGTTTCTATACCATTTATACGAGGTTCTTCTGTGTAGGCCTACGAGTATTTCTGGCCAAAAAAAATATCTGCAAAAAAATTTTGCGGCCAAAAAAGAATATATTTTGTGCATATACAAAAATATAAAATATGAATATACTTGATTTTGAGAAAACAAAATATGCATATTACAACCAAACACTTTTTTACTTTACTTTACTGGGTACATACTAGTTCTAAATTATATTGTTTTAATTTAAAAGGTTTTGAAATCTGCTCTTCAGTTTTAGATATATTCTTTAAAATAATTAGTTGTTTGAAATAGAAACTAAGAAATCTGTCTTTTGTTAAAATCACCATTTATTGTACAATTGCGAAAATGAACATACAATGAATAAATATACATAAGCGATGTTAACAATAGCATAAGAATATTGTCTTTAAGATTACAGGATAAAATACATCAGATTTTTTCCCCTTCAGCACGTAATTTAGAAACAAACGTTTTTTGCCTTAACACGCATATAAACTAAGGACAGATGAAATGACCATTTAAAACGTTATATGTTTATGTTGAGTTAACGTGATGGATAACCAATTAGTTTTATCATTGCGATCGAAGGAAAAGTTTGTATATAATGGTTATAGTTATGTATTTGATAAAAAAAGTAAAAACGAACTAATACTATTTTGGAGGTGCGACCAAAAACATCATGGATGTAAGGTAAGTATCTATATATGTAGTTTGATTTTTCCGTAATTATTGTATTTTGAGTGTAATCTTTCCGTAATCATTATGTAACTTATTTCTTTTAACACTCCCATAAGTTTATGCATGAAAACATACACTGCTTTAATCTGAAATTGTGTATATTGTTTCTCAATAGGCGCGAGTCCATACCACGGTAGATCATAGCTTTTTAAAAAAATTAAATGAACACAGCCACGAAAGTTCAGCAGCAGCCTTAGACGTTTTGAGTATTCGAAACGAATTGAAGACGGGCGCAAAGGATACGATGGAAACGCCAGCTCAAATAATAAATCATTGTTTAGCTACATTGTTACGTACAAAATTTTTCTAACGGAATACCCTGTATATGAATTAAAATTAGATTCCGGTTTTGACGCCCTCTGCCGATCTTTTCTTGTGACTGTCATTTTACGAAAAAATCGTTATGTGGCTGTCAACTACATGAACGGGTCGGTGCCGAGGATTTTAAACTGATTCTTAAATTTTTAAGGACATCACTTGTGATGAACACAAATTAATAAGGCGATTGCGAATTTATTACGATTCTTTCGGCATAGGGTAAGATATTTTCTCTACCATCTATTAAGATTCCTTCGTAATTTCTGTATTAATGTGATAGCCGGTTCCACCACGTTGCAAGCACTTGTTCGCTTCAAGCAGTAATAAGGATGCTTAAGTACGATTGATAAATACCGTTACCGAGCATATTAGCTGTTGTGAGGGCCTGCTACTTAAACAACAACGAGGTCTCGTCGAACAATACGTCGGAGATGCTGATTTGTGGATAAAAGTCGATTGTGCTATCAACCACCTGTTCGAAATTACAACCTACAGCATTCGATACAACGGGTTCTTATATAACATTTAATAAACTATTAATACTGATGCGAAGTAATAACATTCTGTTGAACTTTCATTGTTTATTATTTTGAAATGAATATACACAACGTTTCGATTGCTGTGGTATCTGCAATCGTCATCAGGTGAATACTAACAAACTTAGAAACTACTGGAGCTTATATACTAAAAACATGTTCGATGAAGCGTTCAAGCGTACAAAATCAATTTAGCGTAACAGATTAATTAATTAACAAAATTACTTAGTAAAGTTTAAGTTGTTTTAGAGGTTCGATAAGTGGTTTCCATATGTTGCTTATCTCGACACTTGGCTGACTGAAAATTTCTTTGTTGTTGTTGATGAATGCCGCTTCTTTAAATTTCCGTTTGTACCAATGTTCCTCCCTGTGTATGATTTTTGCTTCCGACCATTTCATTCGATGTTGGTTATCCCACGAATGTTGCGCGATGCCGGACTTAGAAGTCTCTCCTCTCTGTGTGTGCGTCTGATGTTCTTTCAGTCTGATGTCAAGTGGTCTTTTGGTTTCCCCCACGTATGATTTGCCACATTCACATGGAACTTGGTAAATACAGTTTTGGAAATCTCGACTTGTTTGGGGCTTTGTATTGGAAATTATACTCCTAATGGTGGTCGATGATTTGAACACTGTATTTATGTTGTAGCTTTTCCCTATACGTTTTATTGATTCTGATAAACCTTTGACATATGGGATGCTCAGCAGTGAATTGGACAGTTCTTCTGTTTTTGGGTTGTCCCATGGTGTTCAATTGCTTTTTCCGTAAAAGCTCTCCTACAATCTTTTCTGGATAATCATTCTGCCTTAGATCGTTTCTGGTATTTATAAATTGAGGAATTTAATATACATCTGTCAATTTGCTACGCTGCTAAATTAAAGCTTTTATATTTGTTAATGATACTTAGTAATCGTTCGAGCATGGATGAGTGGAGAAATTTCATATATTCTTGTTAATCTTCTACGTTAATACATTAAAGTGGTTATATTTGTTAATCTCTCTTTTATTTTTTTCTTTCTCCTGTAATTATCGTTACCTATTAACTAATTTTGGCTACTCGAACATCAGAGTAACAAGGATTACGAACCTCAAATTTAATTACAAGTTTGGACCGTTTGTCGTGATCGAGGCAGAAGTGTTAATTTTGGATTAGATCTGGCGCCCTTAAGCATAATTCTCTTGAACCTCCCCTATCTCCGACTGTGTGAGTAGACCGTGCAAGGTTCGTAAGACATAAAGCTTGTAACAACATATTCAGAAGCAGCAAAAGGTCAGCTTTCATCTAAGGCAGCATTAAGAAAACATGTGCAGCGAACTAGAAACGTATTCCAAAATGCTCCTGCCAATCCAGAAAATCTCTTAAGATTGGTTATACCAGAAGCGTACAAAATGTATAATGATGAACTGTTTCTTTTAGGAGATTCTCATGAAAATAATCTTAATACGGACCGAGTTTTAATATTTGGACGAGCATTTCATATAAACTGGAGCCAAGACATGAAAATGCTGTTTATGGATGGAACGTTTCGTCTAGCTCCTCCACTTTTTGCGCAAATTTATGTTGTGTTGGCAGAAAAAACAATTAATAATGGACAATCGTATGTGTTTCCAGTAATTTATGGATTATTACCAAACAAACGACGACCAACATACGACGCATTTTTTAGCATGTTAAAACAGGTAATATTAAGCAAAAAAATAAATACATACATATTACAATAATTACTTTAAAATTAAAGAAAAAAAAGATTTGGCCAGCAATAAATCCGGACGCAGTTGCAGTTGATTTTGAACTTGCCCCCATTTCTGCTTTAAAAGAAGCTTTTCCAGAAGTCCAATGATTTGGTTGTTTATTTCATCTAATGCAAAATTTGCGAAAGCATATCACCAAAAAATAATTTAGCACCGTAATGCAGATTTTGCACTTTCTGCAAAGATGATTGTGTCACTCGCGTTCTTACCTATCCCAGATTTCGAAGACGCCGTAGAAGCTCTGGCTCGGTACCTACCAAATGAATTGCATCCAGTATTGAATTGGTTTAAAGATTAATACACAGGTATACATTTCATCAAATTGTTGTATTTTTCTAATGGTAATTATAGAATTGTATTGTAGGACGCTTAAATAGAAACGAAACAAGACGGGCGCCAATGTTTCCACCGCAAATATGGTCAGTCTACGATAGAACAATCGATGGACTAGCAAGAACTAATACTTTTGCAAAAGCAGCTCATCGGTGCCTCCAGTCCCAATTTTCTGTAGATCACCCTAATATATGGAAATTTATTGATGGCCTCAAGAAAGCTCAAAACGGTGTGGCTTTTGAGTATGAAAGATTTATTGCAGGAAATGATCTCCCTAAAAAACGTAAAAAATACAGAGAATGTGAATCTAGAATTTTAAGCATTGTTCGCGGGTATCCACAGGACCGAACACTAATAGAATACTTAAGAGGAATAGCACACAATTTACAAATGGAATAAATTAGATAACAAATTTGATACAATTTAATTGTTGTAATACAAAAATAAAAAATAAACATTTATTTTTTTTTAATTTTAAGTTGACGTTATTTAGAAGTTCGGAACAAAAAAAAATATTTATTTATATACTGTAAAAAGTTACATATGTAATATTCTCTCTTTCTCTATAGCAACAATTTAAAGTTTTCAAAATTATGTTAGCGCTTTTTTTAAGAAGTGTTGACTTCATTGGTTTAAGATGTAGTATTTAGGCACCTTTTGTGTCGGCGTCAAATATTAAGAAAGTATTTAAAATTTTATCGTTAGTATTCGTTAGATTGTGCTTGAGAACGGTTGAGTGACCTTGCACTGTATTAAGATAATAAATTAACCCTTGTGTTTTTATTTAGTTAATAAAATAAAAACTCGAAATCCGACAAAAGTTATTACAATTATTTGTATTTAAAATCAATTTCACTGAGACAATATACTGTATTGAACACAAAAAGTTGATACTCCTACGCTATTGAACAAAGATATTTATTTAACAAACAAATAAAAGGTACGTTTCTTTCTCCAGTATTTGGCGCCGTAAAGTTTTGCCGCCGAAGTGGTTCGTCGCCGAAATGGCCGCGCCGTAACGGTCGCACCGTAACGGCCGCACCGTAACGGCCGCGCCGTAACGTCCTGATCCGTTTGATAATAATTTAATTATATTAAGGAAAATTTTAGAATTAGTGTTGTTCGTAATATCGTCCCTATGGCCCCTAAAAGGAAAGTTAGCTGTAGCTAAAGTAATAGTTACATTTATTATTCTATGAAGAAGTTTTCTCCAACAGTTTGCTTCTTTCCTTATTTGCGCCTTCAATTCTGTATCAACAAGTCTAATGTTCATTTTCCACTGATTGTAAATAATACAAGCAGAATGGTGATAAGAAGATTTTTTATGACGTGAAATTTGTTGAGTTATGTGGCGCCAGTCATCAGTCTGCATTCATTTCGATCTACAGCAAAAAGCCATCAAGGTTCACAATAAGCCTTATATAATCTTGGTAAATAGCATAACCACATTCTTGGAATTTATTGTTCCGTAATTAAACTTTGTTTATAATATATTTTAGAAAAACTGCGATTATCTTTATTTTTTGGAAACGGTCCAGGCGGTTGACAAGATCCATATTGGACAATGTATTTTTTATCTTTTGATTATAAATTGGTTATAACAAAATTTGCTCTGTCACTTAAATATTCTATTGAGTTCGATGTTACAAATGTAGAAAACGTTGGAGTACTATGTTTTTGGAAATCTACACATAGGGAACCGGAATTCTTTTCTACAGCTGTAAGTTTGGAACAGCATGGTCCTTCCACAGGTTTTTTGATTTTATTTGAAACTGAAATTACGTCAAAAGGAGTAATAAAACTTAAGTTATTGCTCCTACACTAGTTATAAAGCAAATTAAATAATATCTAAAGAAACATAAACAACGACAAAACAAAATGTTATATTTTGGATTATGGCAATAAAAAAGTAATAGATAATAATCCCAACAAACACAAGGATGTCCCAAGGATGTCCCGGGGACATGATTTTGCGGATCACTGAATGTCCCAAAGTCATCCCATTTTGGTTCTGTGTACGTCCTAGGGACATTCATGGGACGTTCTTTTGTCACAAGTGTGTGCATCCCTACGATGTCCTTATAGGACATCCTTGCGTATCCGCAACGGGACGTCCCTTTTAGATGACTTTAGGATATGTACTATATATGTATATTATATTTTTAATAAAAAATAACTTTATCAAATAAAATACAAATTTTTATTACATAAAACTATATTTTTAAATAGTAATCCAAATTATATTCAAATAAAATAAATTTAGATTATTTCATTTTTTTATCTTCTCGATCCCGACGTTCTTTGGCCCTCCTTAGCGAGTTTTTTATACTTTCTTCCCGATTTTTTTAAGTGGCGCCTGAAACAATGCAACTACATAAGAGATGGTAATCGTCATGTAGAGTCGATAAAAAAGTTAATACAAAAAGCTTATTTTGGTATTTCTATGTAATCAGAATTTACATTTTTCTAAATTAAAGAATTGATAAAGTGATACTTCTTTTGTAGAATTATTGATTGATCTTTTTGACGATTCTATTATTGATTAAATCATAAGAGATGATCGATTATAACCAGTTAAAAATTATTTAAATCGTTTTTTAAAAAAGATTTTGTAAACGCGTCAGTTTTGCAAATTCATTAAGAATTTTTATACGTTTTGCATTTACATTTCATCAGAGGAATGTGATAAAAACAAAATTATTTCTAGACGTATTTTTAACTACCTAACTAATTATTGTGGAAATAGTAATACAATACGAGAATACGCACACTAATCATAACTATGAATACCAAGAACGCGATAACGTTATAGTTTCTTAGTTAGATTAGCGATTTTGTGCCTTATCGGTCATGTTGACATTTTTGGATGACTTATTGTGAATCGCGACGATAAAAGTCGTGAGATAACGTCACACTTTTAAACCTTTAATACAAAGAAAACATTTTTTAAATAATTTTTTGAGTAAAAAACAAAATAAATATTTTCAATTCACCGCATAGGTATGCGCGCAAGATGGGGTTTTAAATCACCATTATTGATAATTGTGATCTTTTAATTTCAATAAACTTTTATTAATTTTTAGTAATTCAAAATAATAATTATAAATGATCATTTTTATTCATTATAAATAAATACAAGGTACCAAAAACTTACCAAATAAATTTGTTTATGCACTAAAACACCCAAAAAACGTTAGATAATAAAATAAAGAACAGATAAATAAAGTAGTCAGAACACAACTAAAAACAAATACAAAGTGCAAACGGGGCAAACAGAGTGTACCACTTGGATATACCAAAGGAGCGTACGGGTGTTGAGTAGGCACCAGAGAACAAGAAGGAAGTGGACACGCGCACTCAGTTTGCATTTGTTTTTTCTCGCATAGGACATTCCATCGTACGTTCTTCATTGAGATCCTGAGAACGTCCTATTAAAGACATCCTATACAGGTCCGTTTTAAAGCCCGGGATGTAAAGACATCATTTGGACATAAAACGAACGTCCCTGGGACGTCGTGTGTTTTCTGGGTAATGTAGTGTTGACATTGGCTTTTGCTTTCCACCCTCATCCCTAAAAAAGCCACAGAAGTATCAATTTCTATAATTTTTATTGTGTAATTTGACAACTAAAAGCCGCTCGATGCATAGGATTACTAAAACTACGACTCTCATTCATATATGTACATTACATATATAAAAAATATAGACCATAAACGTATGAAAACCTATATGGTTATCTTCTTTTTACTCTTATTTCATTCAGTGATTGTCATTAATACTTCTAGTATTTATGTTTAATTATTTTAGTACAATAAGTAATATATTTCATATGTAGTAACTAAGTAAATCTTCTTTGAAAACAGAATTTAACTATGCTTTCATACTACGATATACAAATTTTTTGTTAAGAAAGTTTAAAATATATAATTTTATTAAAAGCAGTAAAACGTCTTAGTTATTTAGCTCTATAACAAAAATACTGGAAAGCGTACACTGGGGGCCCCCTTTGATAGAGGGCCCGTGTGCCTTAAACCCACGGCACCCCGGTAGCTACGCCGCTGAATTTATGACAAACAAAAAAATATAAAATGTTAAAATAAAAAAAAAATAGAAATGAATTACAACATTAAATTTATAATTTTAAACAACTAAGAATAATAGAAGAATTAACATTTATAATTTCATTAAGGCAGTTTATGGAATTATTTTTAGAAATTTTATTAATTGTCTAACGAATTTAACAGAAAAAAATTCTTTGTTGCAAATATGTAAACTAGGGTTGGCACAACTGATGTTAGAAATATCGTTTTATAAATTATAGGTGCTCACGCACTCTATTATTATTTATTGTTATTGACTTTTTTTATTGAAAAAAGGTTTATTCATTGTTTGTTACGAAAATAATACCTAAAAATGACGTTTTTGTTTTAATATTACAAATTAGAGAAAGGTAGTAAACAGTAGCTGTCGTAACAACGCCATTTGCAAAACCTTGATATCAGCGCCTTTAGCGTTAGATCTATTGGCAACACATTTTGTAATTTTTAATGCTTGTAATGGAAAACTGCAACACAAATTGGAAATATAAAATTATTTGTGAGCATTTAATTGAACTTCCTGTTTCTTAAATTGTCATTGAAATATGACTCCTCGGTTAATTAATGTAATGAGCGAAAGCGCTCTAAGGTATTGTAAATTAAATTAGTAATTAATTTAAATAATTTTACTTCTTTTATGTTGGTTATCTAATTAGGTTAAATACTTTACAATAAATTAGGATGAAATGCAAATATTTTAATTCGCTTTTAAATAAGCAACCAAACATACTCGGCGTGGTCACGTTTGATATACCCGCGAAGAGGTCGCGTTCTTTGATTCAAATTTTCAAAAATATCCGAGCAATTTAAACGACCTTTGAACCGAACAATTATCATGTAATTAGTATCACTACCTACGCAATTAATAATAATAAAACTCGGGCAGTTATCGCTCTAATAGACTGGAGTACACATTGCTAGGTGTTTTCTATACAAATATCGGATAAACAAAGTCACCTGCGTAAAAGTACCTGTTTTAAACAGGTAAAAGAAGGGGGGATATTACCTGTCGTCACGTGACTTGAATTTTTACGGTAAAAAACAACTCAAACCGCGCCTATGGCGAACGTAACTTATAACGACTACCTTTTGTCTTAGTCGTTTTCTTGAATTCAAAATAAATTAAACAAATTCGACCTAACAGGAAGTGTACGTTTCGTTACCTGTCGTTATTATAAAGTGCTGTGTTTAATAGTTAATAATAAAAATATGTTTTAATTGTGAAATCAAATGAGTGTTCAGTTTAAGATGGTGAAATTGAAATTGTTATGGATTTGTGTATGGGTAATAAAAGTGAATTCACAAACGCTGCCATATTACTGGGGCACAACTCAAAATACGAATTATAATACGGACGTCGTCGAACATCCTGGAGGAATAATCAATGATAAAATAGTGTTTAAAAGAAACGTTGACAATAAACCTTATTTAGTACGCGACGACATCATCATCGAAAGAAATGCCGAAATGACCGTTGAAGAAGGCGTCAAAATTTTATTTGAACCTCAAGTAGGAATTACCGTCCGAGGAATACTTAAGGCTGTGGTAAGTGCATAACTTAATCAAGAAAGAGAATGACTAACGTAATAATTTACTGGAAGTTGAGAGAAACTATAATTAGAATTACCGCGTATCTGAATCACTTTCCTACGTACGTAATTAATTTTTACTAGCGTTTTTTTCTAAGTATTATCAATGGTGTTGTATTATGTAGTTATTAATGCAATCGATGATTCATTTATCTTATCATCGGGGTGATGTTTGTTTAATTTCTGGCGTACAGGTGTGCGCCCTAATTATTGATAAACTATAAACGTTCAGTTAATTATTTACATAAATTCTTAACTTATCGATCAAACATAATCAAGATAATTTGCACCGAGAAGTTTTTTGAAACATCGCCACATTTTTGCGATTTTTGAATGTCGAGCTTTAGTTTTGACTTAGGTCCTGTTGTTTTAAAAATATTTATATTATTTACGTGAGCAACAGTACAAAAGTACTATAGTAAACACAAACTAAAATCAATTGCAGGTTATCGATATCAGCGTAATTTTAAATTATGCGGTTGATAACAAATACGGCAGCTAAATTTCAACATTTTGTAGGCCAAGAGAATGTCACAATGATTCACACGGGTGTTTCTACATTTTTAAAAGTTACAAATTTATACACGCATTGTTGATTAAAAGTTTATTAACGACGAGATGCTAAGAACTCATCAATGGTCAGAACGATCATTTTAATTTTGATCATATACAAAATAATGATCGCAACCATCAATCTTTTCTGCAACAATTCTCTTACTTATCGCAGAACTCCAATAAAATTGAACTAAAAGAAAACATTTTCTATATATTTCAAAAACTGATTATTTTTCTATTATAAACATTTACAAAATTAAGAAATTATAAGCTAAATCATTTTTAAACTATGCATAGGTAATCGTTTAAGAAATATCGTAAAATTTTGTGTAAATTAATAATTTTGTGTTATTACCGTCGTTATTACCTCTTTAAAATAGTAGTTCCTGTGTAAATTGGACGCTTCTTTTCCCAAGAGGGCATTTTTAAACCCGAGTGAAACGAGGGTTTAAAAAGTCATCGAGGGAAAAAAAAGCGTCCAATTTAGACAGGAACGAGTTGAATACAACATTTTATTGCTCAAACAGAGACTAGGAGGCCCACAAAGTCTCAAAATCTTTCAAAAATAATTTGCGAAAACAGTCAAAGACTGTTTACAATAGCGAAAAATTAAAATTTATGACAATAAAAACGATAAAGTATCTTCCTTATTATACAAATTATAAAAAAAAAATTTTTAATTATTTTCTAATATGCAAGAACCATCAGGACAATAAAAAACTGAATTTTCATAAATGGAAATATTAATACGTTTTTGGAATCTTTTTGAAGTCTACTTGACAATGATATCACGTTATAGTTTTTACAGAACTTTATCTCGAAAAGGCAGCGACTAACCAAGTTAGATTCGGAAAATCGGTCGTAAGCTTCGTGGGGTTAAATTATAAAATAAGTTAAAAAAACGCCAAAACGATAAAAGATTGGAGACACCGTTTAAATCTACCCAAAATTGTAATAGAACAAATTACAACACAAAAGTTGTAACAACAAGTATAGTTATTTTATCACAGACAGAACAGTTCGTAGAGAGGAGAACGTATACACAGGGTGCTCCAGGGATATCAGGAACATCCATAACTCCGTTGCTATTTGAAATATCGACTTGAGTTTTTTTAGATGGTAGGTACGGACATTCTACACAACTAAAAATTATTTTTGTCATATACAGGGTGTCGCTATACAGCGTGGCGCACCAAACTTATGTTTGATTAAATGTAATCTACCCTATATGGTTGCATCATTATAAAGCTCTTTGATTGTGATTAAAACGACTAAATATTTTGTAGGCTAATGTGGCAACGTTTAGAGTTTATGTTTGTAAACTCAATGAAAAGGCGCCATTTTCAAAAAATCATCGAAACTTTACTGCTCAAAATAAATAAGCGATTAAAATGTCAAGTGTGTTTCCATTCCCTTAACATTCACTTAAGTGCTTGTTGATGCACCGATTCGAACTGCCGTATACAGAGTGTGTCCAAACGTTCTTGTTTAAAAGAAATAATTCAATTTAATAAAAATAATTTTCTTCAATAATTAAATGGATCTATAACCAAACAATATCAAATAATTATAGTGGTATTTTTTGTTTAAAGGAAGTTATTCAATTTTAAAGTTGAGCCATAACGATTCACCGTATCCGTCACGCGTCTGCGTCTAAAATATTTTCTAAGTCAAAAAGTATATTTTTTATTTCGATATTTTTTTGCAACAACTAAATGGATCTATAACCAACACAATATCAAATAACTAAGGTAGCGTTTTTTGTTTAAAAGAAATTAGTCAATTTCAAAGTTCAGCCATAACAGTGTGCCGTATCCATCACGCATCTTCACCTAAAATATTTTATAACTCAAAAAGTAGGTTTTTTATTTTGATAATTTTATTTTGCAATGGATAAACGGATCTATAACCAACACAATATCAAATAACTGCAGTGGTGTTTTTTGTTTAGAGGTAATTATTCTATTTCAAAGTTCAGTCATAACGTTTCACTGTATCCGTCACGAGCCTTTGCTTAAATATTTTCTAACTCAAAAAGTATGTTTCTTATTTTGATAATTTTTTTGCAATAATTAAATGGATTTATAACCAACACAATATTAAATAATTAGAGTGGCGCGTTTTGTTTAAAGGAAATTATTCAATTTCAAAATTCAGCCATAACGTTTCACTGTATCCGTTACGCATCTTCGCCTAAAATATTTTCTAACTCAAAAAGTATGTTTTTTATTTTGATAATTTTTTTGCAATAATTAAATGGATTTATAACCAATACAATATCAAATAACTGGAGTGGTATTTTTTGTTTAGAGATAATTATTCTATTTCAAAGTTCAGTCATAACGTTTCACTGTATCCGTCACGCGCCTTTGCTTAAATATTTTCTAACTCAAAATGTATGTTTTTTATTTTGATAGTTTTTTTGCAATAGATAAATGGATCTATAACTAACACATTATCAAATAACTGTAGTGGTGTTTTTTGTGTAAAGGAAGTTATTCAATTTTAAATTTCAGCCATAACGATTCACCGTATCCGTCAGGCGTTTGGGCCTAAAATACTTTCTAACTCAAAAAGTATGGTTTTGATTTAGATAATTTTTATGCAATAGATAAATGGATCTGTAACCAACACAATATCAAAAAATTGGAGTAGTATTTTTTGTTTACAGAAAATTATTCGATTTCAAATTTCAGCCATAACGTTTCGCCGTATCCGTCACGCAACTTCGCCTAAAATATTTTATAACTCAAAAAGTATGTTCTTTATTTCGATCATTTTGTTGCAATAAATAAACGGATCTATAACCAACACAATATCAAATAATTGGATTGGTATTTTTTGTTTAAAGAAAATTATTCAATTTCAAAGTTCAGCCATAACGTTTTACCGTATCCGTCACGCGTGTTCGCCTAAAATGTTTTATAACTCAAAAAGTATGTTTTTTATTTTGATATTTTTTTTTTGCAATGGATAAACGGATCTATAACCAACACAATATCAAATAACTGCAGTAGTGTTTTTTGTTTAGAGGTAATTATTCTATTTCAAAGTTCAGTCATAACGTTTCACTGTATCCGTCACGAGCCTTTGCTTAAATATTTTCTAACTCAAAAAGTATGTTTTTTATTTTGATAATTTTTTTTGAAGTAATTAAATGGATCTATAACCAACACAATATAAAATAATTGGAGGGTTTTTTTTTGTTTAAAGGAAATCATTCAATTTCAAAGTTCAGCCATAACGTTTCATCGTATCCGTCGCGCGTGTTCGCTTAAATATTTTCCAACTCAAAAAGTATGTTTTTTATTTCGATAATTTTTTTGCAATAATTAAATGGATTTATAACCAACACAATATCAAATAATTAGAGTGGGGCTTTTTGTTTAAAGGAAATTATTCAATTTCAAAATTCAGCCATAACGTTTCGCCGTATCCGTCACGCATCTTCGCCTAAAATATTTTTTAACTCAAAAAGTATGTTTTTTATTTTGATAATTTTTTTTGAAGTAATTAAATGGATCTATAACCAACACAATATAAAATAATTGGAGGTTTTTTTTGTTTAAAGGAAATCATTCAATTTCAAAGTTCAGCCATAACGTTTCATCGTATCCGTCGCGCGTGTTCGCTTAAATATTTTCCAACTCAAAAAGTATGTTTTTTATTTCGATAATTTTTTTGCAATAATTAAATGGATTTATAACCAACACAATATCAAATAATTAGAGTTGGGCTTTTTGTTTAAAGGAAATTATTCAATTTCAAAATTCAGCCATAACGTTTCACCGTATCCGTCACGCATCTTCGCCTAAAATATTTTTTAACTTAAAAAGTATGTTTTTTATTTTGATAATTTTTTTTGAAGTAATTAAATGGATCTATAACCAACACAATATAAAATAATTGGAGGTTTTTTTTTGTTTAAAGGAAATCATTCAATTTCAAAGTTCAGCCATAACGTTTCATCGTATCCGTCGCGCGTGTTCGCTTAAATATTTTCCAACTCAAAAAGTATGTTTTTTACTTCGATAATTTTTTTGCAATAATTAAATGGATTTATAATCAACACAATATCAAATAATTAGAGTGGGGCTTTTTGTTTAAAGGAAATTATTCAATTTCAAAATTCAGCCATAACGTTTCACCGTATCCGTCACGCATCTTCGCCTAAACTATTTTTTAACTCAAAAAGTATGTTTTTTATTTTGATAATTTTTTTTTGATGTAATTAAATGGATCTATAATCAACACAATATAAAATAATTGGAGGGTTTTTTTTTGTTTAAAGGAAATCATTCAATTTCAAAGTTCAGCCATAACGTTTGATCGTATCCGTCGCGCGTGTTCGCTTAAATATTTTCCAACTCAAAAAGTATGTTTTTTACTTCAATATTTTTTTTGCAATAATTAAATGGATTTATAACCAACACAATATCAAATAATTAGACTGGGGCTTTTTGTTTAAAGGAAATTATTCAATTTCAAAATTCAGCCATAACGTTTCACCGTATCCGTCACGCATCTTCGCCTAAAATATTTTTTAACTTAAAATGTATGTTTTTTATTTTGATAATTTTTTTTGAAGTAATTAAATGGATCTATAACCAACACAATATAAAATAATTGGAGGGTTTTTTTTTGTTTAAAGGAAATCATTCAATTTCAAAGTTCAGCCATAACGTCTCATCGTATCCATCGCGCGTGTTCGCTTAAATATTTTCCAACTCAAAAAGTATGTTTTTTATTTTGATAATTTTTTTGCAATAATTAAATGGATTTATAATCAACACAATATCAAATAATTAGAGTGGGGCTTTTTGTTTAAAGGAAATTATTCAATTTCAAAATTCAGCCATAACGTTTCACCGTATCCGTCACGCATCTTCGCCTAAAATATTTTTTAACTCAAAAAGTATGTTTTTTATTTTGATAATTTTTTTTGAAGTAATTAAATGGATCTATAATCAACACAATATAAAATAATTGGAGGGTTTTTTTTTGTTTAAAGGAAATCATTCAATTTCAAAGTTCAGCCATAACGTCTCATCGTATCCATCGCGCGTGTTCGCTTAAATATTTTCCAACTCAAAAAGTATGTTTTTTATTTTGATAATTTTTTTGCAATAATTAAATGGATTTATAATCAACACAATATCAAATAATTAGAGTGGGGCTTTTTGTTTAAAGGAAATTATTCAAATTCAAAATTCAGCCATAACGTTTCACCGTATCCGTCACGCATCTTCGCCTAAAATATTTTTTAACTTAAAAAGTATGTTTTTTATTTTGATAATTTTTTTTGAAGTAATTAAATGGATCTATAACCAACACAATATAAAATAATTGGAGGTTTTTTTTTGTTTAAAGGAAATCATTCAATTTCAAAGTTCAGCCATAACGTTTCATCGTATCCGTCGCGCGTGTTCGCTTAAATATTTTCCAACTCAAAAAGTATGTTTTTTACTTCGATATTTTTTTTGCAATAATTAAATGGATTTATAACCAACACAATATCAAATAATTAGAGTGGGGCTTTTTGTTTAAAGGAAATTATTCAATTTCAAAATTCAGCCATAACGTTTCACCGTATCCGTCACGCATCTTCGCCTAAAATATTTTTTAACTCAAAAAGTATGTTTTTTATTTTGATAATTTTTTTGCAATAATTAAATGGATTTATAATCAACACAATATCAAATAATTAGAGTGGGGCTTTTTGTTTAAAGGAAATTATTCAATTTCAAAATTCAGCCATAACGTTTCACCGTATCCGTCACGCATCTTCGCCTAAAATATTTTTTAACTTAAAAAGTATGTTTTTTATTTTGATAATTTTTTTTGAAGTAATTAAATGGATCTATAACCAACACAATATAAAATAATTGGAGGTTTTTTTTTGTTTAAAGGAAATCATTCAATTTCAAAGTTCAGCCATAACGTTTCATCGTATCCGTCGCGCGTGTTCGCTTAAATATTTTCCAACTCAAAAAGTATGTTTTTTACTTCGATATTTTTTTTGCAATAATTAAATGGATTTATAACCAACACAATATCAAATAATTAGACTGGGGCTTTTTGTTTAAAGGAAATTATTCAATTTCAAAATTCAGCCATAACGTTTCACCGTATCCGTCACGCATCTTCGCCTAAAATATTTTTTAACTCAAAAAGTATGTTTTTTATTTTGATAATTTTTTTTGAAGTAATTAAATGGATCTATAATTAACACAATATAAAATAATTGGAGGGTTTTTTTTTGTTTAAAGGAAATCATTCAATTTCAAAGTTCAGCCATAACGTTTGATCGTATCCGTCGCGCGTGTTCGCTTAAATATTTTTTAACTCAAAAAGTATGTTTTTTATTTTGATAATTTTTTTGCAATAATTAAATGGATTTATAATCAACACAATATCAAATAATTAGAGTGGGGCTTTTTGTTTAAAGGAAATTATTCAATTTCAAAATTCAGCCATAAAGTTTCACCGTATCCGTCACGCATCTTCGCCTAAAATATTTTTTAACTCAAAAAGTATGTTTTTTATTTTGATAATTTTTTTTGAAGTAATTAAATGGATCTATAATTAACACAATATAAAATAATTGGAGGGTTTTTTTTTGTTTAAAGGAAATCATTCAATTTCAAAGTTCAGCCATAACGTCTCATCGTATCCATCGCGCGTGTTCGCTTAAATATTTTCCAACTCAAAAAGTATGTTTTTTATTTTGATAATTTTTTTGCAATAATTAAATGGATTTATAATCAACACAATATCAAATAATTAGAGTGGGGCTTTTTGTTTAAAGGAAATTATTCAATTTCAAAATTCAGCCATAACGTTTCACCGTATCCGTCACGCATCTTCGCCTAAAATATTTTTTAACTCAAAAAGTATGTTTTTTATTTTGATAATTTTTTTTGAAGTAATTAAATGGATCTATAACCAACACAATATAAAATAATTGGAGGTTTTTTTTTGTTTAAAGGAAATCATTCAATTTCAAAGTTCCGCCATAACGTTTCATCGTATCCGTCGCGCGTGTTCGCTTAAATATTTTCCAACTCAAAAAGTATGTTTTTTACTTCGATAATTTTTTTGCAATAATTAAATGGATTTATAATCAACACAATATCAAATAATTAGGGTGGGGCTTTTTGTTTAAAGGAAATTATTCAATTTCAAAATTCAGCCATAACGTTTCACCGTATCCGTCACGCATCTTTGCCTAAACTATTTTTTAACTCAAAAAGTATGTTTTTTATTTTGATAATTTTTTTTTGATGTAATTAAATGGATCTATAATCAACACAATATAAAATAATTGGAGGGTTTTTTTTTGTTTAAAGGAAATCATTCAATTTCAAAGTTCAGCCATAACGTTTGATCGTATCCGTCGCGCGTGTTCGCTTAAATATTTTCCAACTCAAAAAGTATGTTTTTTACTTCGATATTTTTTTTGCAATAATTAAATGGATTTATAACCAACACAATATCAAATAATTAGAGTGGGGCTTTTTGTTTAAAGGAAATTATTCAATTTCAAAATTCAGCCATAACGTTTCACCGTATCCGTCACGCTTCTTCGCCTAAAATATTTTTTAACTCAAAAAGTATGTTTTTTATTTTGATAATTTTTTTGAAGTAATTAAATGGATCTATAACCAACACAATATAAAATAATTGGAGGGGTGTTTTTTTTTGTTTAAAGGAAATCATTCAATTTCAAAGTTCAGCCATAACGTTTCATCGTATCCGTCGCGCGTGTTCGCTTAAATATTTTCCAACTCAAAAAGTATGTTTTTCATTTCGATAATTTTTTCGCAATAATTAAATGGATTTATAACCAACACAATATCAAATAATTAGAGTGGCGCTTTTTGTTTAAAGGAAATTATTCAATTTCAAAATTCAGCCATAACGTTTCACCGTATCCGTCACGCTTCTTCGCCTAAAATATTTTTTAACTCAAAAAGTATGTTTTTTATTTTGATAATTTTTTTGAAGTAATTAAATGGATCTATAACCAACACAATATAAAATAATTGGAGGGGTGTTTTTTTTGTTTAAAGGAAATCATTCAATTTCAAAGTTCAGCCATAACGTTTCATCGTATCCGTCGCGCGTGTTCGCTTAAATATTTTCCAACTCAAAAAGTATGTTTTTTACTTCGATAATTTTTTTGCAATAATTAAATGGATTTATTACCAACACAATATTAAATAATTAGAGTGGGGCTTTTTCTTTAAAGGAAATTATTCAATTTCAAAATTCAGCCGTAACGTTTCACCGTATCCGTCACGCTTCTTCGCCTAAAATATTTTTTAACTCAAAAAGTATGCTTTTTATTTTGATAATTTTTTTGAAGTAATTAAATGGATCTATAACCAACACAATATAAAATAATTGGAGGGGTGTTTTTTTTGTTTAAAGGAAATCATTCAATTTCAAAGTTCAGCCATAACGTTTCATCGTATCCGTCGCGCGTGTTCGCTTAAATATTTTCCAACTCAAAAAGTATGTTTTTTACTTCGATAATTTTTTTGCAATAATTAAATGGATTTATTACCAACACAATATTAAATAATTAGAGTGGGGCTTTTTCTTTAAAGGAAATTATTCAATTTCAAAATTCAGCCGTAACGTTTCACCGTATCCGTCACGCTTCTTCGCCTAAAATATTTTTTAACTCAAAAAGTATGCTTTTTATTTTGATAATTTTTTTGAAGTAATTAAATGGATCTATAACCAACACAATATAAAATAATTGGAGGGTTTTTTTTTTGTTTAAAGGAAATCATTCAATTTCAAAGTTCAGCCATAACGTTTCATCGTATCCGTCGCGCGTGTTCGCTTAAATATTTTCCAACTCAAAAAGTATGTTTTTTATTTCGATATTTTTTTTGCAATAATTAAATGGATTTATAACCAACACAATATCAAATAATTAGAGTGGGGCTTTTTTTTAAAGGAAATTATTCAATTTCAAAATTCAGCCATAACGTTTCACCGTATCCGTTACGCGTCTTCGCCTAAAATATTTTATAACTCAAAAAGTATGTTTTTTACTTCAATAATTTTTTTGCAATAATTAAATGGATATAACCAACACAATATCAAATAATTGGAGTGGGGTTTTTTGTTTAAAAGAAATTATTCAATTTCAAAGTTCAGCCATAACGTTGTGCCGTATCCATCACGCAGGATATTTTTGTTGGTAAATTCGTCTTGCTAAGAAAGAATTTTTTTTCACCAATAAAATACACCATGTTTATAAATTATTTGCGCATAAAATTCATGATTACCAAATTTTTGAAAACTATTCTAATACCTGCCAATGTTGGAACAACACTTGTTTCAATTTTTTTGACAGCAGCTTACGCTTTGAATTAATAACAAAGCTTTTTCCAAGAACGGTTTCGTTTTTTACATTTTTACAATAATTCATACAAACTATTTTATCGTCTAACAAATGGAATTTAACGATGTAAAAAGATACAAGGTACTCCATTAGAAAAAAGTGACTTTTCATGGTTTTGCGTTTAGACGCACCCTGTATACGGTTGATTAATAAGCTCTTGAATAAAAGTTCAGGGTATAAAAAAAAATCTGATACATTAATTGCTGATTTATTTCTAACAGTAAGGTCTTGGTGATTTTTCTAAACGTTGCAAAATTGGCTTATAAAATGTTGAGTTGTTTTAATCGATATACCATACCCTGTATATGACAAAAACAATTTTAAATTGTGTAAACTGTCCGGTCAATCTATCACAGACAAAAGTAGTTGACATAAGCCCCCTTCGGTTAGGTAACACGTCGTACATTAAATTAAATTTGTCGATCTAACTTTTTCATTCCTCAAAGAAATACATTTACATTTGTAAATTATAACACAAACATGCAAATCTCGATGATTCAGAGAACCAGAGCGCACCATATAATAATATGTCACACACAGCAAAACAATTGTATAGTTAATTGTAATAACAACCTACTATGTACGTTCAGTTCGTGCAATCGACTAACCACGTAAATACAAAAAATTAAAATAAGAAGTATAATATTTACAGTTTAGTTTTCCATTGAAGAATGCAACTAGCTAGCGGCACATCTTCAAAAATTTCTAAAATTCGCTGAAATGAACAAAACCCTACATAAGGTAAAAGTACCAGTAGTTGACATGTTAAGGTTCAAAATTTACAAAATAGTATCTTGCAAAAAAGTGGTTTGAAAGAAAAATGTGAACCAAATACCTTCGGAAAGCCTATACTTTGCTCTTTACGATAGTGCTCCTCTCTAAATTTTAACCACAAAATATCGGTTATGATATCGAGAAAAAACAAATGTTCCAATCGTCGACAGTTAAAATTACCAATGTTGTAATAGTCGACATGGGTTTTGTTCCATTAGTCGACACATTCATTGGGAATAAATATTATTGCATTAAGTCAAACTTTTTATTAAACAAAACTATATTTAATTTAAGACACACTTAGAGAATTTTTAAAACGGTAGTTTACTTGCTCCCCTTTCACAATAAGTTCAGGTTCTTCAACAAGTCTAACTATTTCTTTTAGATTTATCTCACAAATGTCTTTTTCTTCTGCCACTTACTCCTTCTTCTCACTGTCAGTATTCTTCAATCCCATTACAACTATATTGCCATCTTCTCTTAACTCTGGGATGACACAAAGGTACACAAACACTGTTAAATTTCTTTTTCCCCCTTTAAATTTGGCAAGGATGAAGGTGTCTTCCTTTAATTCATCCAGTTCCAACTCGAAATCTCCAGACTCTTGCAGGGAAAAGTCACTTTGTGAGTGAGATGAAGAAGAACTGGAATTGTTCCTCTTTCTTTTAGAATTTAATTTTTGCTTCTTTTCTTGTCATCTTTTTTCATATAATATTCCAGCATTTGTGGTGATGTGACTACAGCAGGTAGTTTTTCTTTTCGCTTGGTTGATCTAAGCTGTACTGGTTGTGGCCACAGTAGTGCTCTCTTGAAAGGGCTTGGAAGAATACATCCATCAGATGTGGGTGGTGTCAAACCAGCGACATTGTCTGAAGTGTAACTGTTTTTTGTAACTGAAAGATTGAGACTGGATGTTGTTGGTTGGTCAATTCTTATAAGTACAGGAATCAAACTGGATGTGGATGCTTGATCTATCATCAAAACGGCTTCATCAATATTCCTGCTAGGAAAACGTTCGTTTCTTGAAAGGATAATTGCAGAACCTGGAGCAGACTGTTTGTCTTCTGGGACCAAAACGACTTGATCAGGGTCTCTGTCAGGAGTACGTTCGTTTCTTGAAGAAATGGAAAAATCTGGAGCAGACTGTTGGTCGTCTGGAAAACAAATAAATCATTACACACATTCATGTCATGGGATAAATTTTGTATACCTGATGGATCAATTGTAGGTGACTCTATCGTAGCAGATTGTGCTACTAGATTGGTAGAATTCTGTAAAATTACAGGCTATTTAAAGTTAGAATTAAGTACTCTTATACTGATTTTTTATTTTCTCGATGCGGATTTTTACTTACCTCCTGTCCCATTTTTGTTTTCCATGTTTCCATTGTTTCATCGATCTCAGAAATACCGTGTATTTCTTTTTATGAGTTTTCAAATATTAATTATTGTTAATATATATTAAGATATTTACTTTTCCATTTTCTAAAAAGTGCAATATCAAGCAATATCCAGATAAATGGACCAGGTCATTAAAATGATTAGCTGCACAAATTGTAATGTGCGCAAGTGGCACTCCTTCACATAAAAATGTTTACCTACTCTTACTGGAAATTTGGCTTGTACGCAAGTGGTTTTGAAATGTACTTGTAACCAAATGGCATGTACGCAACAGTACTACACTACTGCCGAAGCACACCGGATTCATTAACTGGTTATGAATAAGCGAGACGGTATTCCGGAAACTTGGAAAAACAACAGCCTCTCCAAATCATAAACAATTGTAATGTTAATTCCCAATTATACATAGGTACTCACCCTATATATGCACAATAGACCCTTTAGACCCCGGTGCGCGCGCGCACACACATACACACACAATTAGTAAAATATAAAAACAGGTTTGCGAGTTTGAACATGTAAGACAGATAAAGAAAGCAGGTGCCAATACACTGAGCGATGATACCAAATTAGATGTGATGCTTAAGTTTGAGGAAACCCACATACATTCAGTAGACAAGTACCCTCAACATTCAGTGTTAGCCGTACATCGATTCTAAACATACTAAGAAAAATGCATCTATATAAAATCATGGAAATGTAGGAGAACAATATTATCCAATTAGAAGACATTATAGTGTCCCGGGAACATAATTAGCTACCCGTTATTGCTTGGGTACTACGGTTTGATAGAAACAAGAATATTTCACAGCTTTATTACTACATAGGCGGATAATTAATTAATGTAAGAATCCTGAACAAACGCAAGCAAAAATAAAAATACAAGATTGACTTATTGTTTTTCGCTAAGAATGGCAATAATTTTCACGGTTGTCAAACTGGTAACACAGTTGGAAATCTAAACTCTTCCGTATCGTCTCTCCTCGAGACACGATTTCTCAATCGAATGAATCCGTTATCATCTTTGAAGGTATGGAGAGCCCTCAGTGCTTGATCATTTCCTTGAGCAAAACTTTCTGCTTGAATCACCGTGTGAATAAAATACTCAGTATAAGTCAGTTCATTTTGTCTGTCACTTGGATGTTTTAGGTTCCATACATCTAGTCATCATTCGCACGATTTTCTAATACTGAAAGAAATACCAACTATCCGAGGACAATGTTGATAAAAGTGTGGTTAAGCGTTTTTTCTTCCCTTTTGAAATCTGCTTCGTCACACTTGGAATTGCAAGAGTCGTCTAGCAGCCATGCAGGATTCTCTCACCATTCCAATTCTAATAGTTTCTTTGCTATACAATCTCTGGAGGACAGGTCCGCCGGATTACGATCTCCCGGCACGTCTTCATGCTCTTGCGTATGTGGGTTCGCGTATCTCATTTACCCGACTCCAAACAAACGTACTCTATTCTTCCTTCCTCTGTATCCAGCAAACTACGGTGGAAGAATCACTCCAAAAATACTATTCAATTTCCTTTTCCAGATTCCGCTTTACGGAAACATAAAGTCTTGCTGCAATCGTTGCTGCCATCAATTCCAGTCTAGGCAAGGTGAGTAGACGCAAAAGGGCTTTGACTTTGCAGCAATGAAGTGCAAGGACCCAGCATTATTTTTTACACCTCTCAGGAAAATAACACAGGCAAAAGCATCTTTACTCGCATCGCAAAATATATGCAAACGTTTGAGCTGTGATTCGCCAGTTCCAGCATGCACCCATCTGGGTAACTTGATACTCAACCATGTTTAAAACAAATGCTCAACTTCAGCATCGACAGGTTGATCCGAAGTGACCTTAGCCTTCCACAAACGCTGCAGCAGCAGTATCATCTTACTCACCACGACGTTATTGGAGTCTTATCCATTCAAGAATTTATTACTGCCACAATACATCCTCTTACTGGATCCCATCTGAGACGAAGCAGCAAAGTTACTTTAATTTCATCCTCAGAGTTTTGGGAAAACACCCACCTTCTCAGAACAAATTTAGCCTCCTGCACAATGGAACTAGTTTCTTTCATAAACCTTTTGAGCGTAATCTCATTCTCAACACTAGTCACACAATTGTCAACGTACAAGCATTTTCTTTGTCTCTTAATAGTATCTCCTGCGTAGTATTTCTGCCCCAAACACCGCGAAAGGTGTAGTTCTATGGTGGTACACAACAAAACGGGGCTACTATTGACTTCAAACACCAATCTTTTGTGTCTGAAGGTTAACTGGTTCCTAGTAACGTCAATCCATAAAAACGGAAGAAATCTTTCTCGTCCTTGTGCACGCTTATCTGCAAAAATGCCTTGCGAATGTCAGAAACAACTCCAACGCGCTTCTCTCGGAACTTCAATAGAGTCAAAGGCATCAACTCAATCAAGTTCGGTCCTTTTTCTAAGCATTGGTTGAGTAAAGGTTTTGTCGCGTGAGAGGCATCGAACACTGGACGTATTTTTGTAGTGATGCTACTTATTTTTATTACTGGTTTATGTGGTAAGTAGTGACAGCGGTCATTGTGATTTTGGCAGTCCACCATTTTAATTACACCCTCCGACAGCCATTCTTAAAAAACTGAATCATACAGGTCTACAAGCCCACAATTTTCGAGCTTCGTCAGCATTTCATCTAACCTCCTTTTTGCAACTGAATGATTATTCGTAAGAAAATGGCGACCTTTCAACCAAGGTAATCTAATTTCATATCGACCCTCTTTGTTCACCTCCGTAGTTTTCTGGAAAAAATATTTGGCCGCTCTGTTCAATTCATCCCTAGATTGCATGACAGAAGGCTTCTTTATTCTGAAAATATCTAGTTACCATAGGTCTCAAAGAAACACATTGTAGTCACAACTAACGTGGTATCCCTTACTAAAACTGGAACTTTCCCTATTAACGTCCAACCTAAAAGAATCGGCAACGAAACCACTTTTCAAGACACGTATATCTCCAGTGCACAGTTTCCCGGCGACAACTGCACCAAAGACTTTTTCTACAAAGTATCATAAGTAGGGGATTGCAATTTATATTTTTGAAATTTGGGCGTCCGAGGTTGAAAGGGTTAATTTGATTCCCCCTCCGTATTGTCAAAAAGGGGTTTCGTAATTTTTTATATTACTTTTGTTGTAAATATATTACCAATCCAAAGTTTTTAAATTAATATATAAGTTAAAAAAAACTAATAGTAAAAACCTGATTTCAGTAGGTTATATAACTTTGCTTAAAATAATTGTTAACAGTAGTAATCAGATCCAAAAATTGTCAAGATGCCAAATGCATATGTTTTCACTTGATCATAAGAATTAGGAAAACCGCTTCATGTTTCAAATATAATGTCTTCTTTCTTCCTACACTTTGAAAAATTCGTCCACTATACCGTTGCCTGACAGCCAATTTACCTTTCTCTCTATCTAAATTAGTTCTGACTGCAAGTTTATTAACTTATCTGTACATAGATCTTTGTTTTTCAAATCTAACAACTATAACTAAAATTTTCTCTTTATTGCTGGCGACTAACTCAGTTATAACGGAAAGCGGATTGCAGGTCTCGGTGTGCTATCATGCACTAAATTAAAAAATTGCCAAAACAAGTAAATACCACCCAATACAGACCTTGTTTAAACTTGTTTGTTTCTACCCATCTTTTGTTATTTGCGTCTCTAATGATTACGTATTCCCTTTCTCCAATTTTTTTATAAACAATGGCTGCTATACCTTTCTGTGAAAACTTAGATCAAAATGTGTTAAAGACATTGTTCGATGACATAATTTTTTTAAATTTTATTAAATGCATTAAATTCATTACGCCGGATACGTTAGGAACAAATTTCTTGTAGTAATTCAGCAGTCACAGTTTTGTTAACGTGTGACCTAAATAGTTAATTTTCTCCTGGACTTTTATTCAACTTTAACAAATTTTATAAATATTGCTTTTAAGTTCATTTAATGACCCATTCTTGTTTTTCCTCTCACTTTTATATCATCTACAAAGTTCGATACGCCTTCCAAACTTTGTAGGGTTTGTTTCAAGGTTTTTTGAAATATCGAACTGGCAGGATTTACTCCAAAGGGTAATCGGTTCAGTTTGTACAGATCTTATGTGTAGACCAAGCTAGAGGCATCGAAGAATGCTAATATTAACATCATTGATTGTACGCTTTACTGAGGTCTATTTTAGTGAAACCTTACTAAACCATCGCTTTTTAGTACTAAAGGAGTATCCCATTCACTAGATTCGATGTGTGAAATTGCACTAATCGTTGTAATTTTTCTACTTTAGTTTTAAATATAAAAGGAATAATGTGTTGAACAACGCTTTAACATCGTCTTGATTGGATTTTATAAAGTTTACTTCTTTCCCTTCTGCTCTTTGCTGGCTTGACGCGGTCATTAGGGCGCCAGGTACGTTCCGGGGCGGCTGTTACGGCGCTGGCCGTTTTGGCGCCCAATAGTTTGCTGATACTCTACTTATACGTCAAAATTATTTTTTGAAGTAAAAGTATCATACGAATTTTAAAAAAAACTAGAAAAATACAAAAAAAAACCCGAAAAAAATACAAGAAAAAAAACAATTAAAAAAATCATTAGCAAATTTTCTAAATGTTGGAAGTTTACTAGTACAAAACTGAATTGATAACCTGAAAAAAAGTTTATAACGGTGTGAATTTTAAGGAAATGCTCCTCCGAAAAAAATACATAGAACGTGACGCTAGAATTTTAAACATTGTTCGCGGGTACAACACAACCGACAGTGATAGAATACCTAAGAGAAATTGCCCAAAATTTACAAATAGAATTCTTTGATTAACCAATACAAATTGTTACAATACAAAAATAAAAATTAAACATGTATTTTTTTAATTTCAAGTTGACGTTATTTATCACTGAGACAATATACTAACTTCGACATAAAAAGTAGATACTCCTACGCTATTAAACAAAGATATTTATGCAACAAAGAAATAAAAGGAACGTTCCTTTCTCTAGTATCCCAAATACTAATAACAATTGGCTATTGATCGGCTAAACCCAATGTTGAAATCTTGGCAGAACTATATTGCATTGAGCCATTATGGGCCTTATGTAAATTTTCTATCTGTATCCAATGTGTAACCAATTACACACTTATGATCGGATCAATGTTGAGCTAATAATAGGCCAACATTTTAGGATTTGGCACCGTAACGTCTTGCCGCCAAAGAAGTTCATCGGCGAAATGAACCCGCCGTAACGATTGTGCCGTAACGGCCGTGCCGTAACGTTCTGGTCCGAGTATTTATTGATTCACTATGGTCTTGTTGAGCCGCATAAAAATCGGTTCTCTCTCGGTAAACATGTGTTTTTATACTTGCACAGAGTTCTTCAGACGTTTTATATTTGGGTGGGTTTGGTGTACATAAAAATTGTGTTTGTGTCTGACCCTATTAAGCTCTAATTTTGTTAATTTGAAGGTCATCTATAGCATTCACAACAAAAAATTCTTCCATTTGCTCCTAGTAGACTGCCCATTCCTCGGACTTAATATTGAATTCTTCATCGCCCTAATTAGTGTTATATGTCAATGCAAATGTGTAAATGCCAAGCAAAGTAAACCACTGGACGGTCGTTTTGCCCTTTTGGGACTCTTCAGCAGTGAGAGAACACTCTACTGTAATTCCACAAATGCTTTGACAGTCCTATAGCGTTATATTAACAAATGATAACCACAACAGTTGTTTGAATTACGCGGATACAAAATCAGCTTTGAACGGTTCCATCTCTATAGCCATTTACATTCTATTAATTAGGAAACGTAAACACGTGGACCGTTAAAAATGCATTGAAAAAAGATTTTACTTATTAACCTCATGATTTAATGTTTATTAATTAGAACCAAACAATGAGCTCATTAAATACCACAAGAATTGAATGATACTTGTACACACTTTCATGTAGTTAAAATACAATTATGATTAAAAATCGCTTTGTATTTATCTCACAATCATTGTAAAATAGTTTTCTTTTTTTATCGCATTTTAAACAGTTTTGGTTTTTAAAATGATTTAAACCATTAAACTTACTAAAACATGTTTTTTAGTAGTAACTAAGACTTTTTTTTTGGTTTTGGCAATGCTACTATGCAATTTTGAAGACTTGGGAATGAACTGGTCAAAATATCAAGTTGGATAAGCTGCTTTAAAGAATTCGATTGAACTGCATACGAATGCTAACTAAGAAATTCTTCTTGAATGATTTGAAAACGTTAGGATAATTTTTAATCAATTGTTGCTCATTTGATCTATAATTGTTTTATTTTATTTTTATTAATACAAGTCATTTGATTTCCAAAGCGTAAGGACATAGTCATAGTCCAAATTGGCGTAGATGCCAATCAAGGACACGATTAAATTAGCTTCTAGATCTTTGACCACCCGAAAGCTTATCAGGTTGGTTACAACCCCTAATGAGTTGTAACGCCACAAATCTGAAATTATAACACAAAATCAACGCGCAAGCGGTGTGATTAAAAAGACTTTGGTACATTTAAAATTCACAAATTTATTGGAAAACAAAAAATATGCATAGTGAGAACATAATAAATGACATAATTTAAATAAAATTTACATGAACTTAACAAATTTAATTTTAAAAAAATGAATGAAACTGCACGGTTACCTTTTGTTCTTCGAGTCTTGCCGGATTGTGAACCAAAGCTTCGATTTATTTAATGACGTGTATGCCTTCTACGACAGAGCCTATTATCAAGCTACGACGTTTTAACGATAGCAATAAAGAATTGGGAACCGTTCGTATCGGTCCCAGCGTTTGCCATAGACATAATCCCAGGTCCAGTGTATATAATTTAAAACGCAGTTATTAAAACTTACTTACTAAAATATTAACGGTACCTTAATAATGAAAACAAATTAGTAGATGTCATTTTGCCAAATTAAATTAATAAATGTTACATTTCTAATTTTTATGTTTATGAATGAAAGTGTTCGTAGAAAAAGTATAGTACACAACTAGAGTTGTACAAGCTTATTACATACTCGTAAAATTACTTACTTTTTTACTCGCATATAATAAGCTATTTGTTATGTAACATACTAATTACCGGTGGCAAATCAATCACTCCATTAATGTTTTACTTAGTTGATAAAATTACATAAGTCAGGTTAGGAATAAGTTCACAAACCTTAAGCTACACTGAACTCGAATACAATTTTAATGAAATCTTTTGCACTAAACGTAAATTGCAAATACCTGAAGTAATTGTGTTTCCTGATAAAAGCTGCGGGTGGATGGACCCAGAAGCTAGATGATAATCCCAGTCTCGAAAAGTGTGTAAAACTTACTCGCAGAGGTGATGACGGGCTGATTGGGTATAATATTCATTTAACCGCAAAAATTCGAATTCGAATATGTTTGTTTCTACGATGCAAAACATCACCGTTATCTTATAAAAAATAACCGAAAAGGGAAGTATCAAAAGAATATGATCAAAATGCAACTAACAGAGATGTAAAAGGTACAAAGTTAAGACTTAATTAAACATGAGTAACAAAAAACGCAAAATCATAACAACGAAACATGAATGCAGCAAACGAGCGTACTGTAATATACACTTACAGTTTAAATACTTAAAACCAAATAATAATAATGACTGTCGAAACTAATAAATTATAAAATGTACTCAAGACGTATGACAACAAACTAAACCTAAATGACTCAAATGCATATGTACCAAATACGTACTTATAAATAAAAATTAAAATTAAGGCACAGACTCCCAGACACTTTTAAATTCAAAGTACTAACTTGGAAGAGCCGACATATGTAACGCGGCTCATCAATAGCAAATCTAGTAATTCGGTTTTTACCAATCGTTTCAGTTCTTCCTTCAGCTCAGTAAATTTTTTTTGCAAACGTGCAATGTGAGTCGCTATATCTTCAGTTGAATTTTTTCGCAGGTAGTCAAAAACTGCTCTAACAACTTAAAACATCTTCATATAGGTACAGGAATCAATTAATCATTTAACGAAATCATTGTAGACTAGTGTAATTTTTCTTTAAGTGCACTAGTGAATAAAAAGTTTTTTTTTAACTAATAAAAAGTTCACAGTTATCAATGCTAAAATATAAAACCATTAAAATCGTTTTACAGTTTTCGTGGTTGAAATATGTTTGTGATTCACAATATCAGCATTACTAGGCAATTATAGTACATTCTAAGTAAACAAACACGACGGAGCAACAATGCACAATCTTTTTACGCTTTAATCGTTTTTAACAGTACAGTTATTCACGAGGGACTGTCATTATAATAAAATTTGTTATTTATCGTGTGCATCCTCCGTTATTACTTCAACTAGAATTGAAAATGTTTAAACATAGTTATATATATATATAATTGAATGCAAAATCATCTGCTTTACATTGTTGTTAATTTTTATTTTTCGTTCGAGCCTATACTCTACTTCCAACACTATTTTTAAATTTGTAGGTCATTTTGTTTAACATTTGACCTTATCATGTAGGTACTTTAATTGTACTGTCACACAGAATTATAAAAATTAATTTGTAGTTTTTGTGGAAGCTATAAACGAAATTGATTTTTAATACGTGGGGAGGAAATGGTTTTTAACGTAGTGCCATTGACCTGTTGGTATACTGTAAAAGTGCATGGTTGGTTAATATTTGTATCGCTACATGGTTTTAAATTTCACAAACGGTATCAACTAATTTAAAAAAAAAATTTAGAAAAACAACTAGTTTCCATTCTAAATAATTTCAATTAAAACTGCTAATTTGCAACGACAATTTCCTGATATTGTATAACGAGTAAGGAATGGTTGTCATTACGAACGAGTATGAAAATTTGCAGCCGAGCTGAAGGCGAGTGCCGATAACAGTGATTTTGATTATAATTACTTTTAAATATGTAGTTTCTTCAATATATTAGCAGTCGTCTTCTAACAATTGTTTTGTGCTATTTATTATAACGTAAGTACAAAGTGTTTACGATAATATTTCTAACAAGATATTTACACTGTGTGTTTTATAACATACACAGTTCTCTTTATTATTCTAATGAATGTTTCGGCACACATTAACAACAATCCAACAAATTAAAATTGGTAAAAACTCTAGTACACACACAATTGGAGTTTCTGACATTTTCCCACCTGAGAAATGTTCTTCAAACTAAACATGTAATACAGACAAAGTATTATACAAGTAGGTACGTAACCAGATATTAATAGAGGAATTGTGTCTAAAATGACATACAAGGGCAAAACGACCTTATTAATGGATTTGATTGTTTCGTTTGACTAGTAAGTGCCATAGCACCTTTGTGACAAATAACTTCTATAAAAATTTTGGGCTATCCTGTAAGATTATTAAACGTATTTCTACCATATGTACAAAAAATATTATAACCTAAAATATTGTGTTCCCTGTTAAACAGACCACACCCCGAACAGACAGAATGACACACTACATATCGGTTTAAAATGACATACTATTTCATTTTGCCCTAGTTGAAGATCAGTAGCCTTGGTTAAGCTTGTTTTTAGAATGGTGTCAAAATAAAAAAAAAACTGGCAGGGCTAGACAGAAGCAGACATGCAGCGCCCTATAAATGCAATTAATAATAAGAATATGGGTTGGGCAAAATATTTAATGTACCACAGGCTACTCTACATCGGCGGGTTACTAATAAAAATATAACAGCCACAAGTTTCATGAAAGCATTAGGACACTTTAAAAATCACGTAACCTGTGGAAGCAGAATAAGATCTAGTTGCATATCTGCCAGATTTAGAATCAAGATTGTTTGGATTGACAACAATCGAACATACAATTTAGCGGAAATGAATCGGTACCCTCATAGCTTTAACAAAGCAGAAAGGATCGCTGGCTGGGACTGGCTCAAAGGATTTTGCAGTAGAAACCCCAGCATATCCTTAAGAGCGCCGGAGCCAACTTTTGTTGCAAGGGCAATGGCATTTAATAAGGTAGAAGTATCAATGTTCGCCATCACCACCGTACAAAGACCTCCAAAGTTGTTTGCGAAAAAAGGGAAAAAGCAAGTAGGCGCTGTTACTAGTGCAGAGAGGAGGCAGCATGTAACGGTTGTGGGTGGTATAAGTTCTGCAAGACATTACATCCCACCTGCCCTTATATTTCCAAAAAAAAAGAATAAAACTGAATTGTTTGATGGCTGTCCACCAGCAACACTCAAGCTGTGCAATGAAACAGATTACATGGTGTCAGATTAATTTAACGTTTGGATGGATTATTTTATTAAATATACAAAGCTACAAAGATTCGTACAGTAACTATCGATGTAGAAGGTCATATTTACATTTAAGGAAACGTGAAAGTGAAATACAAGTGTTGACGTTGGAGAAGATAGTTAGTGAAGGAACTGGAGTGAGTAGTGGTAGTAAAAGGGAAGGAGAGAAAAAGGGGTGGGTAAAGGAGGAAGGGTGCAAAGTAATAAATAAATTAAGTAAAAAATAGAAACCGTGGTGGAAAAGTATAAAACTGTGACAAACAAGTGAGATTAAGGTGAATAAACAGTATAATCGAGAAGGTCAGTGCTAAAAGATAATCTACATTAATAGAAATTATTGCATTTAAATCGAAATTAAAAAAATCACTACAAGTGGGACGTTTTAAAACACGAAAAAAGTAAGAAAAGAAGGTAAGGAGGCATAAAAAAAGCAAAAAGAATTAATAAAAGAAACAGAGAGGAAGAGGAAAAAGAAAGACAACAAATATTTAAAGAGGAAAGAAAACAACAAGATCATCGGACATTAAAAAGATAACTGAAGAAATCGAAAGAAAAACCTCAAGAACAGAAGGAGGAAGGAAAGAAATGGAGGAGTTAAAAGAATTAATGAGAGAAATGATGAAACAGATGGAAGAAAATATGTAAGGAATAAGGCAAGAAATCAAGGAAATGAAAAAAGAAATTGGAGAAAGGGAGAAGAAGTGGAAGAAAGAAAAAGAGGAACTGGAGAAAAAAGCGGAAGATGAGGAAAGATGGAAAAGGAAGAATAATATTGTGATAAAGGGGTGGAGAAGTGAAGAACCACAAAAAAATTTAGCATTGATGCTGGTAGAAAAATTAAATGTAAAAGTAGAAGTGAAAAAGGTGATAGTAATAAACAAAGAGAAGAAAAATGAGATGGTTGTGGCGGAAATTAGAGGATGGGAGGAAAAACAGAAGGTGATCGCGGAGATGAAGAAATTAAAGAATACAAGAATATACATAAATCACGATTTGACATGGGAAGAAAAAAGAGTGCAAAGAGAAATAATGAATATAGCGGTGGAAAAAAGAGCGGAAGGGAAAAGAGTATGAGTAGGATACAGAAAAATAGAGATAGACGGAGACAGATACATATGAAACGACAGGGATAGGGGCCTGAGCAGAGAAAGGGGAGAGAAAATAGGCAACCAAAAAGCAAAAAATTAAAGGGCGAAGAGGGGGCGATAAAGGAAAGACAGTTGACGAAATGGCAAAGAAAAGAAATAATGAGTGATGGAAAAGGAAAAGAAAAAGGAGAAAAAAAAGAAAGTCAGGAAGAAGCACAGGAGAAGGTGAGTGAGCTGAGAGTATTGTTTTGAAACGTAGCGCGAATAAAAAACAAGAAACAGGATTTTTGGAAATACATTAAGGAACAGGATGTAGTGGGATTACAGGAGACATGGATGGAAGAAAAAGAATGGGAGTGGTGGGAAAAAGAGTTGTCGGAGGAATTTGAGTGGGTAGTGCAACATGCAGAAAGAGAGAAGAATAAAGGGTGAGCAAAGGCGGGTATAATAACGGATGAGTAAGGAAAAGAAAGAGAAAGTGCAACAGAGAAGAGGAGTTGTAGAAAGGATCATACAGTGGGGAAAAACAAAAATAAAAATAGTGACGGTGTATAGCAGTAGAATGAAAGAAATAAGGAAAAACATAGAAGAGATGATAAAAGAGAGGGAGGAGGGATTGATAATAGTAGGAGGGGACTTCAACGCAAGAATGGGGAAGAGGGGGGAATACAAGAAAAAAAAGGGACGGGAAAGAGCCAAACAAGGGATAAAGTGATAAATAAAGAGGAAGAAAAATTGTTGGAAATGTGCAATGAAAAAGGGTGGGAAATAATGAATTCGAATAGAGAAGAAGAAGAAATGAGGGAATATACGTACATAGGAGGAAGGGGAGAATCAATAATAGATTATGTAGTGATAAATGAAAAGACTGGAGAAAAGGTGAGGACATTTAAAGTGGAAGAAAGGGTAGAGTCAGACCATCAACCAATGGAATTGACAATGGAAGGAAGAGAAAAAGAAGCGAGAGAAGAAGATGAGGAGTATATAACAAAAAAAAGGTGGACAGAAGAGGGTATAAAAAGATATAAAGAGAGAATAGGGAAAACGGTATGGATAGGGAAGGAATTACAAGAGAGTGTAGAGGAAATGAGAGAACAACAGAGAGAGTCAGATTTAAAAAGTAGAAGGGGGAGAAAACAGGATGGAGGAAATGGTAGGATAGAGAATGCAAGGAAGCAAAGAAAAATGCAAGGAGAGTATTAAGACAGTGAAAAAAGGGAGAAAAGAAAAAGAAGAATACAAAGAAGCAGTAAAAATATACAAGAAAACATGCGAGAGAAAGAAGGAAGAAAACAAAAAGAAACAAAAGGAGCAGATCAAGGAAATAAAAACGGAAGAAGTTGTATGGAAGTACCTAAAGAAAAAAAGGAAAAAAAACATGACGACAAAGGAAATACAAATTAAAGAATGCGAGATATATTTTAGGAACCTTCTGGAAGGGGAAGAACAAAATCAGAATTAAGAAAAGACGCAGTAGTAAGACGGGAAGAAGGATATAGGGATAGAATAAATGAAGACGAAGTAATAAAGGCAATAAAGAAGATAAAAAAGGAAAGACGGCAGGAGAAGATGGGATACAAGGCGAAGAGAAGAAAGAAATACTAAACAAAATATGGAAAAAGGAAGGATTCCGGAGAGATGAAGAGAGGGAATAATATGCCCAATCCATAAAAAAGGAGAAAGAAATAAAGTCAAGAATTACATAGGGGTAACATTATTAAGCACGGCATACAAATTATATGCGACAGTACTACAAGGAAGACTACAGAAGGAAATAGAGGAAAGAAGTTTGGTACTAGACGGACAAGCGGGATCCAGAAAAGGAAGAAGAATGATAGACAACATATATATACTGAAACACTTGGCGAATAGAGAGCTAGTAAAAAAAAGAGGGAGTATGGTGGCATTATTCGTAGATCTAAAAGCCGCTTTTGACAAAATGAACAGGGAAAAACTGTGGGAATACATGAAGAGAAAAAAAAATCAATGAAAAATTAATAGAAAGAATAGAGGAAATCTACGAAGAAACGAGGAGCAGAGTCAAACTGAATGGGGAAGAGAGCGAGAATTTCTTTACAAAGAGAGGGTTGAGACAGGGATGCTCACTGAGCCCAAGCCTGTTCGCAGTATATACGGGGGATCTGGAGGAGACAATGAGAGGACAACTGACAGGAAGGATAGTGGTAGGGAAAGCGAAGGTTTGGTTGTTGGCGTATGCGGATGACATAGTGTTGGTGGCTAAGGAGGAAAAGTAAATGAAAGAGATGATGAAAACGCTAGAAAAATAGATGAAAAAAAAAGTAAACACGGAGAAAACAAAAATAATGGTATTTAGAAAAAGAGGGGTGAAAAGAAAAAGAGAGGAGTGGAAATGGAGGGATGAGGAAGTGCAACAAGTGAAGGAATTTACATACCTGGGCTGCACGATGAAGCAGGATAATAAGGAGGGAGAACATATAAAGGAAAGAGTGAGGAAAGGAAATAGGTTAATAGGACAAGTGTGGGGTGGGGGAAAGAGTATTCGAGATGGATATAGAAAAAAGAAAGTTGTTGTTTGAAAAGTTAATAAAAGGAGTGGAGGGAGGTAGAGGGACTACAGGGAAAATACTGGAGATGGGTATTGGGACTGAACAGAGATACACCGGGGTATATTGCGAGAAAGGAGGTACAGGTAGCAAAAATAAGAGTAGAGACAGGAAAAAGAGTCATAAAATACGAGGAAGAACTGAGGGAAAGAACAGAATGCAAAATACTGCCAGAATGTTGGAAAGCGATAAAGGGAGGAAAAGTGAAGTATGGGCAGGAGGGCAGAGAAAAGTATTACAAAAGAAACGGGTCCGCGACAGAAGAAGTGGAGAGATTAAGAGAAGAGGGAGTAGGGGTAAGAGAAGAAAATTGTAAAGCACGAAACAATTTGTAAGCTTAGGCAACAAATAAAGTTAAACTTATATACACAGCTCAAAGAGGATTAAGTAGTATTGCTGTTAGAGGGTCATGCAAGCCACAGTAGTTTAGCTGCTCTCATAAAAACAAAAAAAAACGATGTCGTGGTGTTATGTCTGCCCCCTCACTCTATTCATATTCTACAACCGCTTGACGTCACCTTTTTTGGTCCACTAGAAGCCTTTTATAACACTAAAATAACCACGTGGTGAAAAAGTCACCCAGGACAGACTGTTGCATTGTACCATATTGGCAAATTGTTTGCTAATGCTTATTTTAAAGCAGCCACAATAGGCAACGCCATAAGTGGGTTCAAAAGTACAGGGATCAGTTATATATTTCCTGAACATTTGTTCTCTCCTAATGATGTGACCGATATTCCAAACCAAGACCAGGAACATCGTGACGTTATTAGTCCTACTCCCACATCGACTGAAATTGAAGAATCAAACTTAAATCTAGCTGAATAGAAGGAGAACGTACATGCTAACTTAAGTGTTACTGACTGCTTAAATTTGTTATCTCCAAAACCATCGACATCATCTAGCATGGAAGGGAAGCCACAGAAGCGTAAACGAAAGGCTGGTGGAAGCAAAGTGTTGACAGTAACCCCAAATATGTAGCAAATCAAAGCAGCGCATCGAAAAAACGTGCTACGGAAGTAAGAACATCGTCAAGAAAGAAAGTTACACGTAGACTTGCCGAATCCCCAAAATATTTTTTTATTATCGAATATTGGAAGTCTAAGCATCCTATACCATCCTATCCAGATTAAAAAAATTCCCCGCCGTCTCTTCGTCGCCGCGTTGCAGCCCGTCCTCACCTCCCGCGTCAATCTCCAGAACACTGTTACATTCCAGAGGGTACAGTCTCTGCAGTGGCCTTAATAACTGTCCCCAGAGCTGTTTCCACTATAACCAAACAAACTCGGCCATCCTTACCCAGTAAAATTTCTACGATTCGTCTAAATGGTCAGTTTAAACGATTGTTATCACCGACAAGCACCAACTCGCTAATCATAATTGGACGATCAGCCCTTTTGTCATACAAAAGCTGCTATTGTCCAAAATACTCGATACGAAATCGAGTTCGCGTTAAATCTGAATATTACGCACCCTCCGACACAATGAAGCATTGTCTGTAGAGTCACAATCCGGTAAACCACACTCCACTTGCTCGCATAAAAACATCGACTAAATCTTTAGAGTCTTCCGAAAGGTAGGTCAACAGCCTCGCATTAACAACTGCTTCGCACTCGCACTTCCGTCGCTTCAAAAGAAGCTGTGTCATGAACTCTGTCCAATGGTAATGGCAGAGGCTCTACAGTGAAAGGCTTTGCGTTGTACCTTCTACATGTTCCACACTTGGATATAATTGATTGTCCGTCTACCGCCCATAATCCAATACATCTCCCTCAGCAAACCTAACACAGTCCCAACATGGCATGATTTTTCGTGTATGTTCATGATCAGCCTCTTAGTCAATAGGTACCGATAATTTTTAGTGTCTTATCTATTAGACATCTTAACTATGAATCGAATAAGGCCTTGCTCGTCGCTAAAAGGATTGAGACCATTACTTTTTTTGTCTTCCTTACCAGAAAACGCTTGCTTGTGCACCAATTTCAATTTGGATGTTTCCGCGGCGTCTTGTTCTTCAAAAGACAATTCTTGATGCAAAGAGTTGTTTAGGAGAACATCCCCGCCATTTCTCCGCCGGAATCAAATTACGGATCTCGCTTACTCTATTCCATACAAATACACCCCACTCTTCTTTCCGTTGAATACACGAGACGCCAGTATCTAAATCAGTCTAAGAAAAACAGTCAATCTACCTTCTTATGTTCTCGCTCACATGCGTATACAACCGAGCACGTATGGTTGCCGCGAACAAAACCAAACGTGGTATAGTCATTTTCGAACTCGATTTTCTTATGGGTGCTACTCTAGCTATAGTAGCCAACAAGAAAACAGAAACTTTGCCACGCAAAACTACTCGCAGAAGCACGTGGGTCGCCCACCACTATACAACGAGGTAGCTCAATCTTCGACAAATAATGCAAATCCTTTATCCAATTTTTGAATGATTGAGCCGTGACATCATCCACTGGCTGATTCCAAGTTAACTCCTTCATTCACATTCTCTGCAACATCAGCTTAGGTGGTAAAGTAGATGGGCATGTATGACTATTCGGATCGAAAACTTTCTGTGCTATGGTAAGAATCTGACGGTTCGTAACCATCATATTATCAATGTCAAGATTCTGTTCCAAAAAGTCTGAATGTATAGTCCAAATATCTTTGACCCTTTGACAAATCTTGCGGCCGATTCCTCATCTGCCAGCCTTATCAGACAATTATCAACATAAAACCTTTCTAAAGTATCTTTAGAATAAACAGTTTCAGCTTCATCGCTTCTTTTTCAGCACCGGACTATTAATCAAGCCGAAGACCACACGCCTGTCATCTCTTGGCCCTTGCAATCAATCCACAAAAATTTGAGATTTTGTTTTCTCTAAACCTTACCCCAACAAAAAAATGAGTTTTATCAAATTGGACCCTTCTTCCAAGCAATGGTTTAACGATAGTCTGTCCTTTTCGTGCGCAGACGCATCGTATACAAGTCGAATTTTTGTTGTTGTACTGTTTCCCTTAATAACCGGCCTATGAGGGAGATATGATTTTCGTTTATATTCACGCATTCTGATGTATCCATTTGTTCGACGGTTTCTTCCGCTTCCCACTCACACAAATTGTATTGCTCAAACATTCTTTAGTTTATGTACAGCCGAATTTAACCTTTTTTGAGGCAATTTGTAGTTAGTCGAGAGAGGAAGGTAGCCCTCTAACCATGGAAGACAAATCTCATAACGCCCATTTTTACGGTTTGCAAGAAAAGCCTTTAGCTGACACGGCTGTTTCCTTCTTGGTCCGCTTATCAGAAGGTTTTTTGGTTCCTAGCGCTTCAAATTCCCACAAATTTGTTATGGAAGCATTCCTCACAAATAGGTTCAAAGCGGCCATAGCGACATTAAAACGTACACTAATGGCCGGAGTTTACCCATAAGGCTCCTATTACTAATTCGCATAGTAATTCTCGACGACCTATATAAATGCCCAGCCACGTCTGTTCGTATCAAAAGCTCGTTCGGACCAGGCTGTTAAGCACCTGATGTTTGAACATTAAAGATTCGGATCTGCTCGGTTATCGGTTCATAAAAAACTGGATTGGCTCTCCACAGCTGATCTAAGGCCTCGAATGTGTAAAAATACGTCCCATTGCAGATTATGACGTCATAGGAGTTGTGGGTGTTTACCATCTTTGATCCACCAACCAAATAATGAACAATTTTCTCCTGACGATTAGGTTGGTATTTTAGTTGTGTAGCAGTCTCCTTCATGATTGTTTATAGGTGTTACGAACCTTCCTCGGCCAACTCGCACTAGTCGGAGATGCAGGAGGTTCAAATAAATAGAATTTAAAGGGCGCCAGATTGTACTAAATAAAATTTCTGTTTCGATCAAGGCAGAAGGTCCAAGCTTGCAACAGCAATCAAGTTCGTAATCCTCAATGGACCAAAAAAAAAAGATAAATATGTATAACAACTTTAATTTATTATCGTAGATTGAGCACAAAAAATTTATAGTGTGTTGATAACGAAGAAAATGAAATTGATAATGACAAATATCTATGATTCACAGCATGCGAAACACAAAAATAATTAATTAAATTACATAAATGGTATTGAAACAATTGATGTAATTATGTAATTTAGAATACCAAACAAAATTTTTGTAAGAGACCTTTATAACACAAATGTAATTAAATAAGACTTACCCACAATCCAGTACTTGCCCGAAGAAAACGTTTTCCTCGTTAAGTCGATCTGGAAAATTAATGAACAGAGCAAATCGTGTCAGAACAATGACTCACGAAAGCAAAAATCTATAAAACTATTAATTACTGCTAAAAAATTAGACATAAAAACCCGGTTATCGAATGCCGTTGCACACATTAAATTAAAGATATCGTAGTCGATTGACTAATACACCGGAGAAAATTTCTTGTCGAGACTTTGTTTCTAGCCTTAACGTAGGTCTTCTAAAATTATAATATTTCCATTAAGGTATTTGGTCAATATTAACCCCTCATTGGTGGAGAATACACAGAACACATGTGTTGGGTCGTGCTAACAAATTAACAAGGAAATTACTAAATAATTCTAAAAACGAATAGTAAAAGCTTACTCTGTGTTGATTAATTAATTTAAATTAATTTAAACATTGCAAGCACGATCTTAAGTAATAGACGGTTTAACGTCTTGACCGAAAGTGAAGTAAAATTAAACTCGTTAAAAGAGGGCGTCGAACGTAGAAATCTAACTTCAGTGTAATGAATATACAGGGTATTAAATTTTGAAATTTATGCACTTAACAGATGTAAGACTTTTGCGATTCAGTATCGATCAGTGCTCGAATCACTTTACAGCCATTTTTTTGGAAAGACACCTCTGTGCTGGTTCGGTTGGTTAATGATGGGTCGTTTCTGGTATCACTTGAAGGCACGCTGCCGTTCTCGACTTTTCCGTATTCTTGTGAGTCGGAAAATCAGGACACATTGAATTCACATGTGCACGAGTGCAAAAAACACACCTTAAACGTCCCTTACATCTTTTAGATTGATGACCTATCTTTAACCAGCGGAAACAGGCTTTCTTCTCCGAAAGTGCATCCTTTTTCTGAGAGTTAATCATTCTCTGAACTTTAAAACACGCTTCACTATCGCGAGACTCTGCGCAAGATACACAACCTGCAACTTCACAATTCATAAACATCGTAGCTGTCGGATCTTCAAAAAATATTTTTTGAAATAGCTTATTTCTAGTGTCTATGTCCTTTGCTAGTCCCCATTTTGTTAAACGACATTCTTTCTGACAACCCAAACTCGTCAGCTGCTAAAACTATTCGCTGCTCGTTCTTTACCTCATGTCTCAGAAAAAACATCAATTTTTTAAGTGGAGTTTCCAGGGGAGATTTTTTAGAATCCGCAGAACCATTAAACGTCGAAGAACGTTGCCAAACCTTCAGTAACTTATTCGGTAAACACGATTCTATTAATGGAAATAGCATGGTCGAAGGTTATGCCCAAGGTTTCGGGTGCTTGTAACTGGGTCTCAATTTGACCGTAAAGAGTGGCATTATCAACTTTTTGTTTCGAGGCAGACCTAGTTACAAAAAGTTTAACAGCTTTCTAACGCATATTTTGATCTGAAGATCTTCCCTACCACATCTCCTTTACATGCTCTCTACTATTTTTTTTGTAATTTTCACTCATGGCTGCGTAGCTCTCGACTAGTTGCCCTACTCCCTGGTACCGTGGCTTGTAGTAAATATTCTATTTTTTCATACTTATAAAGTATCATATTCATGTACTTTTTTGAACTGAACCCAGAAGGTCTTCCTTTCTTCGTTCCCACACGTTAATCTTAAAAAACTAAATATAGCAACAGAAAAGCCACAGGGTGAAACTAAATCTAGAATTAATAAAACTGTAGATATAATTACGGTCTCTGACACGTACCGTTGAAACTAATGCAATAGCATCCACACGGTTCTAAATGATTTCGTTTCTAAATTTTATAATTTTGGTGCACTGAAGATTCGTACACGTTTTTTTAAGAATGTTTTCATAATTCATTATCCTGTACGGTAATAGATTTGACTTGTACGAAAATCACTTTGACCTGTACGGAAATGAAATTGATCAAACACAATGCACAGTGTTGCCTAATCGCAAATAAACATACAATATATCGTATTACAAAAATGTTGTAGTTTTTATCAGTGATCTAATTTCAACTTAATTTTTTTTAGGGAACAAAAAACAACAGAATCACGTTAACGACGTCGTCGGACACTGATAAATCGAATAAGGAACTTCCAAACATACGATTAGTAGATGGTCCTTCGATTTTAGCCGGACGTGTGCAGCTCTTTCATAAAGGAAAATGGAGAAGCGTTTGTACAAACTCCAGAAAGTAAGTACAATCACAATGTTTGTTTTCTTACTGACGTATTTGTTAGTTGGACTTTAGCAGATATGCAAACGGCGTGTCGGGAATTAGGGTTTCAAGGAGGTACGTTTTTTAATTGGTTTAATAGAGAGATGCCTTTGAAACCGCGTATTTTATACGAAGAACCCAAGTGTTTAGGCACTGAAAATACTTTGATGAACTGCGATTGGTCTACACGTCAGTTAGGATCTGGTGTTTGTGATTACCATCCCGATCTTGCAATTCAATGTTTGCCACGTCACGACCAGCCTAAAAAATTTTGGCGAGGTTTGCGATTCGAACGTGCTCAATTTGAGAAACTATTAAAATTTCAAAACACTCTCTATGTGCCGACATCGTTATCGCAGTTAGAATACGTACTGGTAGAGTATGCTGGAGTTGGTCGTGAGCATAATGCTACTAGCGCTATTCATATTGAAGGCACGCCACCTATTATGAATAGTGTGGAAGTGCTTTATTCTGCTTATAACGGTATCAACGTTACTCTACCAGAAGCCCCAGTGAAAATTAATAATTGTACCGTGAGGAATAATAGAGGCTATGGAATTTTTATAAACTCGACTTATGGTTTAGCACACATTGATGGGTGTGTTGTCAGTGATAACGGTGGCGATGGTATACACTACGTTCACAATGAAGCACGCCCTAATGAAAAACAGGATATATCGGATAGGTCGGATTTTTGCACTTTGGCAATTACTGCCACACAGACATATCCTATTGACATATACGCGGACCAATCGATTTTTTACGGCACAAACAAGTATTGCTCAAAGTATTTTAAAACGCGTTACGGATATATCTTAACTTTGGATATTTTGAGAGTAGAAACTGATCGCAACAACAGTGCTTTAATAGAAGTCTACGATGGATCGTCTATCAACAACAGACTGTTAACGTCATTTTTAATTAGAAATAATAGTAGACCCGAATCCATTACGACTACGAACAATCAAATCTACATAGTGTTTAAGGCAGAACCTCGCACAGACTTAGTTGTTTATATGCGACTTACGTCTGGCTTACACAGAACTTACGAATTAAACGTCAGCAGATCTGATGTGTCTCGAAATTCGGGTCGGGGAGTGGTTTTTGATAACTTACGCTCGCAAATACATATACACGAAACTTCCATTTCCGAAAACGACCACGTTGCCGGACTTCACGTAACCAGCGGCGTTGGTGATATTAATGTGACTAATAGCAAAATTTCATTCAACCGAGGCGACGGAATAAACGTAACTTACACTGGTGGAAATCGTAACATATCGAGGTCGTCAATTAGTTCGAATAAAGGATACGGCGTTTCTATTTGGCTCAACGATACTTCTGAAACGGAATATACTTTTATTAACCAATCCACGGTCATCGAGTATTCGGAAATAATCAAAAACATGGACGTTGGTATTTTGCACGGCAATTTTTGCGGCTCATCGTTCGTCAACGTAACTGGTAATAAATTCGAAAATTGTTTGGACACTTGTTTAGAAATTTTGTCATGTTGGATACCGATTAACGTTTCGACCGTTTTGCAAGTAGGGCACAACACATTCTACTACAATAAAAAAAAATCGATACAAATTACACCTGCTTTAAACCTAATTGCAAAATTTGAGTACAACTGGTTTAAATACGGAGAATTTGGCGCAGTGATAATAAAAAATCAACCACTAGAAGAATTTAACATTCTGCCCACGAACATATTGATCGAACAAAATTATTTTTTTGAAAATAATGGATATTTTGTTGTAAAGTTGGGACTATCTCCTTATTCGGATAAACAATCAGTGTTATTTACCAGAAATTTTATTAAATTTAATAATATAACGGAACCTTTTTCACCATATGATGGATCGATTTCTAAATTAAATCCGAGGAGTCGCGTAGCAGCTGTTATCGTCGTGGCGTCACACAACGTTATGGTTTTTCGCAATATCATCGAAAATCCGAGTTCGAAGTTTGAAATTGGCAGTCATTTAGAGGACCAAAGCAAAGTTATTAACTGTTCGTACAACTGGTTGGGATTCAGCGAAGAAGAACATATCTTCAATAGGATCTTCGATCGGTCGTATCGTTACAACCTGGCAAAAATCGTGTACGTTCCGTATCTTTTACATAATTCGAATCCGTTGACAACTAGGTTTAATTCTTTACCTTTATACGTGCCGATATTTCACAAGCAATTATCTAATGTTATTGGTGGCGAAGTAGAAGGAGAAGAAACTTTATCGCCCGGGGAATATATTGTTGAAAAGGATATCAATATAAGACCAGGGGGTAAATTGACTATAGAGCCGGGTGTAACTTTACGTTTTCCACCGTCGGTTGGTGTAATGGTTGGTGGGCGATTGGAGGCACACGGTATTGGTCCAGATAGTATTAAATTTACTTTGAAAGAGGAAATCGTGCATCCTTTATACAACGACACTTACGAAGTTGAGCAACATTTAGAAGAAGACACTGAAATTGTTACTATGGAGTCGCTCAGTCCTCTACGACTTCTAGGCGAGAAGGCACCAACCGAAGGTAGATTACAAGTCAAAATTAATAACGAGTGGGGCACAGTTTGTAATTACGGATGGACTATAGAAGACGCCGCGCTTGTTTGTCACCAGTTAGGTTTTGTACTAAACCCAGACGATTGGTTTATGGAACCTAACGAAATACCTAACGCGGGCACTTCTGAAAATATTATTTTGAGTAACGTTAAATGCACCGAATTCGATATTGACTTAACGCAATGCAAATCGGAAAACGTAGATCATTTCGAGAATTCTTGTACGCACGAAAATGATGTCGGTGTAAGATGCTATGAATCTTCGTGGGCCGGTTTGCGCTTTGGTGCTTTATCCGATCGTTCCAATCTTCAATATATAACAGTTGAAAAAGCTGGTCTTTTGGACTACGCCACAAATTATTTTAAACCAGCTTTACAAATCGATTTTGCCCATCACAATTTTGAAAGTATAAAAATCGTCGATAACTTCCATGACGGTTTAGGAGTTATGTACTCAGATATTTATACTTCAGATAGCGTAAACATAGTAAAGAATTCCGAATTTTCACGGAATAAAGGTGCGGGTATCAGTTTCAAACAGCTAGGATTGAAAGTGCACGGAAGCGTAATCGAAAACAATGAGTACGGTGTCAGGCACAATCCGGCTTTAACTGGGTTACAACAAAGAGAGCTCGCTGGTTGGTTTAGTACAGTTGATGCCGACACTTATTACAAACCGTTTTGGATACCGACCGAGGACGACTCAACCGAAATTTTTGTGAACGATAGGATCACTAAATATTTGGTATCTACAAGAATAATCGGCAATGCTTTATCTAGGTCGTATAAAATTCGTTGTCCTCCCGGGTATATCATCGGAATGCAGTTACTGAATCCTATTGAAAATCGAAGTACGGAATCGATTTTGATACATGATTCCATTAGTTACAACAACAAATCCGATATTTGGAATCTAACTCGGGATTTGGCTACGTTTCCAACTACGTCTACAACGCATGGAGTTATTCTAGATTACAGTAGTGGTTCATACGCAATCGGGGGTACCGTACTAGTAGTTAGCGCAATTAATGCACCGATTCAAAATGTTTATAATCGAATAGTGAGAGGACCAGTACCTACACTATCAGTGTTAAACACTAAAATTAAAAACAACATTTATGGCGTGCACGCCTCTTTCTACAATCGATACATAAACGAATTAGGAGACCATTTTCTTCGAAAATCGAACGAATCGTTGAAATTTGTAAATTGCGAAATTTCTCATAATAAAAACGAAGCATTTTACGTGCACTCGCCGCACTGGGATTTACACCAAAGCAACTTATCCGAAATAACGCTGATGATAAATAATTCTTTAATCACCGATAACGGAAGAGGCATTTACCATTTTTCCAGAGACATGAGATTTTCAAATAATTTGTTCCATTACGTAATGCAAGACGATACAATCGAACGCAACGAAAAAGACGGTTTAGTTTTAAACTTGCCGTACGTGTGGCAATACAACGAAAACTTCACTCATTCTGTTTTCATGCACAACAATACCTGGCGGGGCAACAAAAACTTTGCAGTCGTAATCGACGGACATTTTGCTATCGTTAATGTTACAAAGAATAGTTTTATCGATAATAACTGCAAAATGTCTTTATTAACAATAAAAGGAATGGAGAAAAAAATGTTAATCAACCGAAACCGATTTGAAAACAACAATGGAAAAGCTATAGTCGAATTCAGTTCCGACAGTCAATCGGAGATACTCGGAAACGTGCCTGCCAAATTCGTCTATAACGAATTAAAACGCAATCGTCATTTGTCGATGCTGAGAAGTTTTGGCACTCTACAAATCTTCAACGAACCCACGTGCGTTATCGGCTTTAAAGGCATGCAAAAAGTCAATATCAACCGAAATCTAATATCGGAAAACAATTTAGATTATCAATTGATAGCCGGAATTAAAACGGCAAAAATAGATAATTACTTAGATGTGTCTGAGAATTGGTGGGGAACGTCGGAAGAAGAAGTTATAGAAAGAATCATTTTTGATTTCGACGACTGGAACAATCACGCCATCGCACAATTCCGACCGTATCTGCTTACCGATTCTTTCGAATCGAGCTATTCAGTGTCTTTTGAAGCTGAAAAAATACCCAATTTTGAAAATTTAGGCGGAAGGTTGCACAAGGATCTATTTATACCTCGCCGAGAAACTCCTTATAAAGTAATGTCTGATATTACGGTGATGCCAAAAACAACGCTAATAATAGAAGCGGGTGTTACAATCGAGTTTAGTCCTAATGTTGGGATTTTAGTGTTGGGTACTTTGAAAGCAGAAGGTATGAAAGGCTACGAAATTACTATGAAGCCTATATCTACGGGTGTTCATTTAAACGATCGTTCATTAAAACGTCTTGGCAAAAGACAATTAGAAAATCTAGTTGTACAAGATAGTATAAGATTGTGTAAAGGACGTAATTGTGTAGAAGATAAAGAAGAAGTCCCATATGAAGGTTTCTTAGAGTATTTTAACAAAACTACGTTACAATGGGTGCCTATGTGCGATCCTCGTTTTACGGAACGAAACGCACAAGTCGTTTGTAGAGAGTTGGGTTTTGATCCACTGACTGCGTATTTTTCGTATGATCAGCGCGTCGACTATCACAGCAACTCGTTATCTAGAATATGGTCTTGGCCTGAACCGTTAGAATGTAAAGGAACAGAGAGTGCTTACGAAGATTGTCCCATACGATTAAATGGTCAACAGTTTGGGCACAGATACGAATGCACGTGGGATGCAAAGTTTGTGTTCGTCCACTGTGGAAAAATAAACACCGAGAAACATTTCGATTATTGGGGAGGGATTCGTTTTGCTGGTTCGGAATTTGAACAACATTCTTATGAGCACAGAATACACGATATTCATACGCACGACATAATCAAAACGGAAGAATCCGTTTTGGAATTTGTGAATGTGATCGGAGCAGGGATTTTGCACAATGAAAAATCTCCAGCGGTTCAAGCAATAATGAAAAGTCCCAGAATTAATTACGTTAATATAAAAACAGCCGCTTCTCATGGGATTAACTTAATATCTCCTTCTAACACAATGAATTTACTTTCGAATACTGTAGAAGACACACTCGGAGTTGGTATCAACATACTGTCTCTAACTGGAGAAGGTCGAGAATCGGTCGAATCGAGTTTTACTCCTTTAAAGAGTATCCAACTCCCATACAACGTTTTCAGTCTTGTTGACATTTGTGATACTACAAAAGAAGTTCAAGTCGAAGAACGTATTTTACTTTACTATAAGTATGATAACCACCCTGTCAGTTGTGTCAAAATTTTTAGAAGTTCTTACAACGTAAAACCTTTTGGTTTTCGTTTACTTCAATTCAATTTGTTCAATACGACCGAAGATCACGGAATTCCTGATTTTATATCATTGTACGATGGTGATATTTACAATACTTCGTCAAAAGTAATAGCAAAAATTATGATGGACACTGAAAACGCAGATAGATTATATAAAACTAAAGAATCGAGTCTTAGTATCAAACTGTTCGCCAAAGGAGCTTCGTCCAATCACGGGTTTATTGCAGAGATCGTCACCCTACCAATTTCGGCTATTGGTTTTAGTAAGAAGCTTCTCACCGTTTAAATCCTGATTACAAATATTGATTTTAGATCGCGATGTGCAACATAACATTTCATACTCAATCATTAACAAAAATAGAGAAGGTGGGCTGCTTTATATGTCGGCGGGTGAAGTTAACCCCATTGTGACCATCGAGAAGAATCAGTTTACAAATAATTGTAACAAACTATACGGGAATTTTTCAACGTGCCACGCTGCGATTGATTTGGATATTCAAAATACCCAAACTCTGTTCTTCCGGGTAAGTTTCTAAAAGTCATCTAAGCGTGGTGTTAACTTACGTATTTCAGAACAATTTGGTACAAAATAATCAAGGTGGTTTGGCGATTAAATCTGACTCGCGCGGTTCAGCTACGTCTTTAAAAGGATGGATTCATAATAATTTATTCGTGAATAACACAAACTATCCTGCGTTGTACGTCGAAGGACGTAGATCGTCACCTTATCAGGAAGTAACAGTTTATCGGAACTACTTTACTAGAAACATAGCTAGATACGAAAACAACATAATTCTTAAGCAAGTCGTCTCGAATTTTAGTTATAATTACATCAAACGAAACATCGGCTTGCAAAATTTAGAAATTTCTGGTTTTGACAAGGTGCGGTTACCCATATATCAAACTACCACACACAACGGATTTTATAAGTAAGTCAAATACGCACAACCAGATACAGTAACTTAGAAAAAAAAAATTTTAGTAACTACGCGGTCCATTTGGACAGCCGATCTACAATTGTAGCAGGCACCGCCGGACAACACTACGTGGATAATATTTTTTTCAATCCGGACAACGACTACGAAATGATCACAGTGAACAGATCTTTGTAAGTATCAAATTTTCAGTTACTGTAATACTACGTACTTTAGAATGATGTAAAATTCAGTTGATTAAAAATATTTATCATTATTAGTGCCAACGAATTTGTTAACACAGTTTTTTATGTTGCATGGCGCATGTTCGCAGGTTTAATTTTAGCAGGTAAGAATTTTAAATTATTTTTTATGTAGTGCACGTGGGAAGGTTGCTTAATGTGATGGTTACTGCAGAGCAATTCTTTAATCAGAGAAAAAAAATGACTGAATTAAATTGTAATTGCCCGCGCTTGCAAAATATAACAAAAGTAAGGTGCATATAGCCCGTTTTTATTATTTATTTTACGTGTATTTCGATTTATTACTTTTCCGCTCTAAAGTTTTTTCGTCATTACGTAACGGATTTATTAAACAAATTGTCATGCTTGTAACTAAAATAACAATGAAACTCAAATCAAGTTGCTTTAGAAATGAAACATATCAAACTTTGCTGTTACGTGTCGTTAGTCATAAGTTTTCACAGTTTGTATTTAAACAATATTCTAAGCTAGCGCGCCACTAGCGGTATAATTTAGTGAACTGATGTAAATGTCTCGTTGTGTACCATACTATTTCTCAGACCATTTTCCTTTTGACCTTGAGTGCTCGTAGTTTAATTTTGGTTGAAACTTTGACCGTTCAATCCGATTAATGGGAGTTGCAAATAAAAATTTCTTTTTGAAATTTTTAGATCAGTTTCTTGCTACTAAACTGCTGCAGCAAGATAGCGGAGGCTTGGAGTCGTTTCCCGCAAACACAATTGTAAAAAGTGCAAGATTTTTCATTGTACACATGTCCAACACTTAGTGGATCAATTCGAATCCAATACAATTAGTTACGTAATTTTTTCGTAACTTGAAAGAGAGACTAACTTAGTTGTTACGTTGATTGAGTCGTGGTGTTAAAATATAAAATAAACTTAAAAAACCGTATAATAATATGTGACACAGCAAAACGATTGTATAAATAACTGTAAACAACCTAACATGTACGTATAGTAGTTCTTACAATCGACTGACCACAAAAAAAAAGAATGAAAATAGAAAGTATAAAACTTAAAATTAGTTTCCCTCAAATCACGCGACTAGCTAGCAGCACCTTTCCAGCATTTCATAAAGTTTAATTGCAATCTAACAAAGACGTACATACGGTAGTATCACAAGTAAAACCCATTTAATTCGTATGATCACTGAAAATAATTTTGTAATATTGATGTTTTCTCCAATACGATAATAATTGCATCCAACCCCTTTAAGGTGTAGATAGTGTTAGGTACAATGACGTGACGTCGTTATGGAAATTTTCCCATTTACAACATCTGCTTATTATCTTCAGACAAAGAATATGTGTGGAGGTATGGAAACCCGTTACAGACAATTACGGAAAAATTAAATTAAACCGCAAATATAAGAAACAAATGCTTACCCCAAACATAGAATTTCACTCAAATATTCGATGTGAATAGTTAACAATGAAAGACGATGTCCGCGTTATTCAAACTTTACCGGAAGAATAAATTGTGCTTAAAATATGACATTTTATCCCTACCGATGCGACAAAAAGTGGGCGTTCCAAGAATAAATCTGTTACAGGGGGCAGACATACTAAAACAATTTTAACATAACAAATTAGTTTGGGTGGGTGACCTTAGCCATTACTAAAAAAAGGGAAATTTCACTTTGACCAGCTGTCGCTAATTATGTTTTTTCTTATGTGGTTTATGTTCAAATTTGTAACTTGTGTTACGTACGTATTTGCATTTCTTTAAATTAAGCCTTCAGCTTTATTAATTATATTAAGCCTTCAGCCGCTTTTAGAGCATCTAAAGATATTATCAATATTTTATTTTTTCCACTTCGTTATAATTTATTCATAATGCATTATAAATTCATAAGGCGCTATGAAAATATATTTATGGTTCTCTCCATTTAGTTTTTATTTTATATCAATTGAAAAATAAAATTTTGTAAGCACCACTGGCGATCCTGAATGATTACGCTCATCGAGCAACATGCATCTCTGGGACCAATGGTCTTCGGGTTATATACGTTGCCCTCTGGGCGTAATCATCATAATAACGCCCTTGGTGTATACATAGCTATTATTTTCTGTCGAGTATAATTATGCAGCCTTCAGCTTATTTTACGATTGAGTGTTACTATTTACGTTGACTTGTACCAAACGAGTATCCTTATAATTTATTCGTATTCAAGGTGAATGCAAACTTGCACTACTCGAATGTGTCGAGAGTAGTAGCAATTAAATTACTAGCTTTTATGCTCCAGAATTCCAGGTCTAGGGGTATGACACGTTCTTATAATAATTTAAACTATCGCGTCTAGCTATTTGAGAATGTTTGATTGATTTTGCCTAACGTGACTTTGTCATTCATTAACTGTACCTAGCATTTATCTTTTTTTTTGTTATCGATTAGAAAATATATAACGAATTTGTTATGTTCCTTCGCTGTTAGTTGTTTGCGTTTCTCGGCTACTTAATTTCTTGTACAATGAGTTTCTATGTACTCTTGGTGTCTCCGAACTAAAGATTCTACCGATACGAAAGGAGTGTCGCCCGATTTCATTTTTTATTATAGTATTTTTATGCACGCTCGCTCACCGACATCTTAGCTAGCCGTGGTGACATGTTTGTTACCGGCAAGTTGGCAACACAGCATTAAACGTACTTTAGTAGATTAGGATCAAATAATGGCATTTACTAACGAAGAAAAATTAGACTTATTAGAAACTTATTTATTGGGTAGAAAAAAATAGAAAAATGACAAAAATACGATAAAAATAGTACATAATTTGCGGGAACATTGATTTTTCAAGGAAATAAATGAAAGACAAACAGCGCTACGGAGAGGTCGTTACGTTGTTCAAACGGTGGGTTTATTAATTAGTGCTGGCGATAAAGGCAAACGCTTTTCAGCAACGCCACAGAGAGTACGTTACTAGGATTTAACACTGACCCCTAGCGCCAAGGTGTTCCTTTACGCTTATTGTCGGTAGTAAAAGGGAAACTTTTAGCGAAAACGCATCAAAGAACCACTACGCTTGGTGAATTATATACAGGTACGGTAACTAAACATTTTTACTAACGGTATCAGTGGAATTTGTGACTTCTGACATGAAACTTGATTACATGAAAAATGAAGAAATACGAGAATTCGTTAGAAAAATTCATAATAGTAGACACTACCGTACACCAAAATTTCGTTAATCATTTGCGGCTAAATAATAATCAACTTACAAGAATTAGATTTTGTCGCTGGACAAAGACAACACAGAAACGATAATGCCTTTGGTTTGTAAATTTTGTGAACAGATGACAGTAAATTTACAAGCAATTAGAAATTTTTGCATATTTTCAACACGGCGGTGTTCCCGCTCAGAGATCTCGACAATATGTGCTGTTGTTGAATGCCTGGAAACGGAATCGATGGTTTGGAAATAATGGGCCTATAATATGGCCACCTAAGTCAACTGAGCTTACCCCTTTAGACCTACTGATCTGGATGATTTGATACAAAAAATGCGCGACGTGTGTGCTTCACTGACTTTTTGCGTACGCATTAGTAGAAACGGTCGTAATAGAGGTTTAATAAGACGTGCTAGGCTATGTATTGTGAACTTTACTTTAAGTTTTATTTTAATTGTTTAAAATTATACCCGTTGTTTGAACGGCTTGTAAATTCTTGTAAAATGTTGTAAATAACCCTTATATCTTTACAAAAAAGCTTAACAATCCATATTGGGAAAATTTCTCTTCTGGAGATTTGAATTGGATGGTTAATTTTCTTCTTGACGATTTCTGCGGGATCATAAAGCAGCTCATCTTTTTTTTAGGCCATTTTCAATTGTTGCCGCATTTACTCATGGCACTGACGGTAATCCAGTTTTCTGTGATTATACCTGAGAAATAATTACAGTTTCCGACATGCAACGGTCCCTCATTCACAGAAATTTTTGTGATTCGTAATCGGACAAGTGATCCAATTCTGAAACAAGTGTAACGCTTACTCCGGATCGAACTGCTTAGTTGAAATAGGAAGCTAAAGAACGGTACGGTTCTCGGGCGCCAGATTTGTTCGAGGAGTTTATTCTCCTGTTCGACGGTATTGTACGGGTAACTGCAGTGAAGACACGGTTGTCCAGGGCTTCGAACGGACCTAAAAGCGAAGCGAGGCTACGGAAATAAAAGACACCAATAAGTAAATAAAAATAACTATTTTATTCTTTAAAAAAACGTTCTGGTATTTCGCCGAGCTAATCAAAAAGAGCGGAAGCGACGGACACAACAACGAAGCAAGCGTGGGATGAGCTATAAATCAATTAATTAGCGTGCGTTCGGCAAGCGGCGATGTCCGTGACCAAGCAAGCATGCAATATCGGTATTAACCTCCATCGGATAGGCGGAAGGGATTATTCGGAAAACAGACGTGGTTTAGAGTGGAACCAGTAACCGTGCGAAAATCTCTCAACACGTTACTGGGATCTAGTGTTGACGCCGTGTTACGCAGGCGCAAAGCCCGACACTAAGAACACGACGGCTGGTAAGGAATAGTTAAGGAAGGGTAGACGAGGAGCGGTATCTTCCGGAGGTTCAGTTAATATAATTAAAGCGGCATACCTTGTAGTTCAGCTGGTGCACTGGGACCCTGAACGACTCCTTGGATTGAGCTCCAACTGGAACTGAAGTTCCTGCGTTGGGATCCCGGTTTAATTGCGGACGGTCAGAAGAGCGAGAACGACTTTAATCGGGGATAATATGCGCTCTGACGAGTAAAGCGACTTTAAGCGGCGATAGCGCGAGTTCTGATGCGCGTTTGGTACCCGGAATTACATCTAAAACTAAAATTAAATTAGTAACGGTAACACAGGGGATAGGGCACAGGGTAGAATCTTCGCTCGTCTTGGAAAGTTTTCTTTATCGAGGTAGAATCACCTTTTTGCCTCGATTTTTAGACCCCGTGGGTCGTCTGTCGAAGTTGATGAAATGGGTTTGGAGTCGTCTGTGTTTTCTGTGGTGGTGGAATGTTGGATTGTAGTTTGAATATCGGCAGCGCTTATACTCTTTCCAGGAACTACATTTACCCCTTTACGTTTAGGTCGACGAGAGGCAGTAACGGCTTTTCTCTTTCCTTGAACGTGTTGCAGAAAGTTTTCACTAAGAGCATTTTTTATTTCGTAAGTTTCACTTTCCAGGATTTTATTTGGAAGACGACTTAAAATCACTTTACGATTTTTTGGATTTTTCTGAATTCAGAAGAAAGGATATGGAAATTTATGTTCCTCATCATATCCACTAATTGCTTTAGTAAGGTCGGGAAGAGATCTTTGGGGATGGTTTCACTAAAACGAATCTTTCAATTCATTCAAAATTTTTTGCGAATTGCTTTTCAATGAATTGAAATATGCGACGAACTTAAGTTGTCCCCAATTAGGACCTTTTTGCCTTCTTGTTTTTTTTTAAGATTGGAAGCATAAGTTTAGTCAATCAATCCTCAATGCATTGGGAGTCAAACCATCCCGACTTTGCCGTGAGTTATCCGGTCCATTTCCTACCCATGATGGCCGAAGTCTTTCTGACTTATAAACGACATATACAGATGCCATTTTCCCGGCTGCATTTCCTGCAAACATTAGAGAAGCGCAGGCTTTAGTCGCATTTCTAATTTTTTCCCATCTAATAAAGACCGTTTTAGCTCCAGGGTCATCTCCAACATTGGTTTCGTCATAATTCCAAACTTTCTTTCAAGATGATTGAAAAAGGAATTTATTATTTCTTGAGTTATTGAATTTTTATTATTTATCTTATTCTCCTGGACAGCTTTTTGAACAGTATCGTCGGTATAATTCTTGTAATATCGGAATCCGATTAATCGCTGGTATTTTCGGGGCATTTCTGAGAAATAAACGAGTGGCACAATTTCCCTCAACTCAATTCCATAAGTCGTGGCACAAAGTTCTCCCGCAAATCATCAAAATTTTATTCAAGGTCGATGAAAAGCACACAAAAACTTTGCGTTTCACTCGATTCACATCTAATAACAGCAATCTTGAACGGGGGCGGTAAGTAGATCCGAGTACCGGAACAATAGAATATGCCCGATCGGTACGTAGTGGCACAATTTGACCACGGATGGCACAAATCCACCCCATTTTACGGTAATTACTTTTATTTTTGATCTCAATTTCACTGACGGTAAAAACTCCAGCACTCATTGATAATGCAAATTTAAAAACGCTCTTCCAAAGTCGCTACCACTCTTTGTCTTGAACTATTCGGGCCTAATAAAGTCAGTTTTTCATTAAAAAAAAACAAACGAGGGAGCCTTGCCCACATAAGCTCACGGAAGAAGTTAAACTTCTTTGATAATTAGTTTCTTTTGTTTTTATTGAATCAATTTTACTATCATTATTTATGGTTAGAAACGTTGGTTCAAATTGAAACTATAAAAAAAATATAAAATTTTTAAAATATAGATTACTTACCACAACTAAAGAAAAAAACATTGAAAACAACTCTTCATAAACATGTGGATAGTTTGTAACCTGCGTTTGAATTTTTGTATTTAATTTAAGACAAACTCTCGTATTTGCGATCGTTTAAATTTGACGTTTGCATTTGGTTAAGTTTTAAATACTGTTGGCGTATTTCAATTAATCTTTTTTTAATTTATGTTATTGCGTTGCTTCAATATCCGTGTGCTGTGTTTTTGCCAATTTTGCATTTTCTTTGTTATATTAAAATTCAGATTATATTATGATTTATAGTTCCGACTATCGTTACTTATTTATTTTCTGAGATACGAGAAATTCAATATTATATTCGTTTGTTTATGCTAACACGATTTAGAGTTATATTTACATTTTGCTATCGTTGCAATCCTGCAGCTGTCTCCACGTTTAATTATACTTCCTCCTTCTTAAGTTTGTTTATCTTTTTCGCGTTTATTTTTTTGCAGTTTTTTTGTGTTTAATGTTTAATTTGATTTAAATATGGAGCGGTGGTATGTTTTGGTTTCGGCAGATAAAAACACGTTTTCTATAATTTAATTTTAATACACGCAATATTTGTAGTATATGCTTTTTATCTTTGATTAAAACGGTTTAAGGTTTAAGCATGTATAAAAACAACTCGGTATTGTTAAATTCTAACGCATTATAACTTTATAGCACATTAGAAGTATGGAAAACAAAAATTGACGCGGCGCACAACTATTGGGGAGTCAACACAACTCTTGCCGTTAGAGGAAGAATAAGAGATCAAACTGACGACGCGCAACTTTTAGAAGTCGTTTATTCGCCGTATTACATGAACAATCAAAGTATATTGAATGGAAAATGTCCACCGGGATGGAATCTTGTCGGTAACACTTGTTACATGTACATTGGTGCTCCGATGACGTTTAACGAAGCCAGAGCATTTTGCCGGGTAAGTTTTTATTTTACTTTGACACCCAAAAAAATTACCAAAAATTATTCGTTATAGGAAGATAACGCCTCAATACCTTATCTAGTGGGAAACGTGAATTACATGGATTTGTCTTACTTTTTAAGAAGTCAGCAACAATGGTACCTGTTTTCAGATCGTATTTGGGTACAGCATATTGATCAAATTAATCAATGTACTATGTTTGCGTATCAAAACGTCGAAATAGAAGACTGTGAAAGGCGTCTGCCGTTTATATGCGAAATTGGTACGTTGCTTAAAGAAACAATTTATTGTAATAACGAAAAATGTTTTAGATCCTAAAGTATCAATTAATCCTTTGATGTGGCAGGGAGATGCTATTACCATTGCCGTTATAGGTAGTGCAGCTTTAGCTGTTGTACTTATTATCTTGGTTGTAGTGTGTTGGTGGACTAAGTCGAAGTATAGACACGCGCAGCGACTAGAAAGGCGAAATAGTATTAGGCAGAGTTTACATTCCGTTCGGTCGTTAGGGTCAGTGCACGGCGGCTTTTCCGATATAGGATACAGAAGAAAACCTACTCAAATGGTAATATTTTGATACATAAAAACAAAAATTAATTTAGTGTTATCAAATATTATTTTCAGAGTACCCGTTCTACAGACACATTGACCAAAAATTCTGATTACAAAAAAATGGAGACAAGCTCGATCGACAGCATGGAAAAATCAACATACAATTCCTCAATCGAAGATAATCAATCGTACGACATTTATGAGACGCATAACCCAAATCCACCAGCATTTATGTATAATCCTACGATAGAATACCACAAATCTCCGTTACGCGTTGGTCAACAATCATCAACCGACTACAACTTGGCTTTTAAGAACGAAGGATTTAGAGATAATTCAACTTTCGGTAGTACCAACACGTCAAATTATCAATCCAGAATTGATAATACTCGAGAACCATCAATTACAGACGAAACACCCATAATAAACGAGAGTAATGGAAAAACTGTTTCTACTCCTGTTTACGACTACTTTAATTCAAACACTCTTCCTCTTTCCACAAAACCAGATTTGAAAGAATCAAACACCACGATAGATTCAAATAACGATTATCCAGAATATGGAGCTGCGTACGTGGCGCACAAACCCAATTTAAATTTTTTAAAAGAATTAAAAAGCAAGGTTCCTAATAACAATGGTTACGTATTGAAACACGATTTACCTCCGCCGCCAGAACCGCCTGATACAGAAAAATTTCAAAACGGTCTACCGTCTAATTTTTATAAAGATGGTAGTCCGTCACACTCTCTCTACAAAGAATCAGTTTTAGAAACTAGTTTCGATGATTCACCTCGTGCATTAAAACCAAGAACTGAACGATCACATAGCGAAGTACTTCTAGAGACAAATTTCGATTACGCCGAAGCAGAAGATGAACCTTTTGTAACACATAATATTACCCAAGCAAGTAGAAGTAAGAGTCAACCTCTGGAAACCGCTATGTGATTAATTTAAACAATTAATCGCATCGTGATACAATGATGACTGATTTTACATCATTCGTATTACTTTTAAACCTCATGTGATATTAGTGAATTAATAACAGTTACAAACTTTGGTATATACATATAGTTATATATATATATACATTTAATGTGTTCAATCTGAATGTGGAGGTTTAAGAATGAAATATTTTATCGTATAGACTGCGTATAGTTGTGACTGCCTTGATTATACACTTAAATCCAAAAAGGTGCAAATTGAAAAGTTTTACAAAGTAATTTTCGTTTGTACAGTTGTCTATTAGAAAATGTTTGTAAAATAAGATCTCGTATAAAAAATATATCAAATTATTATAGTAATAGAGTAAAATAATTTTTTTATATATTTACAAATATTTTGTTGTTTATTACAACAAATAAAATCTTAAAAATGACTTTTATTTTCGAATTATTTCTATGGTATAACCAAGTGGTTTGTTTAAGTCAACGAGTTCATTAAACATAACTGCTGGGGATTCATTCAAAAAACGAAACCTGTTTGAAGGAATGTTCCGCTTTGAAAAAGCGAACATCATAACCGTCAAAATGTTTTTCGTCAATAACAGCGACATATTTTTTTTTGGGAACACATTCGACTGGCGTTTCTTCATCAGAGACATGACATACATAATCATCTGATGAGTTGTCATTCAAAAAAATTTCTACACCTTCATCATCTGTGGATTCTTCTTGAAATACTTTCTTCTTGGCTTCTTTTCTTCCCAGACATCCTACTTTCTTTTAGTCTCTTCTTTTCTTCTAGTATCAGCTTCTCTGGGGTATCTGTGGCGATCATACATCGCCCTCGTTTTCTTCCTCGATTGCTATTTTGTTTTCTTGGAGTGGCGTTTGGAAAAGGTTTAATCTCCTCCGGTGATATAAATATTTCTTCTTCTACTTTCCTTAAAGTTAGATCGGTGGTGGCATTTTTTTCGAAATTGATGTTACAGACGTAGATGGCTGATCAAGATTATACGTATTTCGCCGTTCTTTTGGTGACCTATTATAGCATTGAGGAACACCTGCAACTGCAGGAGCTATGTTTTCAAGATCTTCATTAACTGGCAACGGGCGATCTGTAACAGCAAAAGATAGGAAATCCTCTGTTACGAAAAACTCAAGTTTCTTGAGTTGATCCGCCAAAGATAACTTGTTACGCTGGTCTTCTCATAACAAAACAAAGCAACGGCTAGCACAGCTTCTTCGGAGAGGAATCGCAGGCTTTGTTATGTGTGATTATAACTTTTATCTAAAAAAAGGCGCCAAGATGAAAAAAAATTAAATTCGGGAGATACCGTCTAACTCTACCCGTAGCAAGAAAAGAAAAAATAACACTACAGAAGTAATAACACCGACTATATATATTTATTATATCACAGAAGGTGAAAAAGGTATATAAATGTAAGTTCTCGACAATATTTACACGTAGGTCCGAATGAATTAGAAGTTGCACCGAATAGCTAGCAACACACCGTACAACAAGCTGGCCCTGTTGGTCTAAACAGTTACATAAACATAACGTCTGAATTTATATTTACAAATCTTTAAATTGTAGACAAACAAAACAATTTAAGCCTTCGAGACACAACGCGCACAGCTTATAAGTTCGTGGAGCACAAAAATATAATTAATTGCTGACTAAAATTTGACAGGCTCAGCGAAAAAGTAGGGGAAATTCTCTTGACAAATTTCATACTCGACGAAGAATTTTTCATACTCGCGAATTGAACTACTAATTTCTTTTTTTTAACATTACAAATTCCCCCCCCCCCAGCAACATAAAAACCTGGGAAGTGGACACTACCTGAAGTCAAGAATAGAAATTTAGGCATACGCCAAGGACAGAACTCTAAAATCCAAAACCAACCCAAATACAATCACACCCAACCCAAGAAGAAACGTAGATTAAAAAGGTTTTCCCAATTGGCTAAGCGTCACCAACTAGATGTGTCCAAAAGTCGCATGAAGCGAAATCATACTCCCAAGAACCAAAAACTCAACCAACAGAAGAGAAGTATCAGAACAGATCCTAAAGATCCATGCAAAGAAAACCAACGAAGAATTCTCAAGCAAAAGAAGATTCTGATTAAAAGTCGACACAAGCCGGACTACCAAAAAGACAGAAAAAAATCAGTAATCCAAGAGTCACAACAACAAAGTCACCAAAAACCTTAACACCAAATGAGTGCCAATCCCCAAACCTGCACGTAACCCAAAACAAAACCAAAAGAAAAAGAAGTAAAAGTCAATAAATAACAGTGTGGTGGAATGTCACATTGGAACGTAAATGCCGAAGAACGGATTAAAATATTCCAAGAGCAAAAGAAACCCAAAGAAGAATATCCTAACGGTGACTAACAACAGCAAAAATGCCGACTAAACGGAAGTACAGAGTACCAGGAGCGACGTTGCAGTCTATCCCAAGTTTCAAACCAAACACAATAAGACAAAAACCCACTAAACCCTATAAAGCGAGAGAAGTAACTGAAAAGAAAAGGAAAAAAAAACACAGTTGCAGTGAACACTAAAGAAAGAAGTTACTAAAAAGAAAAAAAAGAAGTGTTCAAGCAACAACCCAAAATAAAAGAAAAAAAGCAAAAGAGGTAATTGTTCTAAAAGCAAACCTTCAAAAGCAAAAGAAAAAAGAAAAGAAAAAATTAAAAGTAAGGAAGACAAAGGATGAAAAGAGACAGACGGAGAAAGATAAGACAAGATGTAGTTGTCTGATTCGTTCTTCTCTCCGTAGAAGAAACGAAAGTAAGTGACCAGCCCTTCAATGCCCAACCAACCGCCCAAATTATAATAGAGATAAAAGAAAAAGAGAGAAAAGAAAAGATATCAGTTAGTCATCGAACGAAAGCATACTAATTGCTGTCCTAAATTGAAAAATATACTTCAAGACTTTAATGCCGACGAACGGAATAGAAAACTCAAGAAAAGAAAAACCAAATCCAAAAGCAAAAAAGAGAATTCTATAGATGACGTACCAATCCAAAAAGGCTGACTAAGCAGATATAAATATATACAGAAGGAAAGGTAGTCTGTCCTGAAGTAAGATGTAGAAGAAAGAAACCAAAAGAATTTTAGCAGTAAGTTAACCAAAAAAAAAGGGAGAATATCGGTGACAGCAAAATGGGTGAAAGCAAATAGATAGCATCCGAACCACAACAAATAAGATACCGATAGAGTATTCAAAAAATGAAACTACCAAAACCAAAAGAAAACGACCAAAAGAATAGCAAAGGTCGACGACGACTTACGACGCTTGCGACGCCGATGAAAAAGAAGAGAACGATTAGAAGAAGGAGACAGCAAAGAATAAGCAGAAGTGATTGACGAAATGGATGTAAAAGTAGTGGCTTTTACATCAAGAGAAACAGCACGATCCTTATGTAGACGCGTAGACTTTGTAGCGACACTAGTGTTGGAAAGCTTCTTCGTTGCTGGCAAAACGTGACGTGAGCTAATAGTGTCAGAGACCGTAATTAAATCAGTCGGTTTAATAGTGCAATGCGACACCGTCGCAACATGTCAATTTTAGGTTTAGTTTCACTCTGTGGTTTTCTTTTGTTGTCAAGTTTAGTTGTAAGGTTAAGGTGTGAATTTTTGGGCGGAATGTGATTGCCGTGTTTTTTTTGAGGGTCTTTGTGTATGTGCGTTATAGTTTTGTACCGATTTTGATTTGCTGAATTGCTGTTATAATTAACGTGGGCCGAAAACATCCAATAAAATAATAAAGAGAACTGTGTATGTTTTGTTCGCGTACTAAGTTTTCTTTTATTAATCGAACCGTCGATGCCGCATTTGAACTGGTAACTCTTTGTTGGCGCGACATAAAAGCTGGCGACCGTGACAGGACAGGGTGTTTTTCCAAGGAAGGTTTGCGATTAACAGTGAAGTGAATAAACTGATCGGGGACAAAAGTGCGTGTCGGTTTCCTACCGGCAAACTTTTACCGCGTTTTGTGTAGTATTTGCATTTTTAAAACGTTCGGTGGTTTCGAACCAAGTTTGAGATGGCTAACGAAATCGAAATTAAAAAGAAAAGTCGAAAGGCGCTACGGACTTCGTTTACGAAAGTGGCAAACGAACTTGAAGCACTTTTTAGTGTCGATAAGCTTGAACGTGAATCTATCGAAGTTGCGTGGGAACTTTTACTGTCAAAATATGACGACTTACAGATAGTGGACAATGAGATTTACGAACTTTTATTGGAAGGTGCTGCCGAGGTCGAACTTGAGACTGATGTGGAGGGCTGTGATACGTATTTCAAGAGATTCACTGGGTTAAAGGTGAAGTACAACAGGTTATCTGAAGATTCAGCAACAGAAGGCACCGGTTTGCACCGCACAAGAACATACAGGTCAAATGTTCGGGAAAACACAGGTAGGCGAAAATTTAAATTACCTCGAATAGAATTCAAACACTATGATGGTAGCGTCAAAGACTGGTTGGCCTTCTGGGCCCAGTTCAAAAAAGTACATGAAGATAATACTATTGATAATCATGACAAAATAGAGTATTTAGTACAAGCCACGGTACCGGGGAGTAGGGCAAGGCAATTAGTCGAGAGCTATCCAGCCATGAGTGAAAATTACGAAAAAATAGTACAGAGTATGGAAAGCAGATTTGGTAGGGAAGATCTTCAGATCGAAGTATATGTGAGAGAGCTGTTGAAGCTTATTTTAACTAGATCTACTTCGAAACAAAAAATGGATATTGCCACTCTTTATGATCAAATTGAGACCCAGTTACGAGCACTCGAAACCTTGGGCATAACCTCTGACAAATGTTCGGCCATGCTATTTCCACTAATAGAATCGTGTTTACCGAATGAGTTACTGAGAGTTTGGCAACGTTCTGCGACGTTTAACGGTTCTGCGGATTCTGAAGAAACTTTATCTCCCCTAGAAGCTCGACTTAAGAAGTTGATGCTTTTTCTCAGACAGGAGGTAGAGAACGAGCAGCGGATAGCCTTAGCGGCTGAGGGGTTTGGTTTGTCAGAAAGAACGTCGTCTACCAAAATAGGCACTAGCGAAAGACATACTAGAAATAAGCCATTTCAAAAAACATTTTTCGAAGGTCCGACAGCTACGGGGTTTATGAATTGTGAAGTTGCAGGTTGTGTATTTTGCGCAGGGTCTCACGATACTGAAGCGTGTTTTAATGCACAGAAAATGACTTACTCTCAGAAAAAGGAGGCACTTTCGGAAAAGGAGGCCTGTTTCCGCTGTTTAAAGATAGGCCATCGATCTAAAAGATTTAAAAGACGCTTAAGATGTGTTTTATGCACTTGCGCACATGTGGCTTGAATGTGTCCTGATCTGCCGACTTACAAGAATACGGAGAAGTCACATGTCGACAACGGCAGTGTGCCTTCGAGTGATACCGCTAAAGACCAAACATTGACCAACCGGACCAGCACACAGGTGTTTCTGCAAACTCTTCGAGTGACCTTGAAGGGAGCGAATGGTTGTAAAGTGATTCGAGCACTGATCGCTAGTGGATCGCAAAGGTCTTACATCTTAAAGGAGACTGCTACACAACTAGGATACCGACCTAAACGTCAAGAGAAAATCGTTCATTGTTTGTTTGGTGGGTCAGAGATGGTAAATACTCACAACTCCTTTGACGTCACTATCTGCAATGGGACGTATTTTTACACATTCGAGGCCTTAGATCAGTTGACGATTTGTGGAGAGGTAACTCCAGTTTTTTATGGACCATGGACCGATGAGATGCGGACCTTAAATGTCCAAATATCAGATGCTCAACAACCTGGTCCGATCGAGCTCTTGCTAGGAGCTGACGTAGCTGGACATTTATATACAGGAAGCTGTCGAGAACTACCATGCGGACTAGTAGCGATTAAAACACACGTCGGGTGGACACTTATGGGTAAAATGCCGGACATTAGTATACGTTCTAATATCGCTATGACCACTTTGAACCTATTTGTGAAGAATGCTTCCATAACCGATTTGTGGGAACTTGAAGCGCTAGGAATCAAGGAACCGTCTGATAAGCGGACCAAGGCGGAAACAGCCGTAGCAGCTAAGGAGCTCTTCTTGCAAACGGTGAATGTTAATAAAGATGGGCGTTATGAGGTTTGCCTTCCATGGTTGGAGGGCCACCCTCCTCTCTCGAATAACTACAAATTGGCTCAAAAGAGGTTGGATTCAGCTGTCCGTAAACTGAAAAATGATTACCTGTTTGAGCAGTACGAGCGCATCTTTTGTGAGTGGGAGGCGGAGGGAATTGTCGAAAAGGTGGATACATCAGAATGTGTGAACGTAAATCAAGGTCATTATCTCCCTCATAGACCGGTTATTAAGGGAAACAGTGCGACAACAAAAATTCGACCTGTATACGATGCGTTTGCGCACGAAAAGGACAGACCATTGTTAAACCATTGCTTGGAGAAAGGGTCCAATTTAATAGAACTAATTCCTTCGTTGCTGTTAAGATTTAGGGAAAACAAAATAGGTGTTGTGTCGGATATAAGAAAAGCTTTCCTACAAATTAGTATTAACGAGAAAGACCGAGAATTTCTCAAATTTTTGTGGATTGATAGCAAGGGACAATAGGTCATTTTCCGTCACAAGCGCGTGGTCTTCGGTTTGATTAGTACCCCTTTTATGCTAGGGGCAACGTTGGAATACCATCTATCTCTGTGCTTAAAAAGATGCAATGAGGCTGAAACTGTTTATTCCAAGGAGACTGTAGAAAGGTTGAGTCGTAGTTTCTATGTTGATAATTGTGTGACGAGCCTGGCAGATGAGGAATCGGCCGCAACATTTATCAAAGAGTCTGTTGCTATTATGATGGAGGGTAAAATCGAACTGAGAGGGTGGGAGCGTACCCAGAATTTAAGATCAGATACGGTTGTCGAGCTATGTCCTCTCCTTGGTTTGAATTGGTGCCCAAGGAAAGATATTTTGACTATAAATTCAAACCTTTTGGAAGAGAATCTTGACATTGATAGTATGGTGGTTACGAAACGTCAGATTCTTTCCATAACACAGAAAGTTTTCGATCCGATTGGGCATACATGCCCATCTACTTTACTACCTAAGCTAATGCTGCAGAGATTATGGAAGGAGTTAACTTGGGACCAGTCAGTGGATGATGTCACGGCTCAAGCATTCAAAAGTTGGATGAAGGATTTGCGACCCGGAATCACATGATTCGAGCATACATACATTCTGTGATGCGAGCCAAGATGCTTATGCTTGTGTTGTGTTTGTGCGAGTGGTTTTGCGTGGCAATGTTTCTGTCTTCTTGTTGGCTGCTAAAGCTAGAGTAGCACCTATAAGAAAATCGAGTTCGAAAATGACTATACCACGTTTAGAGTTGCTGGCGGCAACTATAGGTGCTCGGCTGTATACGCATGTGAGTGAGAACATAGGAAGGCAGATTGACTGTTTTTTTCTGGACTGATTCGGCTACAGTTGTCTCGTCGATTCAACGAAAAGAAGAGTGGGGTGTATTCGTATGGAATAGAGTAAGCGAGATTCGTAATTTGACTCCAGCGGAGAAATGGCGCCATTTACCAGGAATACAAAATCCGGCGGATTTGCCGTCAAGGGGATGCTCTCCCAAACAACTGTTTTGATCAAGATGGTGGGAGGGCCCAAGATGGCTATACGAAGCACAAGAAAGATGGCCGTCCGTGAATACAACCTGCAACGAGGATGAAATTAACGGCGAGCACAAGAATAAGTTGGTTACTACGCTTCTGAATTTTGGAGACTGTTGCGCTTGGCATCTAGACTACTTTTCTAAATATACAAAAACTGTACGAATGATGGCTTGGATACTTCGGTTTGCTCAAAATTGTAAGCGTCCAGATCAGAAACAGCGTGGTGAATTGTCTTTTGAAGAACAGGACGCGGCAGAGACGTTCATTTTCAAATTGGTGCAAAAGGAAGCGTTTTCTGGTAAGGAGGACAAGAGAATTAGTGGTCTCAATCCTTTTAGCGACGAGCAAGGCCTCATTTGATTAAAATCTAGGGTGTCTAATAGAGAAGACACTGAAAATTATCGGTTCCCCATTGTGCTTCGTTCTAAGCATCCATTGACTAAGAGCCTGATCATGAGCATACACGTAAAATCATGCCATGTTGGGACTCAGGGTATGTTAAGTTTGCTGAGGAAGAGGTTTTGGATCTTGGGCGGTAGACGGACAGTCAGATCAGTTATATCCAAGTGTGGAACATGTAGAAGGTACAACGCAAAGCCTTTGACTGTAAAGCCTCCGCCATTACCATTAGACAGGGTTCGTGACGCAGCTCCCTTTGAAGTGACGGGAGTGGATTTTGCAGGGCCGTTGTACCTAAAAAATGGTGATAAGGTTTGGATATGTTTGTTTACGTGCGCGGTCTTCCGAGCGGCTCATTTAGAGCTGACAACATCAACTCCGAGTTTTCTACAGGCCTTACGTCGTTTCGTGTCGCGTCGGGGTAGGCCTCGAACAGTCTACAGTGACAATGGGACGAACTTTGTAGGCACCGAGAATGCTTTATCGCTTCTAGATTGGGATTTGATCTTGCGTGAAACGTCCGTCCAGCGCATTCGCTGGCGATTTAATCCTCCCACAGCGGCGTGGTGGGGAGGGTTCTGGGAACGTTTAATTGGAGTGTTGAAACAACTATTACGAAAAGTACTGGGTCGCGCGAGATTGAGCTATGAAGACTTATTTACCCTGGTTTGCGAGTGCGAAGCAGTTGTTAATGCGAGACCCTTAACTTACCTTTCGGAGGACCCTAAAGAGTTAGTCGCGTTAAGTCCGTCGGTGTTTTTGCGCGAGCAAGTGGAGTGTGGTTTACCGGATTGTGACGCTATAGACAATGCTTCATTGTGTCGGAGGGTGCGTAAAATTCAAGTTTTACGGGAAGAACTTCGGGCTCGATTTCGTATCGAGTACCTTGGAAAATTGAAGCTTTTGTGTGACAAAAAGACTGATCGACAAATTGTGATTGGCGAATTGGTGCTTGTCGGCGACGACAACAACAAACGTTTAAACTGGCCAGTTGGTCGGATCGTGGAACTTTTACCGGGTAAAGATGGCCGAGTTCGTTTGGTTAGAGTAGAAACCGCTAGGGGGCAGTTATTAAGGCCACTGCAAAGACTGTATCCCCTGGAGTGTGACAGTGTTCGGGAATTCGATGTTGGCGATGGAGACAGGCTGCAACACGGCGACGAAGAGACGACGGGGAATGTTGGAAATCCAGATGGTTTCGATTCCGAATCCACCTTTGAGCGTGGTGATAGTATCAGTGCGGGAGTGTTGGTGCCGAAAGTAAAAGCGACGCAAAGTGGTCGTGTTTGTACTGTACCGCGACGTTTTCTGTAATCGTAGTATTAGTATCTGGTTATGTACCTACTTGTATAATACTTTGCTTTTGTATTACATGTTTAGTTTGAGGAACATTTTGTTGTCTCAAAACATTCCTCAGGTGGGAGAATGTCAAAGACCGTAATTAAATCAGTAGTTTTAATAGTGCAATGCGACACCGTCGCAACATGTTAATTTTAGGTTTAGTTTCACTCTGTGGTTTTCTTTTGTTGTCAAGTTTAGTTGTAAGGTTAAGGTGTGAATTTTTGGGCGGAATGTGATTGCCGCGTTTTTTTAGAGGGTTTTTGTGTATGTGTGTCGAATGTGTGTTATAGTTTTGTACCGATTTTGATTTGTTGAATTGCTGTTATAATTAACGTGGGCCGAAAACATCCAATAAAATAATAAAGAGAACTGTGTATGTTTTGTTCGCGTACTAAGTTTTGTTTTATTAATCGAACCGTCGATGCCGCATTTGAACTGGTAGCTCTTTGTTGGCGCGACAAATAGGGTGGCTTCGTTGCGAGTTCGAACAATAACAATAACGTTTGAACTCGGCAATCTTAGGTCTCATATGAGGCCAGTAGAAGTAACATCAAAGAGCTTCCAACGTACGCTTAACATTGAGGTGATCAGAACCAGATGTAATGTGGTAATCCTGGAAAAGTTGCTTGCGCTGGTCCGATGGTACAATTAACTTCCAAACGCAAGGATCAAACTAGGAAATACGTACACGTTTACATAAAAGATTTTTCACAACACACCAACGAGAGAAACGACGAGGAGAAGCAGTAACTTTAGATATCATACCTAAATACCAAGGATCAGTAGTAGGCCTAATAATCCTAGAAACTGAAAAGAAATTAGAAGGAAGAGAAAGAAGAGAACTAACAGTACGTAAAGGCTTATCACTTTGAGAACGACAACAACCAACGTAGTCTCGAGTTAATCCAAACTTCAAAGCAGAAGTCCAACAACACGTGTCTGGTCAGAAATCCAATTAAAAGAAAAGTAAGTAAGTAAATTGCTAATATAAATTCAAACCGCAGCACTACAAATCAAAGAAGTAAAAGTTAGTGAAGTGAAGTAACTCCGACGTCAAGTCTTGCAACAATAACTAAAGGAGTGAAGCAAAGTAAATCGAACCCACGAAAGACTATGAAAAGATAAAAGAATCAATAAAACTAGAAGAAATTATAATTGCGCACACAAAAATCGAGCCCCACGTTGGGCGCCAAAATTTGTTACGAGAAACTCAGGCTTCTTGAGTTGATCCGCCAAAAATAACTTGTTACGCTGGTCTTCTCATAACAAAACAAAGCAACGGCTAGCACAACTTCTTAACCCGGGCGTAAAAGTACCGAACTCGTAAATGTTCTAGTGAGAAGTGAGGTAAAAATGCTGTCTAAAATATGACAGTTTTAGCGAAAGAGTAGGAGAAATTCTCCTGAAACTCGACGAGAAATTTTTCATACTCGCGAATTGAACTACTAATTTCTTTTTTTTAACATTACACCTCTTCCGAAAATATGTTGCGATCAAATGGGACGATTCCAGTGCACAGAAATCCAGATTTAATATTAACAAGAATCGCTGCTCTATCCCATGACTGAAGGCACATAAGTGGAAGATCATAAATATTTATAGTTTCTCCAGGATACGAAATCATCCGCTTGGTTGAAAAAAGTCTTGAAAGGGCCGAACACGGTGCGGTCTAATGGCTGCAGTTTATTTGAAGTATGTGTCGAGGAAAAATCCATACAGGTGGAATAGTACTACCATTAGCACAAATAATTCCTACCTGAGTGATTAGCTCACCTCTTTCTCTTGATGTAACCTGGCCTATTTGGTGTTCACTTTTTTTACCAACAATTTTCTGCACTCGTTGGACGGTAGTAACTCCAGTCTAATAACAGATTGGTAAAGGTAAAAATAAATTATTTGATTTCTTAACTAGCAACAAAGTATTTTACCTCGTCCAAATTAAAAATTCTCTCAGGTGTGAAAGAATGTCGTGAAACGACGACTTCCAGCTTATCTTCGAACTCTCTGACAGTTGTCTTATTAAAGCTGGTCATTTTAGCGAGGTTTGTGACCTCTGGCTTTCTCACAGACAGCCTTGGATGTCGGCAAAACCAATCCTCGGTAGCGCTTTTATTTTCCACCCATCTTGTTGGCACAGCCAACGAATTTTTTATCGCATATTCATAAGCTAGCCGTCTGACTAACTTAGATGTTAGTCCATAAAACATGGCAGAACATTTTAATAAATAAACCTAAAGAGCAGTTTCCATATTGGCACTAAATATTTGTGTTTTACGGAAATTGGGGCTAAACTCTACTTTATCGAAACCATTATCTTTTGCCTTCTTCAGGTAATTGCACAGTCTGCTTTTTGTAACTTGATTTTTTTAGTTATTTTGCAACACGTTTGCTTTAGCGAATCCGGGTCAAATTCTCTCTCACTCTTCTTTTTTTAGTACCTCGGCATATTTATTTGATTATTTAATCTAAAATTCCACAAAAACATAAATATACAGAATAAATACAAATACCGGGGATAGTGTGGCCACATGTCCAATGTCTTTGGTAGAAAAAACGAAGTAAAAGAGTATCTAAAAAAACAGTATCGATAAGAGGAACCGAACGAAAAAAAGCATCAGATACCACATGGTCTGTACCTTTCCTACGAAGAATAGTTCAAAGTTTAATTCGAGCAACCACCTGCGGTTATCAACCCCCCTGTGGTTTACAATATGGTCAACATCATTACGGTAACGCGTTGAAGTTGAGCTTAAGAAAGGGTTTCGTGTCTCTTCTAATTCGTTATAAAGAATTTTAATTTAACAAAAACTTGTTTCATGGTTTTTCTCGTAACTTTAAAGAGCGACAACTAACTCAGTTGTTCCGGTGATTGAGTCGTACGCTTCGTGGTGCTAAATTTTAAAAGGCGCCAAAACGATAAATACTAAGGTGGGAGACATCGTTTTTAAATCTACCCGAAGTTGTAATAGTACAAATGACAAGACATAAGTGATAACACAGAGTGTATTTATTTTATCACAGACAGCGCTTCACGTTAAACGAAAATGCATAATTAGATGTATATAAATTTGATCAAACACTAGCACGTAGGTCGGTGTCACAGACAAAATACTAAATAAACCTTTGATTAGGCAACACGTCGTACAACAAAATGACTTTGTCGGCCTAAGGTTTACATTCAGAAAAGAAACGAATTTACTTCGTTAATTTAAATACAAAAACACAAATCTCAAAAATCTAGAGAATCAAAGCGTATCGTATAATAATATGTGACACTACAAAACGATTGTATAATTAATTGTGGTAACAACCTAACATGTAGCATGCGACTAGCTAGCGGCATCTTTCAAACATTTCCGAAATCATAGTTGAAATCTAACAAAAACGTTCATACGGTGTTATCACAAGTAAAACCCATGAAATTCATACGATCACCGAAAATAAACGAATGCGCAGTTTCCCTCAAATTAATTTCGTAATTTCGGTAAATGTTTCCTCCAATACGATAATAATTGCATCCAACCCCTAGAAGGTGTAGATAGTGTTAGCGGCAGTGACGTAACGTCATCATGGAAATTTTTGCAATTACATTATATGTTTATTATCTCCAGAAGCAAACTCTTTGTCTGTGGAGGTATGGAAACTCGCTACAGACAATTACGGAAGAATTAAATTATGCCACAAATGTGGGGGTCGCTGTATTAAACGTAATACTAAACTACATTACTTATTACATGGACGATTTATTTACAGGAATAATATTTACAAACTAAATTAAAATAATATTCGGTTCGCTGCAATATGCACGTGTTGACGCGGTGGAGGCTGCATAGCAAGTGCCTCAACTTCTTTTGGCTTGAGCTTCTTTCGTTTTCAAAAGTGCGGGAAGTGTTTTAATTGACTGGCGCTGTTGATTATTAATTTTTGTCGCATCCTGTGATGTGTTTGGCGTATTTCTACATTCCACCACTACGGTTCCCGTTGCTGGTTCTACAATTACGTTAGTAGTATGATCCGATGCTGGCGTTGCAACCATACTGTCAAAACTTTTTTGTAATTCTTGTAACAATATCTAAGCCGATTTCTTCAATTCAGCGCTGGTGGTCTTCAGGTCATCTTTGTAAGCCGAACGCATCCCTAATAATACTGTTGGTATGGCATCTACCCAATTAGTGGTATTGCAGCAAGTTAATGCAGCTTTCAATTGTCGGTGCATGCGCTCTACCATTCCATTGACTTGAGGATGATAACTTGTGGATAAACAGTGTTCGGACCTTATGTAATTTGCAAGGCTGGAGAATAATTGGCACTCGAACTGCCTCCCGCGATCTGTAATAATTCGGAGTGGTACTCCAAATCGAGCGATCCAATTGTACGCGAAAGCTTTGGCTACTGTGTTGGCTTCGATGTCTCTTAATGGTATCACTTCGACCCATCGTGTGACGCGATCGATACATGTGAGACAATATGTGTTTCCTTGGCAATGCGGTAGAGGACCAATGAAGTCTAAATGGACATGGTCGAAACGAGCTTCCGGTAATGGGAATGCACCTGGTACTGGTTGTGTGTGTTTGTACACTTTAACTCGTTAGCAAGGTAAGGACTCCTTGGTCCATTTCTTGATGTCAATTTCCATTTTAGGCCAGACAAAATGGTCCTTGATCAACTGCACCGTAGTTTTTATACCTGGATGAGACAGGTTGTGTAGCTTGTCAAACATTGATTTGCGTTATGGCAGCATTAGATACGGTCGAACTTTTGTTGTGGACGTATCACAATAAACCTTTGCATTGTAGTTGAAATAGAAAAGCTTTAGTTCCATATCTGTTCCTTTCGTCAGCAACTCTTGAAGTTCGGCGTCCGATTGTTGCGATTTTGCTAGCTCAATATATAACAGGTCAGGCTGTGCTGTTATTGCATCTATCCGAGACATGGCATTGTATATCAGTTGTGAACTGCCATATAAAATCCAAATACCTTAGTTGCCTTGGCGAAGCCTTTTCCGGTTTTTGTTGAAAAGCAAAACTAAATGGCCTGTGGTCTGTATAGATGGTGAATTTCCTTCCTTCAACACTGTGCCTAAAACGTTTCACAATAACATAGGCGGCGAGTAATTCCCGGTCGTAGGTACTGTAATTACATTGTGCTGGGTTTAATTTTTGTTAATGGAAGGACAAAGGCTCCCAGATTCTATTTTGCAATTGTTGCAAGGCACCACCAACTGCTTTTTCTGCAGCATCGATTGTGATGCCTAGAGGAGCACTTGCGTTCGGGTGTATCAATAGCGTACAAGATGAAAGGATGTTCTTAACTTCTTCGAAGGCTTTGATGTTATCATCTGTCCAGTCAATTTTCTCTTTGCTGTTTTTAGTTCCTTTCAACAAACTTGTTAGAGGAGCGAGTTTGTTTGCAGCCTGGGGTATGAACCTTCGATAAAAGTTTAACATACCCAGGAACCTTCGTAGATCTTTAATGGTTTGTGGTCAAGGATAATCATGGATTGTTTGTACTTTTTTCTGAGGTGGTTAGATGCCTTCTGCGGATATGTTGTATCCAAGAAAATTTACAGTGCTCTTCCCAAAATCACACTTTTTCGGATTAATGATTACACCGTATTTTGTAAAACGCTCAAAGAGTATTTGCAGGTGTTCCATATGTTGATTTTCACCATCTGAAAATACATTGATGTCGATATTGGGGAAGCAAAGGTCAAGACCCCGAGTAACCTCATCGATAAAACGCTGAAATGTCTGTGCAGCATTTATCAATCCAAAAGACATGAAAATATATTCAAATAGGCCAAAGGGCGTTGTTATGGCTGTTTTCTTGACAAATTCTGCGGCTACTGGAATCTGATGATATGCCTTTTCCAAATCAATGATGGAAAATATTGTTTTTCCGTGCAATGATTGGGAGAAATCTTTGATGTGTCGTACTAGGTAATTGTCTGGTATCGTTCGAGCGTTGAGAGCGCAATAATCTTCACATAGTCTTAATTCTCCATTCTTCTTGGTCACAATATGTAATGGTGAACTCCACTCGCTGGAAGACGGTCGAATAATTCCTGCATTTATTAGGTCATCGTACTCTCTTTTCGCAGACCTGAATTTGTCTGGAACTAACCTTCGCGGGCGACTTGAAATTGCAGGGCCTGGTGTCGTGCAAATGTAATGTACTGTATTATGTTGTACCAATTTCCAGCTGATGTCGGGGTAACAACCTTAGGATATCTTTGTAGTAAGTTTAAACATATGTCCGTTGTTTCAACCATGAATGTCTTTATAGAGTGGATATTCGCGGTATGTACGTGTTCAACACTAACTAAACTTGTCACACTGTCCACTAATCTTAGGTTCCTTAAATCTACAATAAGTCCACAATGTTTCAAAAAATCCGCACCAATTATCGCGTGGTCAATATCTACTATTAAAAAGTTCCACAAATTCTAGTAACTGCTGGGTCTTCTTTTTCTGTGATGTCGACAAACGATCTATGAGTTCGCTTTTGATTTTGTAGCCGGAGGTGCTATGTCCAATACCACCGAGACATATCGGGAGTCCAAACTACCAATCGCTAAGTAATATTTCTTCGCGTCGTCTGTCACACCGTTTAATAAAAATTGTCCCTCAATTTGGGCAAACCACGCTGTAGGTTGCTCTTGCTAGAATGGCGGCAACGTAAAGGTAACGCGTTGCGATTGAGATACCGAAAAAGCTACCACTCGCTATAAAGAATTGTAATTGAACAAAAACATGTTACATGGTTTTTCTTCTAACTTAAAAGAGCGACGACTAACTCAGTTGTTCCGGTGATTGAATCGTAAGCTTCGTGATGCTAAATTATAGAATAAACTTTAAATAGGCGCCACAAACGATAAAAGACTAAGGTGGGAGACACCGTTTAAATCTACCCGAAGCTGTAATAGTACAAATGATGATATGTGTTAGTATATTAATTTTATCACAGACAGCGGTTCACGTTGGAAGAAAATACATAATTAGATGTATATAAATTTGCTCAAACACTAGCAGGTATCACAGATAAAATAATAAATAAACCTTTGATTGGGCAACACGTCGTACAACAAAAGGACCTTGTCGGCCTAACGTTTACATTCAGAAAAGAAACGAATTTACTTCGTTAATTAAAATACAAAAATACGAATCTCAAAAATCTAGAGAATCAAAGCGCACGGTATAATCATATGTGACACAACAAAACGATTGTATAATTAATTGTGTTAACAATCTAACATGTAGCATGCGACTAGCCTTTCAAACATTTTCTAAAACATAATTAAAATCTAACAAAAACGTTCATACGGTGTTATCACAAGTAAAATCCATTAAATTCATACGATCACTGAAAATAAACGAATGCACAGGGTTTCTCTCAAATTAATTTCGTAACTTCGGTAAATGTTTCCTCCAATACGATAATAAATGCATCCATCCCTTCGAAGGTGAGAAGGTCATCATGGAAATTTTTCCAATTACATCTGTTTATTATCTGCACAGACAAACTCTTTGTCTGTGGAGATATGGAAACCCGCTAGAAACAATTACAAAACAATTAAATTAAGCCACAAACATAAGAAACAAATGCTTACCCCATATATATAGGATTGTTTCTCTTGCGTAAATTTGACATTATTATAAAATTTAAGATAACTGTAGATTTTTCGTTAACGGCATGGCGGGGTCAAATTTGACCCCAACAAGCTGTTTCAACCGCGCTACGCTAAGACAAAAGTACGACTGCCAGTGCAAATTCGGCAGATTTCCGCTAGAGAAAAAAAAATTCAAGGTTGCCAAGGTTCTGGAAATTGTGATTTAATTTTGATTGGGATCAAATTTAACCATTGTATTACAAAAAATGTATGTATTGTTGTCATCATCGCAGTGACTAAGAATATGAACTGCGCAGGAGAGAACATGTTTGTTAGAATTTTCTAGTATTATTTTATTTTCTAAATGTAATAACATGTTAATTGTAGTATTTGAAGTCACTACTACTATTTGTTTTTACTTCAGAGGTTAATGTACTTTTTCGTTCTACCCAGTATAACTATTTTTTTGTTAATTTTTAGCCAATTTTTATATGTTCCTGTCATTCATTTGATTAAAGTCATTTTCTTCTCATACCATTTTTTTCATTTATTTTTCAGAAAAATGATGGGTTCAAATTTGACCCCACCATACCTTAGGAGTGTTTACAAAGCGCCATACCAAATAAAGTTTAAGAACCACGATTTTACGAAGTTACGAAGTTACGTGTCATTAGTAATAACGTTTCACATTTTCGTACTTAAAAAAATTCCCAAATTCCGTTTAATTTCAAGTAATTTCTTTTTATCTAATTTCTCATCATCGTTATTAATATTCTTTATAGCGAATTAGGAGAGGCTCGAAACCTTTTTCTAAGTTCAACTTCAACGTGTTAACGTAATGATGTTTAGCATTTTGTAACCGCATCAGATAGGGGGATTGATAACCGCAGGTAGTCGCTCGAATTAAACTTTGAACCATTAGGAAAGGTGGTACCTGATGCTCTTTTTCGTTTGGTTGTTCTCATTAATATTGTATCTTTAGATACTCCTTTACTTCGTTCTTCCTACGAAGGATATTTGGTGGTATGCTAATCTATGTAGTCGGATTATGGCCACTCTGTATAAATTCTTGTATAGAATGGTGTTATGTACCTCCAAACATTTCATTTTCATTTTCTTCAGCCGATGTCTGTAAATAGGTAGTCCTTACTGTACAAGGTTCGAAAATTATATGGAAACATCATGATCCTCCCATTGCTAAACAATGTGGTGGAACTAAGACCAATGAATGATTTTTACAACACAGTCGATGTTCGATTTGTTGTGCTCATAAAGTTTCTCAATCTTTTCCTCCCATCTATTCGTATGGTCATAGAAGACTAAGTTTTTTCTGCCCTGCAATATTTGATTACTAATTATGGAAATGGACACCGGAGTAAATAGTTTAACAAGCTTCTTCCTCTCAGAGCACAACAATTTTATTTACCGCTAAATATCTTTAAGTGAATCCGGTTGAACGGATCAATACAGTCCGGAAGATAATGATCAGTTTGGCGCCGTAATCATATTCTCTCTGATGCGTCGAAATACTTCAATGCTAAATTGGCTCCCATATTCGTAGGCCCGTTTACGATTAAGACGGTTGAGTCTCATTAAACGTACGAATTGGCAGATCAGAACAACGTTTTAGCGATATTTAGCACGTTAAGGATCTAAAACCCAAACACACTTATTTAGACAGCTTCGAGCAAAAGACCGATAGTAATACCATTTTTTGTCCTAATGTTTGCTTAGATATCCTTGTAGACGGAAACGACGTAAATTATCTAGAAGAAAAAATAGGATGAGTATTGCCAAAAATTAGTTTGTATAGGTTGTTTTTTTTCGATATTCTAGTAGTAGTTCGCTCATAATAAGTATAGTTAAGTGGGTCCTTGATGGGTACGACAGGTTACTGCCGACCGTAGTGGGCACTCCGTAGTTTTCCTTTTAGGTCGTGGTGTTAAATTTACTTTTAGTTTTGGGATTTTTTTAGTGAACGTATTATTGCGTTTTTTGGTGATTTTAAACCTTCACTTAGGTGTTGCTACTTGTGCGATTTGTCTGCTGCTAAGGTGGTTACTTTGACAGTAGGGTAAGATACTTTGGTTTACTTGGTAGTCGAGCCATACAACATCGTAGTTCCTTCTTTCTTCCTTTCTTTCTTTATCTTTTTTCAATTTGTCACTATGAGGGGGGAGGTGCTGTTGTAGAAACTCAACAGCAACGTCCGGGAAGATTGGTTGTCTTCGACCCGGTAGCTAGTTACTTTTTATTTAGGTTTTGGGGAAACATTTTGAGATCTCTTTTTTCCTTTCTTGTTTTATATATTTGCAGGTGGCGGATTTCCTAGGTCTTCTTTCCCCTTAGTACAGACTTCTTTTCTGGGTGGGAGGAATATTATGGTGGTCAAGTGAGTACTAAGTGCGGTAATGTAGACTAGCGGTAGGGGTCTAACGACGCGCGTTTCCATCATGATGCGAAGGCTTGAGGTGTAACAATACCTCGACGTCACATAATCGTCCAGCACACCTTAAACTGCGATAGGATTCCTGGAGTAATTTTCTAGCCTTAGTCGTCGTTCTTTTCTTTATTACATATATTGCATTTTCCTTTCTTTTAGTTAAGGTTCATTTAGGGCTTTCGCTCCTTCGCGCTTGCTTAAACTACTTACTTCTTGTTTTTATCGTCGTGGGTTCTTTGAATGATGAATGAACATTTATTCTAAGGCACCTCCACTTCATGCGACTGTCGGAAGGATGTCCATTTTTTAAAAGTACTTTTCTTTCTTTGGATGACTTGGTTGGGTTTTATAGGTCTTTTAGGCAATTTGGCGACTGTTTTTTTAAAAACCTCAGTACTTAATGTTTCTCACGTCGGCAAACTATTTCTCTTCATCTGGGTTGCGTTTTCTATGAAAGTCGTTTGGTTTTGGTTTTTAGGTTTTAATCCTTGGCGTATGCGTAAACTTCCGTGTTCTTTTTAGCTTTTTTTTGACGTCTGCAAGTATTAATCGTGTGTGAGATATTTGTTACGTGCTATTAACGATTTTATTGAAATGAAGATTTTCTACCTATATTGACGAGATTAAGGCGATTTTTGATCTACTTAATACTCACTCGAATTGAACCTTAACCCGCCACCTGTCAAGTGTGGTTTCGATGTGCTTGATTAGACTTATACTCAAAATTACTAAATTGTAAAGCTTTTTGTAACTGGGCTATACAAATATGTATATTTTTATTTACTATGTCTTTAGTTTTATTAGTTACGTTCTATTGCTCCTTAAATATTGATTCGTAGTCAAGACCAGACTTCGACGATTGTAAGCTTACCTTCTTCGAAAGGTTAAGAAATAGTATTACTGAAGTAGTATATTAACTTGCTACTTACCTACGGAACTTCAGGTCTCGGATAAGTGTCTTCTTTAATACTAACTTACTTTTTGCGACTGCATGTAATTATTAATGTGTGATCAATTTCATTTTGTGTTTTATAATCTTATTATTAATTGTTAATGAGTCGAATTTATTTATATATTCTTATCTATAAAAAAACACTAGTAATATAACGTACACTGTTAGTGTGTAACCGATTAAGTTTATGTAGCATTGTTGCTTATATCGTACTTTTTCTTGCACAGCGGGTTCATATATACTCTTGGTGTTACTTTGGTGTCTCCGAGCCAAGGATTTTGCCAGTAAAAGGCCCAATTTATCTTTTCTATTACCTATTGTATTCCAAACTACGTACAATCACCGACATCTCAACTAGCCGTGGTTATATGGTTGTTACTAGTAGGACCCGTTAAAACAAACGGTTGGTAACGTAAAGTGGCGCCAAACGTGGGGCTCAATTTACTTTACAATTTCTTTTCTTAGGTTTAATCGTTTGGTTGTATTTGTCAGTTTTTAGTAATTATAGAATTAGTTTTGCTTTTTACGCTCTTGATTTTATCTCACTTATTGAAAAGATTTACTTTTTTCTTTAGTAGCAATAAATATTCATCGTACTGGTCTCTGTTGTCAAATTTACTTAAGGTTAGTGGTTTAGCTCGATTTTTTTTATTTAGCATGAGTTGAGTTGAACCTCGGACGTTGCTTTTTTAGGACTTTTTGAGTCTCGCCAAGCACTTCTTATTTTATTTATGCTAGCACTTACCAGACTGTTTCTATTTATGGTCATTCTTTTACAGAGTTTTTAGTTTTAATGTTTTTAGGACTTAAGAACCAGGGAGTGACAAGCGTTGAAACCTTTAGAAGTTGCTCTACAACGTTATTCTGTTGCTACGTATCGCTTGACCAACGGTGTTTTTTGCTCGGTGATGGAAACTGCATCACTATTGTTCTGACTTAAAAGCAAGGTCAGTCTGTTTGACATTGATTCTACTTGAAATTTCGCAATCGTTGATTTTAGGTATTGATTTTTAGCGTGTTATCAATTTTGTTCCAAACTTTTGAACAGATCACTGGAGCTTCGCTACGGAAGTCTCTTTATCTTCTATCGATGTCGATTTGCAGTCACTTCGTTCTAGTATAGATCTCTCTTCTAAACAACGACTTCAATTGAACACCTTAGTCGATTATGCTTGTGGAAACCAACCATTAGAATTAGGCTATACTACGCTTTTACAACATCGTATATTTAACGAAGCTGAACCTATCAAGCAGCGCTTCTATCCTTTTTCTCCTACGCTACAGGATCTACCAGCGCTTGGTCTACTCCTATTGTTTTCCTAAAAAAGAAAAATAGATCTCACTGTTTTTGCGTAGATTTTATTAAAGTGAACCTGGTCACACAAAAAGACGCTTACCAGTTACCTTACATTTCGATTATCTTAGACTGACTACGCTGACTCAAAACCGTTAACTGCTTTTACGATACCACTCCGTGGATTGTTTCAGTTTACTAGGATGTTTTGTGGACTACATAATGCTCCAGCTACTTTATAAAAACTTAAAAACTGTCAAAAAGGGTCGTGAGGGCTGATTTGGAACGTCATTTCTTCGTTTATATTGACATCATCGTTTCGTCTACCTTTGAGGAACATATGAACATATTATAACAAATCTTAAGATTGTTCGTTGTTCGCCTGTTCTTATGTTTTAGTTTTAGTTGATTGCTTAATATGTATATCCTTTTGTAGGTTAAGATATTGTTTTTAGAAATGCTCTGAAAATCTTCGCAACTATTCAACCACTGTCATACGAGAATAGCTGGGTAGTTGTTGTCGTCATAGTATATACTAAGCAAATCAATCCTGTGCGGACGGACATTTACTGATCAACCGTTGGGTTTACAGTATAATAACTTTGATAAAAGTTTTATAGAACCACTGAAAATGCTTCTTCAAATTATTTGTGATTTAACCCTGTTCCCTCTTCATACAGAAATTCCACGACAATTTGTTATTTAAAATATAACACCCTGTACGTTGTTATATTTTTGAATTCTAAAAAGGTTTTGTATAAGGTACCCCACGTCTAAGCCAACGCCAATGTTAAGATATTAAATATTTTCCGATTTTTTTAATAGTTGTCGTATCTTTGAATGTCAGTTGCTTAATCCATTAGTGCTCACTGGCAACTTAATATGCCAGTTACAAAATATCTTTTTGCAGTCATTTAAAATATAAAATTCATCATTTTTTACTACAAATAAGATATTTGGGTACAGTACTACTACACACATGTTTTTAATTCAGTTTTCGATATTCCAATTCCGAAATAATGGCATTTTTAGCTAACTTTGTGTTTACCAACTTTTCCGTGGTGCGTATTTATTGCAATAAGTTAAATATTTACAATTTTTTATAATATATCGGTTTTTGTTATTCTAAAAGCATAAAAATAGATAATTGTTAGACGGAAAATATAATTTTCTTAAAAATAAACATTTTATATGCATTGTTATCGAAGCGGCAACTAAAGTTGCCAGAATTTTTTTTTGTAAAAACTTTATGGGCATTGTTTTAGGACTTCAAGATACTTTATATAAAAAAGTTTCAGTGAAATTCAACCATAAATAAATTCTGGGCACTAATGGGTTAATGTTGTGTTCAAAATCACACCTAAATAAAATTATGAAAGACAGAAAATACGACGAATCTAAATTACATTTCAAGCGTTCTTTTAAGACACGTCAATTTAATAATTGTAAATCTTAATAATTTGTGAAAAACATACCCATACAAATATAAAAACAATTGAATCGACAAGATTGGAATGGTCGCTAATGCCTTTGTTTTACCAAAAATTTTTTTAATGGAATGTGCTTAAAAATTACGTGTTCTGAAAATTCACCGCGCTGCAATTCATCGCCAATAGTTTATCGCCATTAATTCACCTCCTCAGCAATTTATCGCCAGCAATTCACCGCCTAAGCAATTCAACGCAAAGTTAAAAATAAACAAGGAGTAGGTGTAGTATTTTTCAACTAAGATTCCCGATTTAGTGCTTTATATTAGTACACACAAACCTTTTGTTTTTTATCTCTGTTTAAAATATAGTTGTACTTCCATAATAACGGAAACCTAAGATTACCGGCGATAGATAAATTGGTTCAAGCACACAATAAGTGTTAAAATATTCTACTAATAACCGCAATGTAGTAAAAAGAGAATATCTTGTTTCCTGTAAACTACAACTACTTTCGAGTACCAGAGATTCTCAAAATTTTAGATTTATTTACAACAAACGTTTATGAAATGTCAAACTTTTAAAATAAATACTCCTGTTATTCAATTAACAGTATCATAGAAAAAGCACCCTTTGGCACTTTATGATCGACGCCATTGAGAAACGACGAATTTTTAACGGTGAATTGCTGGTGATAAATTGCTGAGGTGGGGAATCGCTGGCGATAAACATACGAACGATATGAGGATTTAAGGTATCGTGATAATAAAAATTATTGCCGATTTATTGATCCGTTGCAACTGTCAAAAAAATCGGAAAATATTTAAATCTTCTTAAAATTCACTAAGGACTTTAAAAATAAAACAATATACAAGGTGTTCCATTTAAAATAACAACGTGACGTGTCGTTTCTGTATGAAAGAGGCACGAGGTTTATATGAAAATAAAAAGCATCTTAAGAGGTTCCATGAAGCTTTTGTCTAAAATATTTTTCTGTAAAAACAACGGTTAATAAGTAAATGTCCGTTTACATACTATTGACTCACCTAGTATAGATTCCATTTATTGACGATCCTTAGCTGCCAAAAACTGAATAACAACGCGCAGCCTATTTTTGAACGTATGTTGAATAGTGTAGTAGTCAGGAACCATGCAAATATTTATGACAAAATGATTTTATTAAATGTAATACTTTTATTTCTAAATTTAAATACATGCTAAGTGATCAACAGGTAGACAATAATAGGTAACTGATAAAATAGTTATAGTTGACAACGTTGTTTAAACAATAAGATTATTTTTTTAGAGTAACCAACATAAGGATATGAGGTTTTTTTAAATATTTATAAAATCCTTTTCTATTTGTGACTTGGTCATCTCATTACAATGTAAAACGTATAAAACTTTTGTTACAATATGTATGTATGTATATTTTACAAAAACACACTTAGAGAAATACACATATTACTTTTTAAAATTCTCTTTGAAATCGCCACGAGAGTACGATTCACACGGAACAATTGTATCTTCTTCTAAAAGAACGCCCATCGTAGCTCTGGATTAAAACACAACATACAAGCCACTGTCGAGTATACATGTTTCTTTACAAAAATAAAAAAATATAACATTTGTGTTATTATATTTACCGTATATTCTCTCGTGGCAACGTGTCTCAACCAAGTTCTCCAGCTAGCAGAAGAGGACTACGGATTTGAGGAGTCTGTTTACCGGTTGTCGCTACTGTCACCACTGTCATGGTAGTTGCCTCAGAACACGTCGATTCTCTTTTTTTATAAAAGCTACTTCCTTGATTAAATAATCTGTAAAAATAAATTTTAAAAAATTAGTTTTTGGCATCGGGCCGGGCCGAACCGGACTTTGATAAAGGCCCGGTCCGGCCCAAATCTAAAAATTGTTTAATCGACCCGAAACCCGGAAAAATAGGACCGGGTTTCCGGCTGGGCCGGGCAAAAGCCCGACATTTTAATCTGTAAAATATTGTAAGTTACGTGTTTGCCTGCCGATAACTTGCGATCCGAGCTGTAGCTCGTCCGAATACCAGAAAAAGCTTTGATTACATTTTTTAGATTGAACATTACGTCGATTTTGTCTCGAAAAGTTTTGTTTTTTGGTTCGACCTAAAAAAAACATATAGCCGAATCCTAACCGTGAACCCGAAGGCGGGAATGTATATATCCGAAACCCGGCGCGAATTTTTTTTTTGGCCCGGCCCGATATTCATACCGGGCTTCGGACCGGATCTGGCCAAAACCCGAACCGCGAACCATTGTAAAAAATGAATGTTGATGTTTTTAGTGTATTTGGCTAATATCTAATTTTGAGTTTCAAGTTTTTACGGTGGACATTATTATTAATTATGTTTTTTTAAAAACTATTTTATTTTTAGAACACAATAATTATTTAACTAATAATATTGAGTGCAATTATTGTCAATAACAAAAATTAGTTATGATTTCAAAATCTTTATTATGTTATTCAATAAAATTTAAAACCTTATTACGAATAAAACCGACAAAATCTCTTTTTCGCATCATTTCATTGTACATAACACTTGAAAATTTCTTTCGACACTTGCAACTGTTTTGAAAGCTTTTTGATATCTATTTTAAGCACAAAAACTTTTATAAGAACGTACGAGCAAAATAATTAATTTCGACATTAAGTTGATTTTAAGATTTTTGTGAATTTTTAGTTCATTATAAAAATCCAGTTAAGCTTCTGATTTGTTTTAAAGTCGTACAAAACCATGCAATTTAAGAAAAATAACAAAGATAACTAATATTCCTTAGATATTTAAATTAGAAAATTTTCAAATTGACTTATGTTAAAAAAAAACTAAATATTAGTAACATTTGTAATAAGTATAATAAATTATTGCATAACCAAAAAAGTGCAATAAAAAAACCAATATTTTTTAATTATAAGACGTAGAAAACAAATAGAACAGAAAAAAGTAGAATATAGCTGTAATATGAAATGAATTCGGTATAATATTGTAACAAATTTTAAAACTCATTTATTTATACGGAAATATTTACACGTTTATAACTACACGTAACTAATTAAATCTAACGATATTTAAGAAGAATACTTACACTAATTTATATATTATACTCAGTCGTAAAATAATGTCTGCGGATAACTTCTGTTTATCTAAAGCTGATACTTGTTTATATTAAAAGCTCTTATTTATTTACCTATGCTGCTTTTAAACAGTTTTTATATATTTTAGTTATCTATCTCGAGAATTTTCTACATATTTTGGTAAACGTTAATAATAACTTCGCGAACGTTTATGTTCACTACAATATATTAAGGAAATTACAATCATATGCTAAAACAAACCAAGTCAAAAATTCTAAATGCTTTTTTAAGTAAAAAATTAATCAAAAATCTGAAATACTTCGTCGAGGTGCTATCAGTTTAATTTTCTCCCAATGATTTATTTCAATCAACGAGCAAAAATAAATCATTAACAGCATGAATCTGCTATAACAAAAACATGTTTAAATGTATGATTTTTATACAATACAAAACAATCTTGTAGTGTTTTTGAAATATAATAAAAATAAAAAAAAATTAAATTAGTAATTTTAGTTATAGTTGTAAAAGTTAGATATAAGTATTTGAAACGGTTGTAAGAAACATAGCACGCCGCTTTTTGGAATCACGGAGTGAGGTATTGTTATCACCACTGTTGTAGTGTACCTAGGTAAACGTACGTAGATAATGGTATTTATGTACTTTTTGTGTACCTAAGTACCTTATTAGATAGATTTTTTTGAAGTACCTGTACCAGTACCTAGGTATTTTTTACGTGTACGTTGTATCTTTTTAGTTATTTTAAGTACAAGGTACTTTTAATAGTTTCCTAAACTGTTTTAATAATAAAAAAAAGCAGTGGGGTCCGCGTACCAGTGACGTGGCAAGAATTTTCCTAAATTACGAAAATGTGAAACGTTGGTACGAATAAACCGTAACAAAATCCCTCTAGTAAAATTAAAACTTGAAGACGACGACACATCAAGCCTTTGAGAAAAAGGTCGACAAAACGCCTAGGAGACCTATAGAATACAACTAAGTCATCCGAAGAGAGAAAAAACACACCTGAAAAAAATTTTCCACATTGGATAACAACCGCAAAAGCCTATATTCTATTAGCTAAAAAAATTGATCGGGTTTTTTATTTTGAAGTATTTGTTTATACTTTAAATATTATAGTAGTTAGTCGTAGTTAAACACCCAGACTCTTTAGGTTTGATCCTAGTCTCTCTTTGAGAGCCAAAACAAGAAGTAGAGCTTGGCTTTTGCCGTATTATCGTTCGTGAACCCAAACAAACTGACGTTTCGCAAGAGATTGCAGCTTGCATTTTGAGAGTGGTCAGTGTCACTGAACGAGGAAGTCTAAGTGACGATATTTATATCATTAGCGATTAGCGTAGTGAACGGACCTTTTCTTGTCGTTACTGCTTGACTGACTTCGCTATTACTCGGAGTGAGTGTTTTTTTTTCTAAGAAGGTTGATCTTTGTCTTAGTGGATGTAATACTAGTAGGGTAAATCCAGGAGAGTTGCCGCACATTTCTAAGAAATACTGTAATATGCAAAATCATGTATTTTTGGACTCGCCAAGCTATTGTATCAAATAATTAACATAACTCTACAAGTGTAATAAAAAATAAAGTCAACATATTTTAGTTTATAAGTATAAAAAAATAAAAATTCGTTTGTATGCAAAGAGGCATCTCTCCCCTCATGGTGGGAGAGACGCCGCCGAAGAAGGGGAGAGATGCCGTCTTATGAAGTACTAGCAGCAGCTCCCTTTTTTTGTTTCATTGCACTTCTGGAACACGAATTACACATTTCTCCATACATGGTGCCCGTTTCATGCAACCATTGTTCACATTCTAAACACTGGAGCCAGGAAACAGTTTTAGTTGTTTTAGGCCCGGTTTCACCATTAAGAATTTAACTTGAGATTAACTAATCTACGATTAAATTTAAAATCCTGTCATATCATTGGTTAGCTTAAAACCACTAACCAATGATATGACAGGATTTTAAATTTAATCGTAGATTAGTTAATCTCGAGTTAAATTCTTAATGGTGAAACCGGGCCTTAGAGTACAGTTCGAAACATTCCACACATTCACAATCATCGCTAGCATCGCTCTTTCCTTGCTTGGCAAGAGGCTCCTCATTACTGCTGCTCCATTTTACAGTTGCTTTCTTCATCTTGGTTTTTTTATCGCTGAACTTACCCACTCGCGCCTTCATAGACTTTCTGGTTAAACTTTTCTTTGTTATTGCTTTTCGATTGACTTCTGTTGTCTTCGTTGCGATTTGCATCCTGCGTTTTTTATGTTCTGGGGCGAATTCAACACTGCCGTACCTTGCTTCCTCCGCTTGAATATTGGAATTGGAGCTACTGGAATCGGCGATACTGCATGCAAAAACTTGCTTGGGGCGATATTCTGTGTTGTTGATGTGCGTAAATTTGTGATTGCTTTTAACACCGAAGGCTGAAGCTCTACAATAGACACGAGATCAGGTGTGACGGATCTTGGTGCTAGTGGTGTCGGTGGTTCTTCATTGTTAGTGGACGTAGTTTCAGAAGTTCTGACAACATCTACAGCATCTGCTATGCTGAAAAAGTGGTCAGGAATAGCATTTGGATTTAAGGGATGTATTCCACAAGCTTTAAACCCATTTATGGCATTTGCTATGGAGGCTGCTCTGATCCAAGCTTTTCCGATTACATCACCTGCTTGGTACCTTGTAAAATTTCTGTTGCTATGATTTTTCATCCAGAGGTGTGCTTCTTGTTGAAAATAAGTTTTGAACGGGCCAAAAAACTTCTATTCAGGGGCTGTAGGGCTTGCGTACAGTGACTCGGTAAGCAGAGAATGATAATGTCATTATCGTCTGATACCTGGAGCATGTCTATATCCGTGCTATGGGACGTATGTCCATCTAAAACAAGAAGGCATTTTCCTGATGGTTTGTTGGGAATAAAATGTTCTATTAACCAGAGGAGGAATAACTCAGAATTGATGAATGATGACTTTTTATTCATGTAAACCTTAAATCCTGCTGGTAGGCCATCCGAAAATTCTGCTTTTTTATTCACTCCTTTGAATATCAACACTGGAGGAAGAAAACGTCCATCCGCGCTGCAACAGGCGACAACAGTAACATTTTCACCTCTTTCCTTCGACGTAAGGACGTGAACATCCTTAGTTCCTTTAGTGGTGATAACTTTCCCGGGTTTATTTATAAGTTGTACCCCCGTCTCATCCATATTAAAGATATGGGATGGTTTTTCTAATAAATTGTGTTCTGTTAGAATTTGATTCAAAAGTTTAAAAAATTTTCTGACGCCATCTCAATTCATTCCACGTGCTCTGGATAATGACAAACCTTCTGCTTGCTTAACGGACAGATCAGGATGTCTTTCTAAGAACGACTGCATCCAAGCAAAACCTGCCATTTCTCTCTCCGCATCGAATTTATGTTTGACATTTAACTTTTCTGCAAATTTATAAGCAATTGTACGAACTGTATGCCTATCCGGTGCAAATCCAGCTACCGACAAACGTTGAATATGTGACACAAGTCGGTTTTCATTGTCTTTTCCCAGAATGCTTGAAAAACGATTTCTGTCTAACTTCAAATAACTCTGCCAAATAAAGACTTTTAGGTATCTTGAGGTCGAAGAGAACCCTTTTCAAAATTTCCGGATTGTAACCTTCGTTTCAGCTTTCTTCGAGGTACGTTGTAGCGTCTGTATGCCTTTCTTGCACTGATTTCGCCAGTGTTTATTTTTTCAATAGCTTTACGTAGCTGCTCTTCTGACTATGTGGCCCTCGGTCGAGCAATTACTGCTCTTTTATATTTTCGTGGCATATTCTACGACGAAAATAATATCCCAGCAAACACAGATAGACTTAAACTACTGTTGCATTGCCATTAAATTACGGTAATTTAAGTAGTAATTTAAACAGTACAAAAGGCGCCATTACGCAACCACTAAAACTACCAAAAATTAATTGACTTCAAAATTACTAATAAGCTACCATTAAAATACTGTTGTTATATTACCATTGAATTACTGTTAAACTACTGTTTCGAACTACTAGCAAAACTATTAAATTATTATTAGAACCACTAACACATTTAAAAAAATAGTTTTTTTAGTTAATTATTTGTTTCTGTAATTTTTTATTTATTTCGTTTACAGAATTTGACGCACATGATTGATAAAATGTGGGATTTTTTTTAAATTAGAATTTAATTTAAGTACTTACTTGGGGTTTGATCCCACGAACATCAGGAAAATCTCTTGCAACCTAAACGTGTTAACCACTACTCTACCTGACCTAATACTATATATGCTAACTACACGTTATATATGTTGAATACAAAATAGAGTAACTTATTCGTAATTTAATACTTTCAACGTGAACGATTAAATATTTCACATGACAATCAGACTGATGATGAATTAGTCCTATATATACTTTGCATCGCTACGTATTAATTATACTATTGTTGTTTTTGTTATTCTGTAATCAGGATAATTCATGTCTTAGTTACTTGAAGTGGTTTATATAATCCGAATATTTTTGAATACGGCAGGTACATAATTTCATGTAATATTGATATTCTTGTATCATAAGTTATAATATTTACTTTTGTTTTATATTTATATTGCGTTACTGGATCCCGCAGATTGACCAATGCTATTTGACTTTCCGATATTAATATTTTCGTAAACTGTACGAAATCTTTTTAGTTGTCGATAATAATTGCCACTTTCCTTCTTTCTATGCATTCTTCAAGCAATTGTTTGATAGCAGACCTAACTGTTTAGCAAATATAACGACTATTTTTAAAATAATTTAGCTTAACATTTATATAGCAACTTGTATTTTAACGGACATTTACCATTAAACTCCCCAACCTAATTCTGGAATTATGACTAAGTTACTGAGTAAACTATTCTAGCTACCAATCATTACATTACTCCTAAATTACTTTTGAATTGCTGGGTAGTATAATAGTAACTCAATTACCGGTAAACTACAACGTTCCATTTTTTAATTACTCTTAAGTTACTGGTTAAACTATTTTTAAGCTACCCACCATTACATTACTCCTTAATTACTTTCTAATTACTGTGTGGTATAATGGTGACTCAATTACTATTAAACTACAACGTTCAATTTTTTAATTACTCTTAAGTTACTGGTTAAACTATTCTTAAGCTGCGCACCATTACATTACTCCTTAATTACTTTCTAATTACCGGGTAGTATAATGGTGACTCAATTACCATTAAACTACAACGTTTAATTTTTTAATTACTATTAAGTTACTAATTAAATTACTTTTATGCTACCACAATACTGAAATACTCCTAAACTACTTCGTATACTACTTTTAAACTAGTAACCATTTAAATTACTGCTAAACGTCAACTTAGACTACTCTTAAATTACGAAAAAAATTAAATTACTTATAAATAACTTTTCAATACCCAATAAACTACTAAATTAAGCTACCTTGTGTTTGCTGGGATGGTAAGTATGCATAAAGGTAAGTACTATTGGTAATACCTACGTCCTACGTCTAGAATTTATTCTTTATTATGCTATTAGCCGAATTAATTGGCCAAACATAAAAATAAACGATGCGGCATCTCTTCCTATTTCCAATGCGGCAACTCTCCTTTTTTGTGGGGAAAGACGCCGCACAATGGCAGAACGTGTAAACAGTGCTAAACTAACCTACAACCGACGCAGTGCATTCGCAACATAGCCAACATCTGGCCGAGTCACAATATCATGTAGGATTTTTGGATCGCCGTCTTGTTTCACTACGAAACAAAGCGGCGCCGGCGTCACAAATTTACGGCGTGAAATATATACTGACGGTTATGAAGATTGTTCACAAAAACACAACACCCGCAACCATCACGCCGAATACAGTTTGCCGGGCTTTAACGACAGTTTTCCCAACACATACTGTACCGGCAGTGCCTTCTGTTCACAAGTGCCAGAAATACCGCCCTTGCGGCGTTTCTCCTGGACTTACTCTAATCAAGATTTGCTGAGTCTCGAACCGTCTTCTCGGTTCATATTGCATAAATGTTTTTATTTCCACAGCATCGCGGATTAATCTGAAAAAGTAGAAAGGAGTTCTAGCCAAAACATTAGTTTGGTCAAAGTTTAGCGTGTGTCCTAGGTTCCACACGTCTTCTGCTACTGCTGATTTTGTAACTTTGCGGTGTTTGCAGTCAGCCATATGTTCTTTTACTCTAACTTTAACAAAGCGTCCCGTCTCTCCTATATAAATTGATCCACAGGAACAAGGAATTCTGTAAACTCCGACATGTTTTAAAGCTCCTTGTGTGTCTTTAGCAGATGTAAGCCAGGAGTTCAAGGTATCATTAGTCGTAAAGACAGTTTTGATATTATGTTTCTTTAGCACCCTGCTTATTTTGTCTGTCGAAGCGGTGCTAGTAAGAGATGATAAGTCTTCTAATGACTTTTGGATTTATTGCTCTTTCCCATGCGTTTTGTTTTTGTTTTGTTTTGTATGTGCCAAATTATGCAATAAATATCAATATTATTTTGGTATAAAATTATACAAAACATACCTGTATACATGTTCTTAGCATAATGTTTATTGGGGAATGTAAAATGGTGTTATTTTATGTTATGTTAAAAAATTTTGAGTATAAAATTTGTTCTTGGAACGCCCACTTTTCGATATAATGACAGTCATGCGCCATAGAATGGTTGCTTTTGAAAGCTACAGTTTTTCAATGAAAGAAAAACTTATAACAGATTTTTTTGTGATTTACGTTTATTTTCCTGTAATTGTCTTATAACAGCACGTGTTGGGCCAAGTTGGCAGGATTCATGAGTAATCCATTATTTTCCGCTGGAGGCTATATTCAGAAACACTTACAAAAAAGGGCTCTCGATCAATTAGGCCTCTTATGAGACAAAATCCACCTGCATTTAAGGAAGTGAAAATCACTTGAATGCTTGACGCATTTAATTTTAATTGTATGTCGATCCTATATCTAATATTTGTGTCCTTTTCTTAGCGACTTTAGGTGATGGTTAGAGCGTGCGATAGCTATCTGCATGGACGACCGTAAGTGATCCTTTTCTTTGTAATTTGTACATTTGTCGAACGTCAAATACGTGCGAACTAGATATAATTATTATCACAATTAACGCATACATATTTTTATTTTGATAATTTCAATTTACGCTAAATGCGATTTGCAACGAGTGCAACGTCACTAGTTTCGGCTTAAATCGATGATTGACTCTGAAACTACGTATTATTTAACTTTATTATATTATACGTGTACTTCGATAATTGTATGTTTGGAGTGTCGCCTACTCTTCAGGACGCTATATCATCACGATAACTTTGGTTTTGATAGAATTATTGTTTGTTGCTATATATGTACATAATTCTGATTTGCTTACGTAATACCTTTTTTTAACATATTTTTCTCTTCTTATTAGAAAAAAAATAAATATAGTTGTGGTTATAATCGGTGTCTTGCCGTTTATTCTGTTTCAGTGTTAGGGAGATTTAAACGGTGTCTATCATACTATCGTCTAATCGTTTTGGTCCCTTTTTAATTTGTTTTATAATTTAGCACAACAAAGCTTACGACCGAAATCTCCGAGTTCAACTGAGTTAGTCGCGAGAAAATTCTCGTAACAATTCAAACTCAAGTAACTGTGATTTTATACAAACACAATTTGACTTTTTTATATGCAGTGACACTGGTGTACAAGAAAAAAGTGTCAATAATGTATTTTCACAAAAATATCAAGAATCTGTGTAAAAGAGGCTCTAACTTACGCTAATGCTTTAATTTTTATTTATATTTTGTCGATGCAAAATTTGAATTTAACTTTATTTACACATAGGTTTCTATTAGAAAGTAACTTGTCTTATTGATTAATTTTTGGTTTAATTCAACAATTATACCTACAATTTAAAATAAATTCAGACCGAAATAATTCAATAGAACGCATTCAAAATATCTCGAATAGGTTAAATGGTCAAACAAGAAAGTATCCTTAACCTTTACTTATTCAATTTACTTGTAGATGAGATAGTAGCATTCGTGAAGCCTTCTGATCGTAAATGACGAGAAAATCGCAATATATAGAGAACGTGCAGAGAGGATTAATTTAGATACAAAAAAAATTATAGGCAAACCCAATTTTCAACTGTTACAGAGTTAATTACCGCAGGATTCTTAGTTATTACATAGTTTAGTATATAATATAAACTCATGTAATGAACAGCGCGTGTAAATCATTAGACATTCACCTATTAATTTGTGGAAAACTTTGTGTTTTGTGGTTATTCATGAATGATAAAGTTTGAATAATGCAAAGTAATATTTTAAAATTTTTGACAATTTTATTAAACCAAAATATTAATACACACGTCACAATAGACTAATATCAAAGTTTTTGGTTTTGAAATAAGTAGATAAAAAGAAAACTTTGAGTTAAAGAAAACTTTGCCCTGAAATGTAAAAAAAAATTAGTCAACAGCTACGAAAAATGAAAATGATACAGAATTTTATTCAAAAATAGCCCATTGAATTTTCTGAAAAATTTATTGATTAGAGTATGAATAAACAGAAATTTTTGTATTTTATTATTATTTAGTCGTATTATATAATTGCGTTCCTCAAAATTTTCGACGTGGTGTGTAAAATTTTAAAAAAAATTTTAAACTGCAAATTGCGTAAACCTGAAAAGTTGTATTAATTTTCTTAAAAAAAAAGAAACTATGATTATATTATGAAGAAAATAGGATTACAACCACCTTGAGCAAAAAATGAACAAAGGTACCTGCAAAAATTTGTTTATCTAAATGTGTGTATTTATGTCAATTAAAAAAAGAAAAAAAATCCTTGAAAGTCGATTAAAAAAAATAATTTTAATTAATAAGAAATTCCAATACAATTTGGTAATTTAATACTATAATGTAATTAAACCAAACTTTTTGACTGACTGTTTCAATTAAAAGAATGATTTATTGTTTGTTTAGTTTGAATAACAAATTTAATGTCAATTTTAATAACAACTAAAAGATAAACAAAACGTTAACATAACAGATGATACTACTATATCAATAACAGTAAAACGTTTATTAGTTTAATTTTATAATAATTACGCGTGTTATAACATTTTAACAATTTGTACTAAATATACTTATCTAATTATTAAATTTAAAAATAATTTTTGAAAATAGTATAAAAACATCGGGGTCCCGGTTATTAGAAGATGTAGAGAAGATGCTCGCCACAAATCTCATTTCAGATTCTCCATAACTTTTTAGATTTTCAAATAATTTAAGAAAATCAAAATTTTTCGTTTTTAATTTTCTTCAATAACCCGATAACGTCTAACTTCGCCTTTTCTAAATATTCACAATGTTCGGATACTTTTTCAAGACGGTTTTTAATATAGTAGAATTCAGGTTTCCATGGGGTGCATCATTAATACAATTTTCTATTCTGGATAATTCCTGTGTTGTCGTTATTTCACAAACTGAGCTTTCCTTACACGTGACAATGCACATCTTCAGATCCCGGAATAAACTGATTGCGCCGTAAAGTTTCGCTTTTATAGATCGGTTTTCGATCGATAAAATTGATTTTCAAATCTCCGCTAAAGCAAAACTAGAATCTCGATTAATATTAAAGTTGACAAAAGGAACGCCACGGTTATTATGAATTCATCAGATTGTGATTCCAAACATATAAAAAAGCCGATAAAAAACTTTTAATACCTAAAGATTCTAAAACTCAAGTGCTGGTACAGATACGTTGATGACACCTTTGTCATTTCGCAACATGGTCCTTCTACGCTCAACTAGTTCCTATGTCATTTAAATTAAATTCATAAAATATTCGTTTTACTATGAAATTAGAAAGGAACTCTTCTTTACCATTTTTGGGCGTTCTAGTTATTCGAAATAAAGATTCGGTTTATTAAAAACCTATACATACAGATAAATATTTAAACGGATTGTCTCATGTAATAGCGAAGGCTTCCACGGCCGGAATCTATACTAACATTAGAATGTCTTCCGGGTTTGGGCCGTGTCATAGTTGCAACCGAAGCTGCCAACGTTTCGCCCACTTCCGTAAGGGGCTTCATCAGGGCGTGAGATAAATCGCAAAACTCAAACAAGCAATCGAAATCTAACTAAGAACTTCTCAAAAGTTAGGTTATCCACTTGTAAAACAAGCCATAATCTAAACTATGAAAAGGTAAGAAAGAAAACGATAACCTGAAAAAGCAAACGAAAATCTAACAAAGAACCACTACCGAGTTAGGTGATCAACTTGTGAACCAAGCCAGATTCTAAACTAGGTAGAAGTGACTAAAGAAGAAATAGTCTCCGTATTTAAAGGAACAGGATCGTCACGGATGATTAAGCTCGACCCTGATTGGGTTACGGTTGCTAGGGGGCGTGTTTTTTGTTAAATGATTCGAAACCATGATCGCGATTGAAGTTATTGGGGTGTTTGATGATTTCTATGCTTTCCCGGAATTTCCTGTTGAAAAAGAATGGAGATTTGGCAATCAACGAAACATTATCAAAATCTATCTTGTGACCTGTAGTAAAATGATGTTCAGCTACCGCAGACTTGGAAGTATACCTTTTCCTTATACAACGATCATGTTCTGAAATGCGAGTAATGACGGAACGACCGGTTTCACCAATGTAGACTAAACCACAAGAACAGGGAATTTGGTATACACCTTGAGATGAAAGTGTAGGAAATTTGTCTTTGGGAGAAGGAAGAATCTGAGAGATTTTGCCTGTCGAGTTGAATATGGGTTTAATACCATTCTTACGAAGGAGTTTCCCTATTTGATCTGTAACCTTGTGAATGTAGGGTAAAAAGGCCAATTTCGGGTTGGATTCGGGAGTAGAAATGTCCTTAGGTATCGAGTACGTGGATGTAAACGACGATTAATAACTCTATGAATATCTCGCTTGACATAACTATTGTTCACTAAGGTTCTAGTAAGATGACGGAGTTCTGAGTCTAGATTCTCAGGTTGACAAATAGAAAAGGCACGATGGACCAAAGATTCAATGACAGAACGTTTCTGTGCAGGATGATGATGAGACGAAGCATGAAGGTATCTGTCCGTATGGGTGGGTTTGCGATAAACAGAATGGCCTAGAAGTCCGTCGGGCTTACGAGTCACAAGAACGTCAAGAAATGGAAGAGAACTATTACTTTCGATTTCCATAGTAAATTTGATATCTAAGTGTTGATTGTTAAGATGATCAAGAAACTTAGACAATTCAAGATGACCATGAGACCAAACAATAAACGTGTCGTCAACATATCTAAACCACACTTTAGGTTTTAATATTGATGATTCCAAAGCAACCGTTTCAAAGGATTCCATAAAAATGTTAGCTACAACAGGTGATAGAGGAGAACCCATAGCAGCACCAGAAACTTGTTCGTAAAACTTGTTATCAAATTGGAAGTAAGTAGAAGATAGACACTTTTCAATAAGAGGAACCAAACTTAAGTCCTTGCCATGTTGAGACAGAATCTGATTGATGATAATAAGCGAATCCTTAATAGGAACTTTAGTAAAAAGTGAAGTAACATCAAAGCTCACGAGAAGATCAAGTTTTATAGTTTCTAGACGTTGAATAAAATGCAGAGAGTTGAGGATGTGAGAAGAGGTTTTACCTGTAAACTCGCAAAGAATGTTGGACAAGAACTTGGCTAGCTTGTAAGTAGGAGATTGGATAGTACTGACGATAGGTCGAAAAGGAATACCTTGTTTGTGAATTTTGGGAAGTCCGTATAGACGAGGTGGTTTAGAATCTGATGGGGTAAGTCGACGTTTAGTTTCAGGAGGTAGATTGGAAGATTTGATGATTTGGCTAACCTCGCGTTCAATCCTCGAAGTGGGGTTATGGGTTAGAAGAGCGTAAGTTTCCTCAGACAAAATAGAATTGATTTTCGTAACATAATCAATTTGGTTCAAAACTACAGTGGCGTTGCCCTTGTCGGCTGGAAGAACAATAATATCAGGGTTCTTACGAAGACTTTTTAGAGCTGACTCTTCCGACTTAGAAATGTTGGATTTAGGAATTTTAGATGATTCAAGGATTTTGCCAGTGTTAATACGAATGGGATCTGAGATGTGGCGTATTTTCCAAACTTCGCCACAAACTCGTCAAACTTTTGTGCAACTTAACCTTTCTTAGTCGCTGTCGTGACCACAACATCATTCCTGCATTCCTCAAAATTAAGTTCCACATTCAGACACGTTCTTCTAAAAACATCCTACACCGTGCTAGTCTAGCGTTGATACGCGAACGGATTAAGCAAACTAGGCGAGAATTAGACACCATTTCGAAACAACTCTTTTATCTTCATCTTGAGTTGGCCAACACTCTATCCCCGGATGATTGGAAATTCTTTGACAACATTACTTACCAGCAGTCTGATACCACTCTACGACTAACCACTGAAGGTCATCTCAAAAAGTTTCAATTATTGGAATCCAAGAATCGTAAAGTTTCTTCTACTACTAACTCAGTAAAGACGGTTGTCAATTTATCTAGTTTGGTTCTCACTTCAGAACAGGAATCGGTGCTCTCTAAGGGTTTGAATTTTGCGGTTGCTCCCAAACGTATTCCTAAAGAAGATATTCTATGTGCTGTTGAGTCTTCTATAAGATATCTTCCTCGCCACATCTCAGATCCCATTCGTATTAACACTGGCAAAATCCTTGAATCATCTAAAATTCCTAAATCCAACATTTCTAAGTCGGAAGAGTCAGCTCTAAAAAGTCTTCGTAAGAACCCTGATATTATTGTTCTTCCAGCCGACAAAGGCAACGCCACTGTAGTTTTGAACCAAATTGATTATGTTACGAAAATCAATTCTATTTTGTCTGAGGAAACTTACGCTCTTCTAACCCATAACCCCACTTCGAGGATTGAACGCGAGGTTAGCCAAATCATCAAATCTTCCAATCTACCTCCTGAAACTAAACGTCGACTTACCCCATCAGATTCTAAACCACCTCGTCTATACGGACTTCCCAAAATTCACAAACAAGGTATTCCTTTTTGACTTATCGTTAGTACTATCCAATCTCCTACCTACAAGCTAGCCAAGTTCTTGTCCAACATTCTTTGCGAGTTTACAGGTAAAACCTCTTCTCACATCCTCAACTCTCAGCATTTTATTCAACGTCTAGAAACTATAAAACCTGAACCCCAAGATCTTCTCGTGAGCTTTGATGTTACTTCACTTTTTACTAAAGTTCCTATTAAGAATTCGCTTATTATCATCAAACAGATTCTGTCTCAACATGGCAAGGACTTGAGTTTGGTTCCTCTTATTGAAAAGTGCCTATCCTCTACTTACTTCCAATTTGATAATAAGTTTTACGAACAAGTTTCTGGTGCTGCTATGGGTTCTCCTCTATCACCTGTTGTAGCTAACATTTTTATGGAATCCTTTGAAACGGTTGCTTTGGAATAATCAATATTAAAACCTAAAGTGTGGTTTAGATATGTTGACGACACGTTTATTGTTTGGTCTCATGGTCATCTTGAATTGTCTAAGTTTCTTGATCATCTTAACAATCAACACTTAGATATCAAATTTACTATGGAAATCGAAAGTAATGGTTCTCTTCCATTTCTTGACGTTCTTGTGACTCGTAAGCCCGACGGACTTCTAGGCCATTCTGTTTATCGCAAACCCACCCATACGGACAGATACCTTCATGCTTCGTCTCATCATCATCCTGCACAGAAACGTTCTGTTATTGAATCTTTGGTCCATCGTGCCTTTTCTATTTGTCAACCTGAGAATCTAGACTCAGAACTCTGTCATCTTACTAGAACCTTAGTGAACAATGGTTATGTAAAGCGAGATAATCATAGAGTTATTAATCGTCGTTTACATCCACGTACTCGATTACCTAAGGACATTTCTACTCCCGAATCCAACCCGAAATTGGCCTTTTCACCCTACATTCACAAGGTTACAGATCAAATAGGGAAACTCCTTCGTAAGAATGGTATTAAACCCATATTCAACTCGACAGGCAAAATCTCTCAGATTCTTCCTTCTCCCAAAGACAAATTTCCTACACTTTCATCTCAAGGTGTATACCAAATTCCCTGTTCTTGTGGTTTAGTCTACATTGGTGAAACCGGTCGTTCCGTCATTACTCGCATTTCAGAACATGATCGTTGTATAAGGAAAAGGTATACTTCCAAGTCTGCGGTCGCTGAACATCATTTTACTACAGGTCACATGATAGATTTTGATAATGTTTCGTTGATTGCCAAATCTCCATTCTTTTTCAACAGGAAATTCCGAGAAAGCATAGAAATCATCAAACACCCCAATAACTTCAATCGCGATCATGGTTTCGAACTATCCCCTCTTTGGTTCCCGGTTATTAGTCATTTATCAAAAACACGCCCCCTAGCAACCGTAACCCAATCAGGGTCGAGCTTAATCATACGTGACGATCCTTTTCCTTTCAATACGGAGACCATTTCTTCTTAAGTCACTTCTACGGAGTTTAGAATCTGGCTTGGTTCACAAGTTGATTATCTAACTCGGTAGTGGTTCTTTGTTAGATTTTCGTTTGATTTTTCAGGTTATCATTTTCTTTCTTATCTTTTCATAGTTTGGGTTATGGCTTGTTTTACAAGTGGATAACCTAACTTTTGAGAAGATCTTAGTTAGATTTCGATTGCTTGTTTGAGTTTTGCGATTTATCTCACGCCCTGATGAAGCCCCTTACGAAAGTGGGCGAAACGTTGGCAGCTTCGGTTGCAACTATGACACGGTCCAAACCCGGAAGACATTCTAATGTTAGTATAGATTCCGGCCGTGGAAGCCTTCGATATTACAATACTTACACTAATTTATATATTACAATCAGTCGTAAAATAATGTCTGCGGATAACTTCTGTTTATCTAAAGCTGATACTTGTTTATATTAAAAGCTCTTATTTATTTACCTATGCTGCTTTTAAACAGTTTTTATATATTTTAGTTATCTATATCGAGAATTTTCTACATATTTTGGTAAACGTTAATAATAACTTCGCGAACGTTTATGTTTACTACAATATATTAAGGAAATTACACTCATATGCTAAAACAAATCAAGTCAAAAATTCTAAATGTTTTTTGAAGTAAAAAATGAAACAAAAACCTGAAATACTTCGTCAAGGTGCTATCAGTTTAATTTTCTCCCAATGATTTATTTTAATCAACGAGCAAAAATAAATCATTAACAGCATGAATCTGCTATAACAAAAACATGTTTAAATTTATGATTTTTATAGAATACAAAACAATCTTCTAGTGTTTTTAAAATATAATAAAAATAAAAAAATTTAAAAAAAGTTAATTTTAGTTATAGTTGTAAATAGCACGCCGCTTTTTGGAATCACGGAGTCAGGTATTGTTATCACCAGTGCTGTAATGTACCTAGGTAAACGTACGTAGATAATGGTATCTATGTACTTTTTGTGTACCTAAGTACCTTATTAGATAGATTTTTTTGAAGTACCTGTACCTGTACCTAGGTATTTTTTACGTGTACTTTGTATCTTTTTAGTTATTTTAAGTACAAGGTATTTTTAATAGTTTCCTAAACTGTTTTAATAATAAAAAAAATAAAATAAACATTCTTTGGCAGACCTCTACTCTTCAGAACCTTTACTCAGGTAGTATTTCCTTGTAGCTTGTACCTTTTAATTTTGTAAAAACTGTGAACAATCTGTTGTCTATTGTCAGCACTAAACTTGGCAAAGCACTTTTTTCTGCAAGTGCAGGTAGTTTTTATTTCTTTCGCAGGTACTGTATGACTTCAGTTAATGAAGACACAGTAGACGTTCTTTTACCTAAACTGGCTTGGTTCTATAAATAATTTAAATTTTATTAAAGGTATTGAAACAACAGATTTCAATTGCTAAATAATAGGGCTTTTGTGTCATTGTCTGCTTTTAACTTAGTTAAACAACTGGTTGTAAGTTGATAGCGAATTGATTTAATGCACTCACACACAAAAAGATTCATTAGTAAGGGTGCATTCGTTTCACATTTTCATATTTTAATAAAATTTTTACCATGTCAATGTTACGCATACTTCATTGGTTAGATACTTACTGTCTTCAAGTCGCTGTGAGTGGTTTGATTTTGATAGAACCCTTATCCACCTAAATAATTGTTATTTTTATTTAATGTTTGTCGCCAATTATTACTATTACGCTTTTAGCGATTTTACTGAAAAAAAAAATTATACGTATTAAGGCAAACTAATTATTGATTTAGTTGACCCTCGCAGGTATGGCGTCAAAAGCCATTTTACTTTTGTTAACTTAAAGTTCTTTATAGCAAATGTGACAGAGACTCGAAGTCTTACACTTTAAATATTATATCTCGTCTTCTATGGGTTACTATAGGTAGAAATAGCATTTCCTTGGAATGGTATCGCATATCTAATAAATCAAAATATCCAACCAGTGGGATCCGCGTACCAGTGACGTGGCAAGAATTTTCCTAAATTACAAAAATGTGAAACGTTGGTACGAATAAAACGTAACAAATTCCCTCTAGTAAAATTAAAACTTGAAGACGAGAGACATTAAACCTTTGAGAAAAAGGTCGACAAAACGCCTAGAAGACCTATAGAATACAACCAAGTCATCCGAAGAGAGAAAAAACACACCTGAAAAAAATTTTCCACATTGGATAACAACCGCAAAAAATTGATCGGGTTTTTTATTTTGAAGTATTTGTTTATACTTTAAATATTATAGTAGTTAGTCGTAGTTAAACACGCAGACTTTTTAGGTTTGGTCCTAGTCTCTCTTTGAGAGCCAATACAAGAAGTAGAGCTTGGCTTTTGCCGTATTATCGTTCGTGAACCCAAACAAACTGACGTTTCGCAAGAGATTGCAGCTTGCATTTTCAGAGTGATCAGTGTCACTGAACGAGGAAGTGTAAGTGACGATATTTATATCATTAGCGATGAGCGTAGTGAACGGACCTTTTCTTTTCGTTACTGCTTGACTGACTTCGCTATTACTCGGAGTGAGTGTTTGTGTTCTTTCTAAGAAAGTTGATCTTTGTCTTAGTGGATGTAATACTAGTAGGGTAAATCCCGGAGAGTTGCCGCACATTTCTAAGAAATACTGTAACATGCAAAATCATGTATTTTTGAACTCGCCAAGCTATTGTATTAAACAATTAACATAACTCTACAAGTGTCATAAAAAATAAAGTCAACATATTTTAGTTTATAGGTATAAAAAAATAAAAATTATTTTGTATGCAAAGAGGCATCTCTCCCCTCATGGTGGGAGAGACAACGCCGAAGAAGGGGAGAGATGCCGTCTTATGAAGTACTAGCAGCAGCTCCCTTTTTTTCTTTCATTGCACTTCTGGAACACGAATTACACCTTTCTCCATACATGGTGCATGTTTCATGCAACCAATGTTCACGTTCTAAACACTGGAGCCAGGAAACAGTTTTAGTTGTTTTAGAGTACAATTCGAAACATTCCACACATTCACAATCATTGCTAGCATCACTCTTTCCTTGCTTGGCAAAAGGTTCCTCATCACTGCTGCTCCATTTTACAGTTGCTTTCTTCACCTTGGTTACTTACCCACTCGCGCCTTCATAGACTCTCTGGTTAAACTTTTTTTCGTTATTGCTTTTCGATCGACTTCCGTTGTTTTCGTTGCGATTTGGATCTTGCGTTTTTCTATGTTCTGGGGCGAATTCAACACTGTCGCACCTTGCTTCCTCCGTTTGAACATTGGAATCGGAGCTACTGGAATCGGCGATACTTCATGCAAAAACTTGCTTGGGGCGATATTCTTTGTTGTTGATGTGCGTGAATTTGTGTTTGCTTTTGACACTGAAGACTGAAGCTCTACAATAGGCACGAGATCAGGTGTGACGGATCTTGGTGCTAGTGGTGTCAGTGGTTCTTCATTGTTAGTGGACGTAGTTTCAGAAGTTCTGACAACATCTGCAGCATCTGCTATGCTGAAAAAGTGGTCAGGAATAGCATTTGGATCTAAGGGATGTATTCCACAAGCTTTAAACCCATTTATGGCATTTGCTATGAAGGCTGCTCTGATTCAAGCTTTTCCGATTACACCACCTGCTTGGTACCTTGTAAAATTCCTGTTGCGATAATTTTTCATCCAAAGGTGGGTTTCTTGTTGAAAATAAGTTTTGAACGGGCCAAAAAAACTTCTATCCAGGGGCTGTAGGGCTTGCGTACAGTGACTCGGTAAGCAGAGAATGATAATGTCATTATCACCTGCTACCTGCAGCATGTCAATATCCGTGCTATGGGACGTATGTTCATCTAGAACAAGAAGGCATTTTCCGGATGGTTTGTTGGGAATGAAATGTTCTATTAACCAGAGGAGGAATAACTCACAATTGATGAATGATGACTTTTTATTCATGTAAACCTTAGATCCTGCTGGTAAGCCATCCGAAAATTCTGCTTTTTTATTCGCTCCTTTGAATATCAACACTGGGGAAAGAAAACGTCCATCCGCGCTGCAACAGGCGACAACAGTAACATTTTCACCTCTTTCCTTCGATGTAAGGACAAGAAAATCCTTAGTTCCTTTAGTGGTGATAACTTTCCCGGGTTTATTTATAAGTTGTACCCCCGTCTTATCCATATTAAAGATATGGGATGGTTTTTCTAATAAATTGTGTTCTGTTAGAATTTGATTCAAAAGTTTAAAAAAATTTCTGACGTCATCTCAATTCATTCCACGTGCTCTGGATAATGACAAACCTTCTGCTTGCCTAACGGGCAGATCTGGATGTCTTTTTAAAAACGACTGCATCCAAGCAAAACCTGCCATTTCTCTCTCCGCATCAAATTTATGTTTGACATTTAACTTTTCTGCAAATTTATAAGCAATTGTACGAACTGTATGCCTATCCGGTGCAAATCCAGCTGCTGACAAACGTTGAATATGTGACACAAGTCGGTTTTCATTGTCTTTTCCCAGAATGCTTGAAAAACGATTTCTTTCTAACTTCAAATAACTCTGCCAAATAAAGACTTTTAGGTATCTTGAGGTCGAAGAGAACCCTTTTCAAAATTTCCGGATTGTAACCTTCGTTTCAGCTTTCTTGGAGGTACGTTGTAGCGTCTGTATGCCTTTCTTGCACTGATTTCGCCAGTGTTTATTTTTTCAATAGCTTTACGTAGCTGCTCTTCTGACTATGTGGCCCTCGGTAGAGCAATTACTGCTCTTTTATATTTTCGTGGCATATTCTACGACGAAAATAATATCCCAGCAAACACAGATGGACTTAAATTATTGTTGAATTGCCATTAAATTACGGTAATTTAAGTAGTAATTTAAACAGTAAAAAAGGCGCCATTAAGCAACCACTTAAACTACCAAAAATTAATTGACTTCTAAATTACTAATAAGCTACCATTAAAATACTGTTGTTATATTACCATTGAATTACTGTTAAACTACTGTTTTGAACTACTAGCAAAACTATTAAATTATTATTAGAACCACTAACACATTTAAAAAAATAGTTTTTTTAGTTAATTATTTGTTTCTGTAATTTTTTATTTATTTCGTTTACAGAATTTGACGCACATGATTGATAAATTGTGGGATTTTTTTAAAATTAGAATTTAATTTAAGTACTTACTTGGGGTTTGATCCCACGAACATCAGGAAAATCTCTTGCAACCTAAACGTGTTAACCACTACTCTACCTGACCTAATACTATATATGCTAACTACACGTTATATATGTTGAATACAAAATCGAGTAACTTATTCGTAATTTAATACTTTCAACGTGAACCATTAAATATTTCACATGACAATCAGACTGATGATGAATTAGTCCTATATATACATTTGCATCGCTACGTATTAATTATACTCTTGTTGTTTTTGTTATTCTGTAATCAGGATAATTCATGTCTTAGTTACTTGAAGTGGTTTATATAATCCGAATATTTTTGGATACGGCAGGTACATAATTTCATGTAATATTGATATTCTTGTATCATAAGTTATAATATTTACTTTTGTTTTATATTTATATTGCGTTACTGGATCCCGCAGATTGACCAATGCTATTTGACTTTCCGATATTGATATTTTCGTAAACTGTACGAAATCTTTTTAGTTGTCGATAATAATTGCCACTTTCCTTCTTTCTATGCATTCTTCAAGCAATTGTTTGATAGCAGACCTAACTGTTTAGCAAATATAACGACTATTTTTAAAATAATTTAGCTTAACATTTATATAGCAACTTGTATTTTAACGGACATTTACCTTTAAACTCCCCAACCTAATTCTGGAATTATGACTAAGTTACTGAGTAAACTATTCTAGCTACCAATCATTACATTACTCCTAAATTACTTTTGAATTGCTGGGTAGTATAATAGTAACTCAATTACCGGTAAACTACAACGTTCCATTTTTTAATTACTCTTAAGTTACTGGTTAAACTATTTTTAAGCTACCCACCATTACATTACTCCTTAATTACTTTCTAATTACTGTGTGGTATAATGGTGACTCAATTACCATTAAACTACAACGTTCAATTTTTTAATTACTCTTAAGTTACTGGTTAAACTATTCTTAAGCTGCGCACCATTACATTACTCCTTAATTACTTTCTAATTACCGGGTAGTATAATGGTGACTCAATTACCATTAAACTACAACGTTTAATTTTTTAATTACTATTAAGTTACTAATTAAATTACTTTTATGCTACCACAATGCTGAAATACTCCTAAACTACTTCGTATACTACTTTTAAACTAGTAACCATTTAAATTACTGCTAAACGTCACCTTAGACTACTCTTAAATTACGAAAAAAATTAAATTACTTATAAATAACTTTTCAATATCCAATAAACTACTAAATTAAGCTACCTTGTGTTTGCTGGGATGGTAAGTATGCATAAAGGTAAGTACTATTGGTAATACCTACGTCCTACGTCTAAAATTTATTCTTTATTATGCTATTAGCCGAATTAATTGGCCAAACATAAAAATAAACGATGCGGCATCTCTTCCTATTTCCAGTGCGGCAACTCTCCTTTTTGTGGGGAGAGACGCCGCACAATGGCAGAACGTGTAAACAGTGCTAAACTAATTTACAACCGACGCAGTGCATTCGCAACATAGCCAACATCTGGCCGAGTCACAATATCATGTAGGATTTTTGGATCGCCGTCTTGTTTCACTACGAAACAAAGCGGCGTCACAAATTTACGGCGTGAAATATATACTGACGGTTATGAAGATTGTTCACAAAAACACAACACCCGCAACCATCACGCCGAATACAGTTTGCCGGGCTTTAACGACAGTTTTCCCAACACATACTGTACCGGCAGTGCCTTCTGTTCACAAGTGCCAGAAATACCGCCCTTGCGGCGTTTCTCCTGGACTTACTCTAATCAAGATTTGGTGAGTCCCGAACCGTCTTCTCGGTTCATATTTCATGGATGTTTTTATTTCCACAGCATCGCGGATTAATCTGGAAAAGTAGAAAAGAGTTCTAGCCAAAACATTAGTTTGGTCAAAGTTTAGCGTGTGTCCTAGGTTCCACACGTCTTCTGCTACTGCTGATTTTGTAACTTTGCGGTGTTTGCAGTCAGCCATATGTTCTTTTACTCTAACTTTAACAAAGCGTCCCGTCTCTCCTATATAAATTGATCCACAGGAACAAGGAATTCTGTAAACTCCGACATGTTTTAAAGCTCCTTGTGTGTCTTTAGCAGATGTAAGCCAGGAGTTCAAGGTATCATTAGTCGTAAAGACAGTTTTGATATTATGTTTCTTTAGCACCCTGCTTATTTTGTCTGTCGAAGCGGTGCTAGTAAGAGATGATAAGTCTTCTAATGACTTTTGGATTTATTGCTCTTTCCCATGCGTTTTGTTTTTGTTTTGTTTTGTATGTGCCAAATTATGCAATAAATATCAATATTATTTTGGTATAAAATTATACAAAACATACCTGTATACATGTTCTTAGCATAATGTTTATTGGGGAATGTAAAATGGTGTTATTTTATGTTATGTTAAAAAATTTTGAGTATAAAATTTGTTCTTGGAACGCCCACTTTTCGATATAATGACAGTCATGCGCCATAGAATGGTTGCTTTTGAAAGCTACAGTTTTTGAATGAAAGAAAAACTTATAAATGGGTGTATTATTATCGCTGCTTTTGTAAAAATTTCCTGGGGTAAGCAGTAACAGATTTTTTTGTGATTTACGTTTATTTTCCTGTAATTGTCTTATAACAGCACGTGTTGGGCCAAGTTGGCAGGATTCATGAGTAATCCATTATTTTCCGCTGGAGGCTATATTCAGAAACACTTACAAAAAAGGGCTCTCGATCAATTAGGCCTCTTATGAGACAAAATCCACCTGCATTTAAGGAAGTGAAAATCACTTGAATGCTTGACGCATTTAATTTTAATTGTATGTCGATTCTATATCTAATATTTGTGTCCTTTTCTTAGCGACTTTAGGTGATGGTTAGAGCGTGCGATAGCTATCTGCATGGACGACCGTAAGTGATCCTTTTCTTTGTAATTTGTACATTTGTCGAACGTCAAATACGTGCGAACTAGATATAATTATTATCACAATTAACGCATACATATTTTTATTTTGATAATTTCAATTTACGCTAAATGCGATTTGCAACGAGTGCAACGTCACTAGTTTCGGCTTAAATCGATGATTGACTCTGAAACTACGTATTATTTAACTTTATTATATTATACGTGTACTTCGATAATTGTATGTTTGGAGTGTCGCCTACTCTTCAGGACGCTATATCAACGCTATAACTTTGATTTTTATAGAATTATTGTTTGTTGCTATATATGTACATAATTCTGATTTGCTTACGTAATACCTTTTTTTAACATATTTTTCTCTTCTTATTAGAAAAAAAATAAATATAGTTGTGTTTATAATCGGTGTCTTGCCGTTTATTCTGTTTCAGTGTTAGAGAGATTTAAACGGTGTCTATCATACTATCGTCTAATCGTTTTGGTCCCTTTTTAAATTGTTTTATAATTTAGCACAACAAAGCTTACGACCGAAATCTCCGAGTTCAACTGAGTTAGTCGCGAGAAAATTCTCGTAACAATTCAAACTCAAGTAACTGTGATTTTATACAAACACAATTTGACTTTTTTATATGCAGTGACACTGGTGTACAAGAAAAAAGTGTCAATAATGTATTTTCACAAAAATATCAAGAATCTGTGTAAAAGAGGCTCTAACTTACGCTAATGCTTTAATTTTTATTTATATTTTGTCGATGCAAAATTTGAATTTAACTTTATTTACACATAGGTTTCTATTAGAAAGTAACTTGTCTTATTGATTAATTTTTGGTTTAATTCAACAATTATACCTACAATTTAAAATAAATTCAGACCGAAATAATTCAATAGAACGCATTTAAAATATCTCGAATAGGTTAAATGGTCAAACAAGAAAGTATCCTTAACCTTTACTTATTCAATTTACTTGTAGATGAGATAGTAGCATTCGTGAAGCCTTCTGATCGTAAATGACGAGAAAATCGCAATATATAGAGAACAGGCAGAGAGGATTAATTTAGATAAAAAAATTATAGGCAAACCCAATTTTCAACTGTTACAGAGTTAATTACCGCAGGATTCTTAGTTATTACATAGTTTAGTATATAATATAAACTCATGTAATGAACAGCGCGTGTAAATCATTAGACATTCACCTATTAATTTGTGGAAAACTTTGTGTTTTGTGGTTGTCCATTAATGATAGTGTTTGAATAATGCAAAGTAATATTTTCAAATTTTTGACAATTTTATTAAACCAAAATATTAATACAAACGTCACAATAGACTAATATCAAAATTTTTGGTTTTGAAATAAGTAGATAAAAATAAAACTTTGAGTTAAAGAAAATTTTGCCCTGAATTGTAAAAAAAATAGTCAACAGCTATGAAAAATGAAAATGATACAGAATTTTATTCAAAAATAGCCCATTGAATTTTCTGAAAAATTTATTGATTAGAGTATGAATAAGGTAAAGTGGGGTAAATGCGACCACTATTTTGCATAGTGAAAGTTTTAGTCCTATTTCGAAATAGAAGACAATTTTTAAAAATTATCTAAATTATAGACTTAGTTCTTTGCTCCATTGGCTTCAAATCTGTAAAAAGTTTTGCCAGAATAAATGACGGGGTTTAAGAGAAAAAAAATTTTTTAAAACTGCCATTGGTGGTTGCACTTTCCCGTCATGAAGGGAAAGTGCAATCACCTCTATAAATTTGTATTTAAAACCATTATATATAATATTGGGAAAGAGCAAACACTTTTATTTTAACAATAAAAAAAGATGCCAAATCTGGAATTGACCAATTTATTTTAATAGAACGTTGGCAACCAAGATTAATAAGTACTTAATGCAAACATACAACATTAAAAAATGCATAAGTATGAAAATGTTTTTTCAAAACAAAAAAAAATCTAATGAACATCATTAATTGGTATAGGAAAATAAAACCGACCTCGTTTTTCTTCAGGAAGGGGAAGAACTTTTAATATTTGTTCTTTTCGAATGACCGACACATCCTCAACATCTGGATAATGAAAATAATATCTAAAATCTTTGTCTTTTTTGTTCCTTAAAAATGTGCAGATGTATTTTGAATTGGTGTTTTGATCAGATGTGATTTTTTCTACATAATTTTTCACAAACTTCTGTTCTTTGAATTCAGCAATGATATAATCTCCGACTTTTAAGCCTTTGTCTTCATTTTCTTTATCTTCATCTATTGACTGGACTGAGCACATTTCCTCTTCATTCGAGAACTCTTCATCGTCCATATCATCATCTGTATCTGCATATGATGGCTCACTTTCAGACTCGTCACTGTCACTCTCAGTGTCACTTTTCTTCTTACATATCTTATTTCTTGCAGTCTTATTCTTTCCTTTTTCAGTTAACAGCTTTTTGCTTCTGTTTCTCTTTGCTTTGCTACATTCGCAGTTATTACTTCAGCTCCAGCTGCAATTTTTCTTGGCTGCTTTGGTTGAACACTTTTACTTTGCTTGATAGTCTGCAAAAGAATATCTTCGAAATTGTAGCTACAACAGGGCTGCTGATTGTCGGTAGAACTACCTGGTGTTTGTTGTGGAACTTGGTTAACTAACAGTTCATTTTGTTTTGTCGGATCATCTTCCATTTGGTTTTGTGTTATATCTTCACCAGTATTATTTTTTGATAAATGCCATCGTTCTAATGCACGAGGATCATATTTCTCATCAGGAATGACTGTTCTATTGAATGGGTAAATGCCACCTTTCGGAAGCCACTGACAATTACTTCGGGTTTGATAAGTTTCCATGTGTCTCCCAATAATACTGCAAAATCCTTTTTGGGTATTTTCATACCAGAATGCTTGCGTTGCCATGCACAAATTTTCTGATCCCACTTGTCTTTAAACGATTTAAAAACGGAGAGGTCTAATGGTTGTAATAAATGAGACGTGTGTGGTGGCAGTTTAAGAATACATATACCATGTTCTATTGCAAGTTCGGTAATTTTCTCTGTAACATGTGTGGCGTGACCGTCGTACACTACTAATATCGGGCGATCTTGACCAAAAATAGGGATCAGGGTATTGCTAAAGTAATTCAAGAATATTTCACTGGTCATCCAACCTTTGGGACTAGCTGCAAAAGTCATACCTGGAAAGCTCTCTTTAGGTTCTGGTACCCAACTTGTCCAAACATTAAGTCCCTTAAAAACTATGAGTGGTGGGGCCTTCAATCCATCTGCATTAGCAGCTGCCAAAAAGGTAGTATTTTCTTTGCCACTACCAGCAGTTACCCGTGTGCAAGATTTTCCTTTAGCACCAACAATTTTAGTTTTTGTTGGGTCAGAACAAATACTCGACTCGTCCAAGTTCCAAATTTGACTTGGTTTATCAAACAAATTTAGTTCAGTTAACGTACTATGAAGAAGGTCGAAATATTGATTAATAATGAATGGGTCAGTCATTTTCTTTCGGCTGTATTCAACAGCTTGAGGTTTTTTAACAGACAAACCGTTTCTTTTTTTAAAACTCAAAAACCAATCTTCACCTGGCCTGTTGTTTTTAAATGGAGTGTTTAAGTTGTTTTGCAATACAAATTTTTCTATACATTCAAAAAGAGACCAAATCCCCACTTTTCAAGAATTTTCAAATGATTTGCAATTTTTGTTTCCAGCTGTAGGGGCAGGGCCTGTGGACGTCCACCTGTGAGACTCTTTTTTCTCCGTCTCCCACTAATATAACAATTTAGCGTACTATAAGGTATGTTATAAGTTCGAGAAGCATGTCTTGTAGTCATCAGACCACGTTGTACCTGCTGCAAAGCTACCGCAATGTCGTCGTTTGAGTAACCGGAGCCTCGTTTTGACTTCCTTTTATAATTACGTACCATTACCGTATTGAATTTCTGAAATAAAGAAATTGTCAGTTCTCGGGAAAGTGCAATCACGATTAAGAATTGCATTGATTGCACTTGCCCTTTACGTGTTTATCTAGGGGCAAGTGCAATCATTCAATTTTCTTTTACTTGCTTAAAAAAAATTGCAAAGAACCATTAACGGCTATTAAATATACAATTAATGAACAAGTTTAATATAATTGGCTTGATACTCACCTTCGTTTTTCACGTTAAAATCGTTAATATACGTAAAAGACGTTGCACTTCACATACTAGTGTAACGTTACCTTTTAAACATGAGTAAGGATCTCAGCCGGTAAATCAGATTTTTTTTTCCGTTTTGACACAACAGCTGTTCGGAGGTTCCAAACAAGTGGTTTTAAATCAGAAAATACCAAAAAGTCTTTAGATTTACAATTGGAAACCGGTGGTTGCTCTTACCCCAATTTTGCACTTGCCCCACTTTACCTTAAACAGAAATTTTTGTATTTTATTATTATTTAGTCGTATTATATAATTGCGTTCCTCAAAATTTTCGACGTGGTGTGTAAAATTTTAAAAAAAATTTAAAACTGCAAATTGCGTAAACCTGAAAAGTTGTATTAATTTTCTTAAAAAAAAAAGAAACTATGACTATATTATGAAGAAAATAGGATTACAACCACCTTGAGCAAAAAATGAACAAAGGTACCTGCAAAAATTTGTTTATCTAAATGTGTGTATTTATGTCAATTAAAAAAAGAAAAAAAATCCTTGAAAGTCGATTAAAAAAAATAATTTTAATTAATAACAAATTCCAATAGAATTTAGTAATTTAATACTATAATGTAATTAAACCAAACTTTCTGACTGACTGTTTCAATTAAAAAAATGATTTATTGTTTGTTTAGTTTGAATAACAAATTTAATGTCAATTTTAATAACAACTAAAAGATAAACAAAACGTTAACATAACAGATGATACTACTATATCAATAACAGTAAAACGTTTATTAGATTAATTTTATAATAATTACGCGTAAGTGTTATAATGTTTTAACAATTTGTACTAAATGTACTTATCTAACTATTAAATTTAAAAATAATTTTTGAAAATGGTATAAAAACATCGGGGTCCCGGTGATTAAAAAACGTAGAGCAGCGGTTAAATGGGGAACGTTTTTCAAAATCCAATACTCGCCACAAATCTCATTTCATATTCTCCATAACTTTTTCAGATTTTCAAATAATTTAAGAAAACCAGAAAATTTTTCGGTTTTAATTTTCTTCAATAACTTGATAACGTCTAACGTTAACTCTTCTAAACTTTCACAATGTCGGATACTTTTTCAAGGCAGTTTTTGGTATAGTAGAATTCAGGTTTTCATAGGGTGTATCATTAATACAATTTTCTGTTCTGGATAATTCCTGTGTTGTCGTTATTTCACAAACTGAGCTTTCCTCACACGTGACAATGGACATCTTTAGAGCCTGGAACAAACTGATTGATTGCGCCGTGAAATTTCGTTTTTATAGATCGGTTTCCGATCGATAAAATTGATTTTTTAAATCTCCGCTAAAGCAAAACTAGAATCTCGATTAATATATATTGACAAAAAGAACGCCACGGTTATTATGAATTGATCAGATTGTGATTCCAAACATATAAAAGAATCGTCAATTAATGAAGCCGATAAAAAACTTTTAATACCTAAAGATTCTAAAACTCAAGTGTTGGTACAGATACGTTGATGACACCTTTGTCATTTCGCAACATGGTCCTTTTACACTCAACTAGTTCCTATGTCATTTAAATTAAATTCATAAAAATATTCGTTTTACTATGGAATTAGAAAGGAACTTCGAAATGAAGATTCAGTTTATCAAAAACCTACTCATACAGATAGATATTTAAATGGATTGTCTCATCATCACTCTTCTCAGAAATCAGCAGTAGTGAATTCTTTTGTATACAGAGTTTTCCTTAAGTCAACCCTAACATCTTCAAAAAGAGTTTAGTCATCTAACCTAAGTGTTAGTCGCAAGCAATTACAATTGAAAAAGTATTAAGCGGTCTATTACAAAGTTTACATCTGCCAAACCAAGAGTAACAGAAAAATCTAGGTCGTAATCAGTGTCTTTCGCTTATGTACTATATGTATCTAAACACAACACTGTAACTTAGTTTTCTACTCATCCAAAATTGAGCTAACTCTCAAATCCGGTAAAGGATGTGATTCCTTTTCAATCTGACTGGGTTTATAGCATTCTTTGCTCTTGTGGTCATGAATACATAGAAGAAACGGGTAGAAGCGTGAGAATTCGTTAGTTAATATTTTAGATTTTTAGTCTTTGAAAAGAGCGTTTCAAAAATGTATAACATAAAGGTAACAACCACACAGGGCAATGTTTAAAAGAATAATTATATAATATACATAATAATAATTTGTCGAAATAATATTTTGCAAAATGTTACAAACAATCCAAGCACACAAGCTCGAATAGCTCGAGAAACCGGATTTGCAAAATCCACTGTTCCAAAAACTTTTAAGAAGAACAAATACCACCCTCACAAATAAAAAATTGTGCAAGATTTAAATGACAATTACTATCACCGCAAGTAGTTTAAAAGGTGGTATCTACAAAAATGTGAAGATGATGCTAATTTTTCTAGGACAGACGAAATACGATTTACCAATTGTGGAGTGTTTAATTAGCATAACTGTCACTATTGGGTTACTGAAAATCGACAGTTGGTACATCAAAAAAGTTGGATTTGGTTTTAATGCTTGCTTTGATACAAATTATTAATCCTGAAACCATGCAAACCGTCTGGTTCTAGCAGGACGGTTGCCTGGCCCATAACATTCGTGTTGCACATTCTTTGAAAGAAAATTTTAATGAAAAAGTGATTTCAAATTATGAACTCGTACAATAGTCTACAAAATGACCTGTCCTTACTCCCCTTGACTTTTATTTATGGGTTACTACCAAGAACGATGTATACGAGCTTGAACCGCCCGAAACTCGAGACATTTTAGAACAAAAAATGCTGAATGTGCTAAGTAAAATTTGTAGCTCTGTTAGAGTAAGGTGTCAAAAGTGTGTAGAACAGTTTTTTAAGTAAATCTGAACTTTTGGTAGTATTCTTTTACTTTTCACTTCCATCACTTTTTTTGTTTTTTTTTTATTTCACAGTGTTAAGTTTTCATTTCTCATTAATTTCATAACCTACTAATGTCATAGTAGAATTTAAGTTTCTACGGGTAGCATTCGTAGTACAATTTTCAATTCTGGATAAGCTGAGCTTTCGTCACACGTTGCAGTGAACATTTTTAAAACCCGGAACAAACCGGTTGATTGCGCCGTGAAACTTTTATAGGCCGGCCTCCGATCGTTAAAACTGGTTTTCAAATCTCCGGTAAAAGAAAACTAGAATCTCGGTTAGTATTAAATCTATTTGTAATTATTTCAACAGATTCTCTAATTTTTTGTTGATAGTAATTAGAAACATTCGCTAAAATTTTAGTGAATTGCTTAAAGCATGTCAAACATAAAATCCTTAGTGATCAAATATCATATCCAAAAAAAGAAACCTACAAAAAAGAATAAATAGATAACGGAAGTTGAATGTGTGATATGCAGAATCAGAAAGAGAAAAATAAAGAACAAGAACTGATAATTATGCCAATAAGTCGTCTACGGACGTTATAAAATTCTTCCCACCAAAGCAACCAAGCAGACCCAATATATTTAAAAAACCAACCAAGAAATCTCAAGCAAAAAGATTCTGATTACAAGTCGACCTAAAAAGCCAAGAATGCAATCAGTAATCCAAAGGTCTCAACAACTAAATCTAAAAAGCTAAACACTACCTGAGTGTACAAAACAAAGTAAACTAAACCAGTGTAACCCGAGTAAAAGTACATAACAAGAGCAAAAAACTGTTCTTACAAAAAGTAACCAGAAAGAGCAAAATATATTCTAACAGTGACCAGAAAATTAAAATTTCCGACCAAACAAACCAGTAAACAAACCAAAGAGAAGGAACAGAACGTAAAGGTTTATCACCATTGGGACGATAGTAAACACAAATAGTAAACGTTTGATGGCAGAGCCATCTCATAGTGTAAATTTACTATATATAATTAAAATACGTTGTGGTTTTATCCCACAGTTTTATTCAAAACTATTTTGAAATTCGCGGGTGTAAAATCAATTTTCAACGTTTTACTGCCGTTATAGCTATCTACAGTTACAAATACTAAAATTGGCAACACGTACAGAAGACGGAGGTTAAGGTTCTACTGGAGCATCCATATCTCAGACAAGCACTTAAATCTTAAAAACCGTGTTGTCGCTATTCTTAAGCACGTTCAACAAAAAGACATTAGTACTATTAATAACTGTCTATACCAAGAGAAAACAGTAGACCTATGCAATGCGTAAAATAAATCAATTGAGAAACTTTACTTCTCGTCTAGCGATATTTAATTTAATATAAAACGAAAGACCCATAGTTTCTTAGTACAGTAACTGGTAAAAATTGTTACTATCGTCATGTTACTCTCGATAACTTCGAGGAATGTAAACTTACATTCGACGAATTCATCTTACGCACCTATGTCTTGAATGCGCACAAACTGAAGGTCATCAATCCACATTAATGAATCGGTATATTTGATGTGCGACACCGTTCCAGAGAAATACTACTTCCACAATGAGTAGCTGGGTTGAAAAGAAAACCTCAAGTCTCCAGCAAATTTGTTATAAAGAATTTTAGGCCAATAAAAGCAAAATGGCGTCTGTAGCCATACCTGTGAGGATTAAATATACGCGGAAATTTTTTTATCAGTAAAATAACGATCAAAAGTTAAATAAAAATAAATTACTCACAATTGAACGGACAAGGTTTCTATTAAAATCAAACCATTCACAGCGAATCTTTAACAGAAAATAAATATCGAGCAAAATCCCGTACCGTAAATATTGAATAAAAGCGAAATATCAAAACAATGGTGTCCGCGTACAGTAACGTGGCAAGACTTGTATTAAAATACGAATTTGTGAAACGATATTACTAATGATACGTAACAAAAGATTTTACTGGTTAAAGAGGTATTTACATACCACATATTCTGTAAAGATAATGGGCAATTTTACAAGAATTTACTTGTTCACACAATGGGTATAATTTTAAACAATTATATAAAACTTAAAGTAAATGTTCGAAATCCATTCCATTTTTTCGGATTCATAGTCTCGTACGTATGATTAAACTCCTACTACGACCGTTTATAATATTTTGTATTATCCGAAGAGTCAATAAAGTACACACATTGTGAATCTTTTGTATCAGATCATCCAGATTAGTAGGTGGATTTGTAAAAATTTAAAAAAAACTTTAAGGTAGACACAAATACAAAAGTCTATAGGTGTGAGATCCGGTGACTTAACTTAACTTAACTGCACACATTGTCCAGATCTATGAGCATAAGCACCGTCATGTTGGAAATATGTGAATTCAAAAAAATTTTATAGAAAAAGATCGATATAGCCTTGCAAAGTGGCCTGCAAAATAGAAGGTATTGATATACCACAAGATTCTCTTAATAAAAGTGAGGTCTTAGTACATGGCCCCTTAATACTCCAAGCCAAACATTGTTGCCAAAAATTTCTTAGAAATTTCTTTCACGATTTCTTGCTAATGTAACATCATTCTAGTAAAAATGTACATTTCTACTGAATATACCAAATTTGGTAATTTTTTGTAAAACATTAACTCTAAAAAAATCGTCGCAGGTAGGATTCGAACCTAGATTGTATATGGAATTCACTTTTAATTATAAATCAAATATGTAATAAACTGAACATGTTAAAAAAATTTTTTATTTGAATACATTGTTAAGAAGAATTATCTCTATTAGAAACTATTAAAATAGTTTGAATAATTTGCATACGTACAAAATTATATAAGAATAACTTTTAAAAATAACGGATACATTTCCGAATTTTTTATTAGGCCCATCTTTTGATAGAACCGAGAGAATATAAAAAATCATCTCCATACCAAATTTCAAGTTACTAGGACTCGTTACACATGCACACACAGACCCATACACAGACACACAGACACCCAAAATTTTTTGGTCAAAATTGCTGTACTTTCCTTATAGGAAAGTAAAGGAATTGCAATCGCCCTCTTTTGCAAAGGATTTTATCAGAGTTTGAAAGAAACTGATGAAGTGAAACAAGCAACCAAAATCTAACTAAGAATCTCTACAGAGTTAGGTAATTAATTAATTAAGCCAAGCTATATTCTCTGCTATAGAATCTAAAATTTACTTTTTAATATGCAGATATTGGATACATTTATTAGCTTATATAAACTTTGCATTTTTTCCCAAAGTATTTAGAACATTAGAAGCAATTATCGAAAGATATTCTAGTCCCAAATAAAACTAAAATATAATAGGTAAACGAAGAAAATATGATTAAGTTTTATCAGAAGTATTAAGAAAAGTTTGACGGTCTAAATAAATAAGTGCAACGTCAGTGTAAAAAGGAACGTACCGGTGTTAAATAAATAAGTGCGCTAAGTGATTAATCATTTTATCCGAGGACGGTATACGGTTACAGTGATATATAAATTACTTAAAACTATATAATCGCATTTGAAAAAAAGTTAAAATTAGAAACTTTACAAATTTACTACTTAAATTTCTCCATTAGAATACTTGCTCAATATTTCTCCAAAAAAATAGTAAAAATTTTTTAACTTTTAATTTTATTAAGTTAAAATATTGAAGCATTAACCACCAGCCGCCACTGCTTAAAATTAACTTTTGAATTTGGATGAGTTACAACTTGTGTTTGCGTTTGATAAATAAAATATAAATTATACAGAAAGCGAAGTGGTTTTAACTAATTTAAATATGATAAATTTTAATTTACATAACAACAAAAAAAATTGTATTTTACTACTATATTGTAGAAGCTCAATAAGAAAGAACTAACCATTTAAAAGATAAATAAAATACACTGTAAACACAATAAAGGATACAATGTGTGTGGTAAAACTTGCTAACATTTTGGAGCCTAAACAAACATGTTTAAAACCAACCATTTTTAGATACGTTTATATAAAGCGAATAAAACATGTATTATTAAATTCTTAAAGTAATTGTTTAATCAAATGTTGTACTACCTATTAAAGATGCCTTTTCTGTTTTTAAGTTTACGATTGTTATCTGCATAATTAATTATTTTGTGTATTATATTTAGTAACCAATGAATAGTAATTTGTGTAACAAGCGTCGAAAGTAACGTACATTATTTTTTGTGTTGCCAATTATAAAATTACATTAAAAAAAAAAAAATTCTTCAATCGCGATCATGGTTTCGAACTATCTCCTCTTTGGTTCCCGGTTATTAGTCATTTATCGAAAACACGCCCCCTAGCAACCGTAACCCAATCAAGGTCGAGCTTAATCTTAAGTCACTTCTACGGAGTTTAGAATCTGGCTTGGTTCACAAGATTACCTAACTCGGTAGTGGTTCTTTGTTAGATTTTCGTTTGCTTTTTCAAGTTGTTGGTATATTTACCGCATACACGAGATATAAAAGCGCACCAAAGACGCTTCGTTGAGGAACCCCTAAGATGAGTGTGAAGCGCCGTTTGATATTGGCCAATTTTTACGTGGATATAACGTTTTTCCAGGTATGATTTCAAAACATGGATGAAGTAGTAGTTTTTTGAGTTTATACTTGAGGCTTGCATGTCACGTTTTATCCAAAGCCTGGTTTTCGTCGAGAAGAACAACTATACAGTACTGCTTCTCTTCATAAGCATGATTTATCTTATCGATTATTCGGCGACCCTGTTGAACAGTAGAGTGGTCCCTTCTAAACCCAAATTGATGGTTTGGATTTATGTTATATTTTTCTAAGATGGCTGTTAGTCGTCCGGCTAAGAGCTTTTCGAATACCTTATCTGCCACAGACTATAAACTGATGGGTCTGTAGGAGGTAACTTCATATGCTGATTTTCCAGGTTTGAGTATCTGAATCACCTGCGCTACTCTCCACTGGACCGGAAAGTACCCTAGTCTTAGAACTGCATTGTAAAGCACAGTTAGTAACACTAGACCCTTGCGTTTTAGTTCTTTGAGTAGTTTGCCAGTAAGTAGATAAATGCCTGGAGCTTTTCTAGGATTAAGATTGCATCTGATCATGCTTTTTTACTTCCTTAATAACGCAGCAGTACAACGGCAATGCTAATTGGTATGGCATATCTAAAAAGTTTTGTATTTCTGCTTCTTCTTCCACTGAAATTTGTAAAGCAATTGGCTGAAAAACACTGTCGAGGTCTACTTTTTCTGGATCTGATCGCGCCCATGTTCCATTTGCCCGGTTTAGGGGAAGAATAAGCTGTTTTTGGGCTTTTACTCTTTTGACTGCCATCCAGAGGGATTAATTTGTGTCGGTTGATGCACTTAGGTTTGTGAGATATTCCTTAAAGTATTAATTTTTTAAATCTTTGATTTAAATTTATCTTGTCAGATAGGTATCTTGTATTTTACCAGATAGATCGTAACGGTCTTTTTTCAGCTATTTTTATTTTTTCCTATAATAATGGGACACCTTTCTTTTTGTCATTCGTTATCAATTATTAGTGTTTTTATGGCAGCTTCTTGAAGTAATTTTGTGAAATCTCGTATGACTAATTCGAGTTCATTATTTGTTTGAAGTGAAACTTTCAGGTCCAAGCGATTGTGAATGATCTTTTTGTAGAAATTCCAGTCGGTTTTTAGTTATATAATTTTGGGTCATTATCTCAAGCAATTAATCGTGCTGCTCACAGTTGCTATAATTGCTGTGTGGTTGATTTAATTTAAAAATAGGTTGAAGCTTTAGTTATAATGAAGTCTAGTAGGTCAGATAGTTTCGCGGTGGGGACACCTGTAACCAAAGCTGGGCGCGTCCTTAGGTGGCGGATAGGGGAATGCTGTCTGGGAAACCGGAGGGCAGAGGGCCTGAAAACATCCCGCGGATCAACAGGATGGCACGCCTTAAAAAACTGCGTCTGGCAGACGGGGGTGGCATCTCCGGGGTTACACTTGCTGAAATAGCGCTTTGCTTCAAGTTGTCTTGGGTTCTTCTTCAGTTTTTTTAACTCATCTAAAGAGCCCTGATACTTTGCTGCACACTTTTTTTTAAACCCAACGCTATTAGGTCGCCGACAATGAATTTACAACCACAAAGTAGTATACCGGTTACTGCACAGAGGAACTCGGATACCCCAGTGCCGGCACAGGCAGTTGGAGGGCTGACTGGGTCGTCATCATGCGATTCCAGTGTGTTCGAGGTTGGAGAAATCCAAGCCCCGACACACTTTTTGGCTGTTGGAAGAAAATCAAGCATTTACAGATGCAACTCCGGAAGACCAGGAAATAACAGAAAAAGTACAGTTAACATTCAAAAAAAAAAAACAAATCCGGTCGCAGCAGACCTAATTGAAACAATAACAAAAACTACACATCTCAGTTACGAATTAGAAAAACACGTCGAGGCAAATACGAATGAATTCCAATAGAAATGGAAAAAAATCACAGTGCGATAGAAAAAACACGTTCAAACGCTGTAAAAAAAAACGATAAAAAATTTTATGGAAGGGATACAATATGAAAAAATAGAAAAAAGCACTTTCGACATAGACATACAAACAGAAGAAAAAGAAGAGACAGACGAAAAAAAATAGTATGAAGGATAACGAAATACAACCAGTAACATACAGGAACAACGGAATACAGAAAATAGATAATCTAGAAAACATCGAGACTTATCAAAATTGGAATGAGATAGCAAACGAAGAATGGGAAAATTACGTATACACAAAAACTACAGTTAAAACAGGAAATCTAGTAGATGCCAAAGAAGATGGGCACAACACGGTGTGGGTGTGAACATAATCAAAATAATTTATGAATACAACAAAGAAGAAATGTGGAAAATATTAACAGAATTCAAAGAACAACTCAAAGGAGAACAAACATTACTATTGCATCAAATACCAGAAATTGACAACAGCAGACTTAGAAAAATGTTAGAACGCACTTTTAACAAAACCAAGACACGGATATGGATATACACACCGGATGAAAAAACGAGCATTACTGTAACTAAAAAAAAGAAAAAAAGACAGACAAGTTAAAGAATATCAAAAAAACTTTAAAAAACGTTAAAGGAATAGTCGGAGGAAAAGAAATTGCTACAGAAATAAAGCACATACGAAGTACAAAAGAAGGTAAACTAATCATAACCATCGACAAGGGCAAAGAGGTACTGAAAAAAACCCCAAAATACAATACAAGAAAACATGGACTTTGTAAACATACGAACATTGGCAGAGAGGAAAGAAATGGTAAGAATAATAGTAAGAGGAATGGACAACAACCCACAACTACAGAAGACATAAAAACAGCTATAGAAAAATAGAAACAAATGAGGAAAACGACATACGTATAGGAACAACTAGATCATATAGAAACAACACGAAAGAAGTCACAGTCGACATAGACAAAATAAAAACAGAAGAAATAATAAGAAAAAGCTGTATTAGAATAAGTTTCAATAACTGCATAGTCGTAGTTACAAAATGCTACAAATGTTGGTTGTACGACCATCAAGAAACAGAACGTTCAGGTTCTGATCGCACGCGAAACTGTTACAGGTGCGGAGCCACAACGCAAAACAGTGCACGAATGAAGAATGGCCGTTAAAGAAGCGAAGCTTTCAAAAAGGAGGAAGAGATTATACATCCCTTGAGATGGCGGTCGATAATCTCAAAGTTTTACCACTGAACGCAACTGCCATGGATCTATTAAAACAAAAAGCTTTCGAAGAGGACATAGACATAATCTTAGAATAAGAGCTCAATAAAGAAAGGTACCAAAGATTTTTATACCGACAAAAAATGTGATACTTTTATTGGAACAAAACAATCGTCTGTGATTATTAACTGTTATATAAAAGTTGTGAGTGTCCTGTATACAAATATTTTATTTATATCGGTATATTTTTCACCAAACAAAAGCAACAAAGATTTAGAATTTTTTTTTGACTTGAGTGGAGAAATATGGAAGAGGAAAGAAATGATAATAAACGCTAAATTTCTCGCTTTCGGATCGATTAAAACTAACAATAAAGGGAAAATATTGGATGAATGGTTAATGGTCAAAGACATGGTCCACATAAATATAGGCTTCGCATGGCCATCATAGATGCCTACGAGACAAGCTGTCCCGCAAAAGAGAAAAGAACCTCAAGTAAAATGCCCTGGTGGCATGAGGGACTCTCTCGATTGCGGTCTCAGACAAGAAAGCTCTTTAATAGAGCAAAAAACACCGGGGAATGGGGTTCATACCGAACCACACTTACCGAATACAATAAGGCCACAAAAAAAAGCAAAACGTGACTCGTGGAGGAGGCACTGCGAGGAAATCGAACGGATTCCAGAAAGTGCGAGACTCCAAAGAGCTTTACAAGGAGGAACAGAGGCTAGAATCGGTTCCTTGAAGAAAAGTGTGGGGGGTTACACAGAGACCGTAAAGGAGACCTTGGAGTTTCTGCTCCAGTCACACTTTCCGCGATCAAAGACCCTCACCAAATCTGACGCTAGCGTATCAACAACTCTGGAACCCCTCTCGAGGGGGAACAGGACAGATTGGGATCTAGCTCATCAGATAGTGAACCTAACCAAAATTAGGTGGGCAGTAAAAAAATTTCATCCATACAAATCCCCAGGGATGGATGGAATTTTCCCTGCTCTATTACAACAAGGCTTAGACCTGCTAGCCTCCACACTAAGGGCAAGCGTTGCCCTGGGATACATACCTATGGCGTGGAGGGACGTAAAAGTCGTATTTATACCCAAACCTGGGCGGGACTCATACGCCCTAGCTAAGTCGTTTAAACCCATCAGTCTAACGTCATTTCTCCTCAAACTACTGGAGAAACTCATTGAGCGACACATTAGGGTCGAGGTGCTGGGCCCTGATCCCATCAGTAAATAATAATGTACCTATCAACCAGGTAAATCCTGTGAACTTGCCGTCCACAGAGTAGTGGACGCAGCCGAAAGGGCGATCTCCTGCAAGGAAATGGTTCTGGGGGAGTTTTTAGACATAGAGGGGGCGTTTGATAATACCTCTCTAGAATCGATTAGAACTGCTATGGAAAGCAAAGGGGTACATACTACCGTGGGTAGATGGATTGATACCATGCTAAGACATAGAAACATTACAGCCTCACTTAATAATGACTCTGTAGCGGTCCGAGCTGCACGAGGATGTCCGCAGGGAGGAGTTCTCTCCCCGTTACTGTGGTGCTTGGTGGTAGACGGACTGCTGAGGCAATTAAGTGAGGCAGGCTACAACACGGTTGGCTACGCCGACGACGTAGTGATTGTGGTACGTGGCAGATTTGAAGAGACCGTATCAGTTGTGATGCAGGGAGCCTTAAATCTAGTTGAACGGTGGTGGAGAGAAGAGGGATTGTCGGTCAATCCGGCAAAAACGAACCTCACTCTCTTCTCACGAAGGAAAGGCCCTACAAAGCTAAAGAGCATAGCAATGTACGGAGCCAAGCTACAGGTAGTGAGGGAAGGCAAATATCTGGGCGTAACGTTAGACCAGGGGCTAACCTTCAAACCACACCTAGAGAGAATAGCGAACAAAGCCACAAAGTCCTTGTGGGCTTGCAGGCGAGCGTTCGGAAGCAAGTGGGGCTTATCTCCAAAGATGACCCACTGGATATACACTCGAATGATCAGACCGATCATTACGTACGCGTCACTGGTGTGGTGGCATAAGACCTTCACCCAGAGGGCCATACAGATACTCAGCAAAGTACAGTGCAGAGTTTGCCTTGGAATCACGGGGGCAATGATAACCACCCCGACGGCAGCCATACAGACTCTCCTGGACCTGCCGCCACTACACCTAGTAATTAGGGCGGAGGCACTCAGAGGGGCATACCGCCTGAGAGTCAACGGCAAGGAGGGATCGTCAAGGGTGGGGCATTCGACCATCTTTGACGAGATCTCTAAAGACAAAAATCTCAGTATGATAACTGAGAGAATACCCAAAACAGTTTGTCCTATTAAACTGTTTAAGACAACAATCCCCACCCGTTACGACTGGGAGAACAATTCCAACAAAACAAAGCTGAATGGAATCCTGTATTACACAGATGGCTCAAAAACTACTAAAGGCACTGGCTCTGGAGTGTACGGAAGCATTGGACAGGGCTGCAGAATCTCTGTAAGCTTAGGTCAAAAAGCGACCGTGTTCCAAGCCGAGGTATATGCAATCCTGATAGCATCTGCTCAACTATTAAAAGAGAACCTTTCTAACAGGAGAATCTTTATAGTCACAGACAGCAAAGCAGCGATTGCAGCATTAGAATCATATGTGGTGAACTCAGGGCTAGTACTTGAATGCACAGAAATGCTAAACGCACTAGGTAGGTGTAATGCAGTTACACTAGTGTGGGCACCTGGGCATCCCAGAATCGCGGGTAACCAGGTTGCTGACGGGCTTGCCAGTGCGGCAAGCGCAAAACCACTCATAGGCCCTGAACCGGCTTGTGGGATTACATATAACACAGCCAAACAGGAGATTCAAGCAATACTCACGAAAGAGCACTGCAGACACTGGTCGAAAGTCCCAGGACAAAATCATTCTAAGGTCTTTCTGGAAACCCCCGACGGGGGCTTAGCAACGTCCATCTTAAGGTTAAGTAGGACCAAGATCAAACTTGCGACAAAGATGGTGACAGTGCACTGTCGTTTAAACAAACACCTGCATAAAATGGGACTGACTGATAACCCGTTATGCAGGGGTTTGTGGTGAGGAGGAAGAAATTCCATACCACGCCATCTGCCACTGTGAAGTTTTCACAAGGGCAAGGGAACGCCTACTTGGAAATAAAAAAATTACACAAGAGGAAGTAACAAAGATTCGCCCTACTGAAATTCTGGACTTTGTCAAAGATACAGGTATTCTAGAAGGGTAGAAAACATCGGGGAGCACAATAGACCTACAGGTCGCGGTGCCGGGAGCATATTGGGACCACCCCTAGATGTCGACTATTATTACTATTAAATATAAGAAACATATCAGCCTTCGAAAGCGTCCTTGTTATAAATGACTTATAGGAAACTATAAAAAAAGCTACAGGTTCCGATAGGATTCATATAGTGCTTTTGTCGCTGAAATTACCTATTGGTTCCTATTGAAATGTATAAGCAATAATCTGTATATTTTAAAAAAATCCCATATGATAACCTATAAATTTTCATAGAAACTTGCAAGTTTCTATGAGTTCCTATTAGTTATTACGGAAAACCACAATTTCTATTTGAAAAACTAGAAAAAAAGTTCCTATAGGAAACTGTAAAGCAAAGGTCCATGACAAAGGATGTATGTACTATACGTATTTTATATGTTATTGATAAATTGAATTGAAATTTCTTAATAAATATCAAAGGTTATCAACAGAAGTCGAAGCAATACTAAAGAATTTTCGTATACAATAAAATTCGCGGCGAAAATTCACTTTTTCTTTTCATTTGTTTCTATAGAATTTTTTTTCATTAAAACCAATTTTTTTAAAGTTATGAATCAACAGGCAATTTTATATTGCACTTTTGATTAACGGATTTATTTATTTTTTATGTTTGTTTATTTTTAATAAGAAATTTCCAGGAGGTTCCTATACTTTTCTATAAGTAAAACAATCCTTGGAATTTACCTATATAAACCTATATAAAGCTTTACTTAGTACCTATACGTTCCTATAAAACCTTTTCAAACCTATTAATACCTATAAAATTTCTATGGGTTTGAATACATTTTCATTTACAACAGGGGTAATAGATGGCTACCGCAAAAATAGCCAAACAAATAATCAAATAGGAAGTTAGCAGAGAAGAGAACTGTAGTGACCATAACAGCATAAGGTACGAAACACAAATCAACCAAGATGACAACCCAATAGGCCGTGCGTAGAATTCGCCACCTGATAAAAACCTGTTACATAGTGTTCCGAAGTAGTCGATGAAGCTTTGTATATTAACAGCATAATTAGGGGGGCAGTATGAAGCTGTAACGTATCGATTGGGGAGGTAAAAAAAAGAATTATAATCGTAGATGTTTGGCTTACCGTTTGGCTAGCTTCGCCGCAGATGGTCATGGGTCGAATGATTAAACAAAAGTACTCTTTCGATAAGTGTATGCCCTTTGCGCCACCTTTCCTTGCGGACGAGTAAAGTACAGAACGTCTAAGTTAGAGAAAAAGAAATCCCAGACCGCAATCCCTAATTTTTTTTCCTACGACAACCGACCCCATGAAAAAAGAGAATAGTTAGGAGCCGAATCGTCGTCGTTCACAAAATCTTTACTGCTTATGTGGCAATCGGCGAACATAGTTAAATTGTTATAGCGAGATGTGATTCGAAAGACTTTCAGCAGCACCTATCAAATTAGGGTCGATATAGCTTTCGTTTTCCGGTTCTTAGAGACTCCGCCACCATTAGACCTACTCCACTTACGTGCGAAATATACCCTCAAAGTTGAGTTACTAAAGCATGTCGTAGCCAACTTAATTCTTCGAATACGCCATAAGACTTAATTAATACAGTATACCAGAATAGTTAATTAACCGAGTATGCCAGAAGAGCTAAAATAACAAGAAATAGCTTGTACCTCGATACCACGTTCACCATGTGTAAATATTAACCTACAATATGTGCTGGACAGAAATATTTCTGTGCGGTTTCTCCGACTCTCATATCTGAAAGATTGATTTTGAATTTTACTAAAAGACAGCATCTATAAGCCAGATGTCGGTTGATGACAAAATCTCATTCTCGTACCAATCCTTTTGCTTGTAACGCCGATACACACCGCACCGGACGTGACCAAAATCAAAAGTGACCGGAAGTGTTTTTAGAAGATGAATTACGCTTGCGCACTCTGACAGCATAAAACTCGAGCACAATTTCTCAAGGTCAAGTATTCATACGTTGGTGTTGGCAAAGTTGCCTATCTGTTAGACGAAATAATTGCAAGTTAAAATTTAACCGTTGCAAAGCTGATATGACTGGTGGGCCCTTCCAGTCTTCTATCTCTATGGATGTGGCTTGAAAAAATTTCTCTTGATGAGGAGGTAACATGTGATGTTTAATGTGTTTTTTTTATTAGATTGGTCGTGCCTCCTCTAGCGTGATGGTCTGCTTCTGGGTAATTTGTGAAGTAAAGTTGATAATTTTGTATTTTGAAATGCGTTCTTCTATTAAAATGTGTTTCGAAGACATGTAAGATGTCTAAATCATTGTGGAGGAGAAACTTATGTTTATGATTTGCAAGGGCGTTAGCGTCCACTCAGCTATTTTATATATTGGAGTTATTTTTATTTATTTAAGTACTTTTCGGAGAAGTTTAATTTGTGTGGTAAATTTATCAATTGCTTGTTGTTGTGCTTGGATTGTTTGTTAAAGTGCGGTTATTATCGAAGTAAAGTCATAGTTTTTTGGGTTGGTGACACTTGGAATTTGGAAAGTTGGCTGTGGTTGCGTCTGAAGCAAGTTTTGAAATAGATTGTACCGTCTTTCGGTTGATGGTTGCTGTTGTCGTTGCTGGTGATATTGGCTTACTTGGTTTTGCTGTTTTTTTTGTTGATAGAACTGGTGCTGCTGTTGTTGTGTCTGTTGCCTTTATTGTTGGTTTTGGAGACGTAAGGCATGACTTGAATTTGCTGTGTTTGGGTGTCTTTTGTTTCAAGGTACATCTTGCACCCTTGGTAGTTAGCAGGGCATTGACCAAGACAAAGGACACATTTGGACGGTTCATGCAATTCTGCACACTTTACACAACGTGCTGGTCTAATGCATCCGTAGCACTGGCAATTTTTGTATTGTAGTATCTGCATTTTTTAATTGGTTCTTCAAATATTACTATTGCGTTTCCGATTCGTTTTGGAGATATCATTTTCAATCTGTGTAATCAATGGATTCGTAGCTTTTATGCAATGAAATATGAATGGTGGGATTTGTATTTTAGTTTCTGCCCATGTATTGTCTGTGTTTACTTTTGTGATTAGCTAAGGATTGAAATTAGTTGACATGTTGTCGTCATTGACCGTATTTTCAGTAGTATTATTTATTGTTATATGAGTTAGCGTTCGGTCTGATGGTTTTGTTTGCAACTCACTGTACATGTGTTTGAGTAGGCGTTATATTGTTTTGGACTGTTGTAAGTAACACAAACACTGCTGTTTGTTTAATAATTTGTTGGTGGTAGTTTTGTTGAAATGGTAACGTTTGTTGTTGGTAGAAATTTAGGGGCTGTTGCGCGTATTACATTTGGTTGCTAAGATAAAATCCGTCACTTGTATTTTGCATGGTTGAAGAGTTTTAAGTTGGTTATATTACTTGTAAAGGCTGGAATGATTATAAAATGTTTGCAAAATTTTTATTCACTGTATTGGTGCACTTGATCGGAAGTCAACCCTCATTCGCGATATATCTCACAAGCATTCCGTACGTCTTTACGCTTCGGGAATCAAATCGGAACTCTCCCTGTTAAAAATGACTGACAGAAACGTATTGAAACCCATAAGATTTTTTATAAGTTTCTATCTGTTTCTATAAGGTCTATCAGTATGTATGTGGAATGATATTCACGCCCATTCGTTTCTATATGGAATTGCGTAATTTACGTGTTACAAAATAGTTTCAATGAGTTTCTATACGGAATTTCAAATAAGGTATTACCAGACTGTGGAATCTATAAGAATTTTAGTATATAACCTTATGATTCATTGTGAAGTGCCTACTATAATTATAGGTTGAAATGTGTTTGTACAGTTTTAATTACAATAGTGTATAAAGCAAAATGAAACTTTCAACTACTGCTGATAAAGACGAAAACATGTAAGTTTAACTTGTTTTGTTACGACTTCATTTCAATAACCTAATATAACCTTAACCAACTTAACCTTTTTTGTCTACACGTTCGCGGCTTAACTTTTTACAATTTAACTTGGAAACTATGCGAAATTCCATATAATAGATACATTAAAATTTCTAACTGGAATTCCAAAATTATTTTCTGTCTGGTTGTATAAGAAATGCCGGTTCCAAATACTCATATTCAACTAGATAGAAATTCATAGCTTTTTTTTATTGGTTTCTATCGGGCATTTTCAACAAGGCTGTCAAATTTGACTATAGCTTTAACTTCGTTTTTTTAACTAAATTTTCAAATGACTTTTCCACCTTTCGTATACTCGTTCCAATATAATATTTGATTTTAAACATTTAGTTTTATGAGGATTTCTCCTTTTTACTTTGCTGCTTTAGAGCTTTTTTTGCCTGTTACGTAACTACACTAACGAGCGAACATCAACGCTTGCGTTGGCAACACAAAAAAATATATATCGTAATAATACATTAAAATATACATAAAATATAAAAAAAACACAATACATTTTTATAAAAATATAAACGAAATCTTTTAGCAAAAATCGCAAAAATACGTACGTTTCGATTATTTTTTTATGCATTCTACTTTGAATTTTTAAAATTAGTTTGCAATAAGATATTATTTTAATACGTATTCTAAAAGCTATGAGAATTGAAAAATATGGAAAATTTGTGTCATAATGGGGAGTTCACGTTAGAATTTCCATATTGTGAATTAGAGCGGAAATCATTTACATCCAAGCAATGTTCATATACGCCAGCATGATTTAAAAAAAAGTACTCTATTAAATTTTCTTACCTTAAGCTTTCGCCTCTGGAACGATTTGATCTTTGAGACCAATCCCCACCGCTGTATCGACATTCCCTTTGAGAGCCTACTGTGCGTCTCGCGTGCCAACTGTTGAACCGATGTTGTACCGTATTTTTTACTTCAGTATTAAGAAAACAGTAGAAAAACGCCACCGTAAATCCCTGCAAAAATATTTAAATATTTAAATGTAAGCTTAATCAGGTAATATTACACACCTGAGTAGATAATAAAATTGCTCTTAAAATATCGTAAATACGTTTAAAAAGCCCATCGTCTGATGGCCCAACGATGACGAGTATGTAAGTGATGCCCAGCAGGGGTATTAGAACGAGCAGAGCTTTGGCAGCTTTTCGATACTGTTGAGTTTCTGCACTGTTTGCACTACGCAACTTTGTGATCAGAACCTGGAAAATAATGCTACAGAAGCGATCGCATTTTATTTGGTCGAACTCTCTTGATAGGATGCTGCGCCAATTTTAATTATTAAAAGCTTCGTGGTGTTCGTAATCAAATTGTCGTATGATTTAATTATCTATTTAAAAAGCTCTTTTTTATTTCGAGTTAATGTAACATGAACTCGATTCGGTAAGTGGTAATTAATCTACATATTACAAACAAGCGTTCTTCCAAATTCTGTTACTGTCAACAAAGGATTTAAGTTAAAAGCACATCTGCTATTTTTACTTTTTATTGATTTTTAATATTTGCTTTTACTAAATTAAAAAAATTCGAATAAAAGATTTTTGCAAATCAATTTTAAAAATTCAATCAATTATTGCAAATGTGTAGTCATTTTTTCTGCTCTAAGACTGTACAATTAACTTCCTGAGGACGTCTCTTTGTCTCAGGGATATAACCCAATAACACGTCTGATTTTGAACTCGGTAATTTAAATAAAATTTAAAAATTAAAATGAAACTAAAAAAAATGAAATAAAAATTTTTTTTTGATTATTTTGAAACTCGTTAATTTAAATAACATTTAAAATTAAAACTAAACTAAAAAAATAAGTAAACATTTCCTTTGGTTTTGTTTGTTATTTTGGAACTTGTTAATTTAAATAAAACTTAAAATTAAATATAAACTTAAAAAAATGAAATAAGAATTTCATATTGTTTGTTGTTATTTTAGAAATTTATAATTTAAATAAAATTAAAAATTAAACTAAAAAACAAAATAAAATTTTTTTTGTTTGTTATTTTGGATCTCTTTAATTTAAGTAACATTTAAAATTAAAATTAAACTAAAAAAAATAAGTAAATGTTTTCTTTGGTTTTGTTTGTTATTTTGGAACGCGTTAATTTAAATAAAATTTAAAAATTAAAATTAAACTAAAAATTCTTTTTTATTTGTTATTGTCGAACTCGTTAATTTAAATAACATTTAAAATTAAAATTAAACTGAAAGAAATAAGTAAACATTTCCGTTGGTTTTGTGTGTTATTTTGGAACTCGTTAATTTAAATAAAATTTAGAAATTAAAATTAAATTAAAAAAAAAGTAAACATTTCTTTTGTTTGTTATTTTGGAACTCGTTAATTTAAATAAAATTTAAAATTCAAATTAAACTAAAAAAAATGAAATAAAAATTTCTTTCCGTTTGTTATTTTGAAAGTCGTTTATTTAAATAACATTTTAAATTAAAATTATACTAAAAAAATTTCTTTTTGTTTGTTGTTATTTTGGAACTCGTTAATTTAAATAACATTTAAAATTAAATTTAAACTAAAAAAATGAAGTAAACATTTCCTTTGGTTTTGTTTGTTATTTTAGAACTGGTTAACTTAAATAAAATTTAAAAACTCTAATTAAAATTAAAAAAAAGAATTAAACATTTTATTTAGTTTTCTTTGTTATTTTAGAACTCGTTAATTTAAATAAAATTTAAATATTAAAATTAAACTTATAAAATAGTAAGTAAACATTTCCTATGGTTAACTTAAAAAAATGAAATAAAAATATCTTTTTGTTTGTTGTTATTTGGAATTTGTTAATTTAAATAACATTTAAAAATTAAAACTAAACTAAAAAAATAAGTAAACATTTCCTTTGGTTTCGTTTTTATTTTAGAACACGTTAATTTAAATAAAATTTAAAAATTAAAATTACCCGAAATTAGTTTTGGTTATTTTGGAACTCGTTAATTTAAATAAAATTTAAAAATTAAAATTAAATTAAAAAAAAAGTAAACATTTCTTTTGTTTGTTATTTTGGAACTCGTTAATTTAAATAAAATTTAAAAACTAAAAATAAAATTTATAAAAATAAGTAAACATTTTCTTTAGTTTTGTTTGATATTTTAGAACTCGTTAATTTAAATAAAATTTAAATATTAAAATTAAACTTAAATAAAAGTAAGTAAACATTTCCTTTGGTTTATTATTTTTATAAGTTTACTAATACATTTCCATGATTTGATGGTGTTTAAGCAAAGACCTCGACTTTGTTAAGTTCTTTACTATAAAGCTTTTAACGGAAATTTATTGCTTGTTGGTCGTTACGTTTCGATCTGTAATTGTTTATTTGTAATGTAAATCTGTTTCGTACTACGTAAAGCACTATGTACTTTCAGGCATAAAGTTTATTTAAACAGCAAACATCAACTGACGAACTTTAAGATAACTACGAGTCTACGTTAGTAAATTGTAAGATAGCTAACAATTTTGTCATTATCGATATCTTATCTGGATTGTAATGTTAGAAGTTACTAATGGTGCTATTATTGTTATAGGTAAAGTGTTATTTAATGGTTTAACTCAAATAGAAAATGTTAAAAACAATTTACGACCATTAAACCTGAAAAATACCTATATTTATTTTGTGCTTTGATTTATGTTAAATAATTCTAATAACATAAAAAATAAAAAAATGCAAATAAGATCAAAAACTGAAGAGTGTGCTTTTGTTGATGAGTTAATGTTATGTACTGATAAAATATGACACTGCGGTAGACTAGCTAATTCTCCGAGTATCGCAGTTTTTTAATATTTGGTTAAAATAAAAAGTTACAACAATACTAATCTTTAGCTTGAGTTTTAGTTATCCAGTTACGTGCAAAAACTGGAAAAATGAATGTTGCTTGAAGGAAAGTAACATAAAAGAGGTTTTCCCGATGCTCAGTGAGATGAACGAAAAAACAGTCAAAATCAAAAAGGCGCCAGGAAGGTGTATAGCTTAAAATGGGCTTCTAGACCTTGTCAAACAAAAAGCCCGTTCCTGATAAACACACTCTGAGTGGAACTTGCCTTAAACAGAGTGCCTTCCACTAAAATCTGAAATTATATACAATTCACATAACGGGCAAGCCGACGGAATAAAAGCTTGATTATAATTTAACTATTTTGCATTTATTTTACTAAACAACACTCAAAACAAAAAAAAACAAGTAAAGCTAAAGTTTATTGATTAAGCGCAAACAAAACAAAATTTAAAAAAAAACAGAAAAAACAACTTAATTATATTAGAAATCGCACGGCCGTGTTCGCATTAATAGAAATTACATAAATGCAAAACAAAATAAAATAAATTCATAACTCTTTTTAAAACAAGAAGATCTTAATAATAAACTACGAGATTAATTAATTTTCCGGTTTAACATAAGTTAAAAATTTGTTACATATACACAAAAGACAATTACCATATAATAATTGTAAAATTGGTAACTTGCAACAATCTTTATCCTGCTTAAAATTTAAAGCTTTTATGACACTATGTTCACGTAATTAAATTCACGGAATTGGTTTAGTTAGTACAAAATAAATACCTTAACTTCTTGTAGTAGATGAATTCATAACCATAGCCATGAAGCTAATTAATATACACCTCCGTATAAAAAGGAAAAATACCAAAGGACAAGAGAAAGAAAAAGTCCAAAAACGGATTAAAGTTGTTAAATCGCCATTTTGTAAAACCTGCCAAAAGGTATTTAATCATTAACTCAACAGATATTTGTGCGTGAATAGCCGTAATGCAGATAAATTCTTGAGTGAGTACATCTAAAAGACAAGTTTTTAATAAACGTTAAATTTACGGAATACATTCTTACCTACGTCATACGTCATAAGCGAGAACGAACTCATTTTAGCGTAAAATCCCCTACCAACTTACGTTATTTGTGGTGGTAAATCAGTATGACCAATTTTACGAAATTCAAAAATCCAAATAACGTGAGACATTAGGATATATAAGATCAAACAAATCGAAATAAAGAAATGTAATGCAAGTTGTCTATACGGTTCAAATTGGACATTCCTTGTTACAAATAACTAAATAAATTAAATGCAACTTTTACATTATAAATTCTCCCCTCCACAACAACTCAAACTCCAGCAAAAAAAGACTACGAAAGCAATACGTTGAAAAAATCTATATCCTAATACAACACTGACCAACCCACAATAACTGGAAAACCAACCCCGAAGAGAAAGAAGATTTGTTAGCCTACGATGATTAGCGATTAAAACCTGTAGTGAAAACGCAACAAGTAACCAAGTCAAAAAAAAAAGAAAGTACATCAAAAACATTAGGACTCTCAACAGGAATCCGCATACGCGAGAACCTGGAAGCAAGGTAACATCGTTTAGTAACCTGCTACAGCCTCGCAAACCTAAATCAAAATCGACTGACAGAAAAAGGACAGGACAGTCAGAAATTTGAACAAGCGTCCAGGACTAAGTAGTCCTAAAATCCTAATAAATCCCCAACCCTTGAGTATCAAATCCACCGCTAAATACACCTACGTAGAAAACCCTAAAGGATGGGTTATACAAAACGAGAGAATGATAAGGAAAGGTTAGTTCCCAATTAAGGGTTAGGACCTGCCCTAGAAATCCTATCACGGCCTAAGGTTTCCTCGTTGGAGTAGCGAACGAATGTGTGGCGTCGGAGTCTAAACACACTTCACGCCCTCGCAACAAGGTGTAAAAACGCGCCCCCCCCAACGTTAGTCCACACTAGCACGTCACTGCAACCAGTACTCCCTCCCAAGATGAAGATAAGCGTAAAGTTTTGGAACCCTCCAGTTTTGAGAGTTGCTACTCTGAAAACCCAAAGATGAACCCTTCCAACCCAAACAGATGTAAAATAAAGAAAAAAAAGGAAAAGACCCAACATTTTTGTCTAAAAACCAAAACAAAATAATTAGGATAGCTAGCTGTCGTTTGGATTTGTCTACAATCGCCGGTCTATCGCATTGGTTAAAGGTAAACAGCTACCGCTGAGTCAGTTTCCAGGCTACGACCCCCCGAAAGGTATTGGTCGGGGTAAGCTTTAGGCAAAACCAAAGCTCTGTTACCCTCAGATACGATACCCAACAATTCCCAGGCAAAACAGAGCCAGAAAGCAGAAAAAAGAGAAAGTTATAGTAAAAGACAGAGAAGGCTTGATGTTACGCCTGTTCCATCACGTTCTCTACCGCTACCCTACCGTTAAAAACTGTGACCGAAATCTTTGTGAAAGAAAACCGTAAAACAAAGAGGATGCAAACGGATTTAATTAAGACGCATAGTGTTCGAAGACGGCCTTTCCCATGGCAAGATGCAACGTTAACGAAACAAAAATATCCAAATCTAAAAATTTAATTACACTGATAAAGATTAACTTGTTGAAACCGAATAATAAAACTGTCTATCGGAAGTAATAAATTATAAAGTAGATTCCAAATGTAATATACAAAATTCAACATGAATCAAATGCAAATGCACTAAAAACGTACTTAATACAATAAACTTTTAAACAAACTAAAGATAAACAAGTTGCAAAAATATATCAAACTATAATAGTATCCCAAAAGGAAATTAGATACAACTGGAATTTTACCAGGACAAAGAAAACGCCAAATCAACGTAAGTGCAAAATACGGATGTTTAACTAGCGTAATAATCTCGAACTAATTGAATACAAAACTTACTAACAAATTTGATTGACAAAGATAAATTTAAAAACGTAAACTAACTTCTGTAAATTAACGTGACATTACTCAAACAATCCCAAAGTACACAAAACAAATAAACAACTCGAATACCGAGTCTTACACAAAAGAAATCGAACAAAATCAAACGACAGTTACAATCTTTTTGCCAAAAAATTGGTGAGTCCGACGTGATTATAGAACAAGTGATAGAGCTCATTTTGACCAAGTCAGATGGTACTACTATGACTAATGAGGAAAAACATATTTCACGAGTAGCAGTAAGAATGTCAGCTTTTTGGAGAAGAAAAGTAAATGTTGGGTTTACGCAAGTAGAACCCCAGTGTGTAACATCTGGAGTGGCAAAGAAAGAAACAAAATATCACTATGGATTCTACGACAATTTCTCGCCGATAGTTTAAGGCGCGAAAATTCGTCGCGGACGATTTCGCACGGGAAAATTTCGCGCTTGCACAACTCTTCTCTTTAACGTAGTGGACAATTGCATTTAAACAATAATTTGGTACAGTAAGTGTTTCTGCAACGATTATAGAATTTAATCCGATCCAAACGGTTGACATAGATCACCCCACGGTCTTTTAGTACTATCAAAACTGAGCATGCGTTTATCGTCATAAGGACTAAGAACAATTTTACTTTGTTTAACTGAGAACACGTTGTGTTGTTTAAATTTGATGAGTCGTTAGCTTCAAAAATCTTTTTATCAAACAAACACTTTTTGTAGTCGTCAAAAATAATTGATTTGATTGAAGACTTTTTAGAGCCCTGGGATTTTTTAATTAGTAATATAGTAATATATGAGTACATCTTTGATTTAAGTCGTACAAATTCTAGCATTATCTTTCCATTAGTTTCATCTTTCATGAATCCAGGTTGTGTTTTAATTTTTGGTTGTATTTCGACTGGACCCAAAATTACGCCTCGTAGTTGGTGTAAACAAACAATGTGTTTAATCGTACGTGATTCCAAATTATCGACTCGATGTACTTAATAGACTAGACATACAGATTCCAAAAGGACAGACTCGAGGCAGTCACCCAAATCGCTAAGATGCTACGATAAAGAAAAATCGCGTTGTAAAAATATAAGTTAATTTTTACCCTACGAAAACCCTCAAAGTTATTTGTCAATATTTAAGTTGAACCTTAATTATCCTTCTACCACAAAATTGACATAAAGTAAAAAACTCATTAAAAAACAAAAAAAACTATAATAAAATAAGAATAATAGTTGAAAAACAAAACAATATAATCAGACAAAGCACTGAAAAAAGCAGCCATTCAAGTATTTAGGTGTTTTAATAGATGAACAGAAAAATATAAAAAAAGCTTTTTTTAGTTGTTTGCATACATCGAGATCATATTGACATCATATCGGCACCATATCGACATCGACGTCACATCGACGTCACACCAACGTCATATCGATATCATATCGACATCACATCAACAACATATGGACATCACACTGACATCACATCGACATTGACATCAAATCGACATCATATCGACATAACATCGACATCGACATATATTATGTTAAAAGTGTTTTTTTTTCGTCGCATCGTTAGGGACAAAATGACAAATTTTAAATACGATTTTTTCTTCCGGTAAAGTTTGAATAACGCGCACATCATCTAGCTTTGTGTGCGCTCAACCAAACTTTGATTGCTAATTATTCACGCACATTCATGCGAGTATCGCACAAAATATTGCTGCGACTTGCATGAAAGTCTCTATTGGGGTAAACATTTATTTTTATTTTTGTGGTTTAATTTAATTCTTCCGTAATTGTCTGTACCGGGTTTCCATATCTCCACGTGTTCTTTGTTTGTGGAGATAATAAGCGGATACTGTGATTGGGAAAATTTCCATGATCACGGCACGTTACCGTAGTTAACGCTATCTACATCTTCGAGTGGTTGGATGCAATTGTCACTGTATTGGAGGTAAGAATTACCAAAATACTATATTAACGATAAAATTCTGTTTTGTGTGTAATAGACGATTAGACGGTGTGCTATGGTTCTCTACATTATCGAGAGTTGTACTTTTGCAGTAAAATTTATAACTATAAATTTATTTGCTGTCAGAATGTAAAAGTTAAGCCGACAAGGTTGCTTTGTTGTACGATGTGTTGCCTAAACAAGGGCTTATTTCATAAGTTGTCTGTGTCATTTCTTCTATTACAGCTTCGGGTAGATTTAAACGGTGTCTCGTACCCTAATCTTTCATCGTTTTGACGCCTTTTAAACTTGTTTTATAATTTAGCGCATCGAAACTCACGATCCAAATCAACTGAGCTAGTAGTCATTATTTAAGTTACGAGAAAATCCTTGTAACAAAATTTGGCACCCAACGTGGGGCTCAATTTCGTGTGGTTTACATTTATTGACTTTTTTACTTCGCTTCCTTCGTGTTGTCACAAAACAATGCTTCGTAATTGACTTACTTATTCTTCTTTTAATAGTACGTTTGCTTAACTTGCTTTAGTTATGGAATCATTTTTTTTTTGTTTAGGTTAGTGGGTTCCTAACCAGACACGTATTGGTGGATTTTTGCTTAGATTAGTTTTTTGTTTTAGGTTTTAGTGTGTTAGCTGTGTATTCTTCAGATGAAGAAGTATTTTTTCGGACGAACGTTTTTTGGTGAAGATCTTTTTTTACTTAAGGAGTTTTTACCTAGAATTAACGAATTGTGTCTGTTTCGTGGAGTTTCACAACATGGACTGTTTTTTTTGGCTTCTAAATAGTTATCAAATAAAACTCTGCTTCTTTTTAGAATCAGAAGACATATTTTGCGTTCTTGGCAGAGTGTGCTGCAATCTTAAAATTAGAGTTTTTGCTTTTAGATGACGATCATCATGTGATGGAGACCATTTGCAAGCGTACGATGGAACCTACTGAATCGATTGGGATGTACGTCGAACATGAACTCTAGCTGTTATTTTAACTTTCTAATATCTGATATGAGTGATATACTTCTAGAACCATCTCTGATTTCTAGGAGTAAGACTGCGGTCGCTTCTGCTAATGCCGTTGCTGGTTTTCGTGATACTTTTTCGCTTCCTTCTTCTGTAACTACTCATGAGTCAAATACTGTCGTTGTAAAAGTGTACGCCCTTTTTGTTCTTTAGCTTCTTTTCTTACGAATTTTTTTTTAATTTCAAGGATTATTCGGTCTACCGTAGTATTTATGCTGGATTTCCAAAGTTTCTGCTTTTCTTTGTCGTTTCTCTCGTTGGTATGTGGTAAAAGATCTTTGGTGTACAGATGTACGTGTTTCTACTTTTGATCTTCCATCTTCCTTCTGTGACTGAGCACCGCAGTGTTAGGAGTACGTTGTCTTCGGTGTCATTTCTACTGCCTCATATGAGATCTAAGGTTGCTGAGTGCATACGCTACTGTTCTTTGTGTTCGAACTCACAAAAACAATCGTATTAGTTCACACCATGTTTTACCAGGTACGATGAGGTTTTCCAATACTGGTGTCGCTACAATGTCTATACGTATACTTAGGGATCGTGCTGTCTCTTCAGACGTAAAAGCAGCTACTTCTCCAGTTGTTTCTAGTTGAGCCTGGCTGTCTCCTTCTTCTAATCGTTCTTTTTTTTTCTCATCAGCGTCGCAAGCGTCGTAAGCGCTAGTTCACTTTTTGGGTTTTAAACTTTCGACCTTTCCTATTCTTTTGGTTTTAATGGTTTGAGTCTTGGGATACGTTGTTGGTATCTTGTTGGTTGTGGTTTGGATGTTGTCTATTTGCTTTCTCTCATTTTGCTGATATTCTTTTCTTTGGTTTTCTGCTATTTTTTTTGGTTTCTATCTTTGTGACCTGCGTTTGAAATTCAGCAGTTTTCTTTTATGACAGACCCCATAAATAGATTCAGCTGGCTGAATTTGCGTTTTTTTTCTTTCTCGATTTGTTAGCTCGGTGTAACCATCGTTTAAAATCGATTGGTTGTTTGAGTAATCTTTGGTAATGGACACAGTATTCTGAATTTGTTTTAATGTGATTTTAGATTAAGTTTAATAAGTTATTTTACGATTTTAAATTCAAAGTTACAATTTAAATTGTTGATAAAGTTTTGTATTTTGTTACGCCGTGAACCATCTGATTTCGCGATTTTGTTTATTAAGTATTTCACTTGGTTTGTTGAGAATTCCAGTTGTAATTTATGTTTCCTTTCTGAGATATAATCGTAATTAAATATATTTTCGTCGTTTGTTTATTTTAAGTTGGTTCAAAAGTTCTTTGTTCAAGTGCATTCTCAGTACAGTCGTACTTTGAATTCTTTGAGTCAATCGTTTAGATTACGTGGAAAAATTAAGTCATTATCTTAATTTATTAGGCAGTTTAAATTCTTGTAATATAATATTTTGTCAATTTGACACTTTCACGTACAAGCGAAATGCCGTGTCCAAATGCTATAAATATGACGTAATGGGGACTGATTATTATCGTGTAGTGACCCGCGATTGAAATGCAATAAAAGCTTTGAATTTGAGCCGATTGAATTATGACTAACGTTAAATTTAATTATTTCAAGGAACACTTAAAGTGTTTGCGCGAAGTTAAAATAAATTAACTTTGTTTTGGTGCGTTTGAAAAGTAAATCGTATTCCCGAATATAAGATAATGTAACGAATTATAAACTATATTTTGTTTAGTTCGAATTAAAGTTCGGACATATATTGTATAACCTGTATTGTTCTTAGTTATTTGAATTGTTTAATTTCTTATGCGGTCAAGGCCTTGAAATTTATTGGCGTTATGTTTTATTTGAAAACGTCGAGTTAACGCTATTATAGTAGCATTTTCTTTTTATAAATTTGTAATTTAATGTTTTGTGTGTAGATTGTTCATTTTTGTTTGGTTTTGCTTAAGATTATTTCATTTCTTTTATTGAAATTTGTTTACTATTCATTACTATTTTTTTTTGTTTTTTTGTTTTATTGTTTCATTCAATAAATGTTATATTGTTAAATGTAAAGAGCTTTTATTCATTTAGCCGCCGCATACGTAAACTTTTGTTTGTAAGTGTATTTCAGAATAGTTACAACTCAAGGTAAGTTCCGGGGTTGTAACCAACCAGATGAGCTTTCGGATAATCAGGGGTTTGAAAGCTACCCTCATCGTGACCTTGATTGGCGCCCTTAACGATTTTTTGACTATTTTACCGTTTTAGTTCAATTTTACGTCGATCGCGTTTCCAATTCTTCACGGAATTTTAAATTACAACCCACCCCCTTCTCCATTGAGCTAGTGGCACAACATCGTTTATGTTACCCCATTTCAGGCAGTAACTTTGTGTTAACTTTGGCATGTAACATCTTCTTATCTTACTTCAGGACAGACTACCTTTGCGTCTGTATATAATTATCTCCACTTAATCGGCTTTTTTAGATTGGTACGTTATGTATAGTATTTTTCTTGCTTCTTGATTTGGTTTTTCTTTTTCTTGAGTTTCCTATTCCGCTTAAGTTTTGCAGTAAACTTGTCAATTTAGGATAGCAATTGGTACGTTCTATCTAACTGTGATATCTTTTTGTTTTTTTATATATTTAGGGTGGTTGGTTTGTCACTCTCTTTTAGTTCTTCTATAGGGTAAAAAACGTATGAGGCATTTACATCGAACCTTATCTTTCTTCGTCTTTCCCTACCCTTCCTACTTTGAATTTTTTCCTTATTGGGTCTAAGGCTTTTCTAGGTGCCAATCACTTCTTTCTTTTGATTCTTTTTATGGTTTGCTTCTAGAGCGGTTGGTTGAACATTGAAGGGTTGGTTTAGTTCTCTACATTATCGAGAGTTGTACTTTTGGAGTAAAATTTATAACTATAAATTTATTTGCTGTCGAAATGTAAAATTTAGGTTGAGAAGATCATTTTGTTGTAGCGCACGTACGTGTTGCCTAACCGAAGGCTTATTTCAACTTACGTGCTAGCGTTTGGTCGCACTTATATAAATAAATATATATCTTCTGCTATCGATGAACTGTCTGTGATAAAATAAATATACTCGTTACAACTTTTGTCTTGTCGTTTGTTCTATTGCAGCTTCGGGTAGATTTAAACGGTGTCTCCCACCCTAATTTTTCATTATTTTGGCACTTTTTTTAACTTGTTTTATAATATAGCACGTCGAAACTCACGTTCCAATCACCGAATCAACTGAGTTAGTCGTCACTAACTCAACATATCAACATCGTATCGACATCGAAATCACATCGACATTACATCGACATCATATTGACATTGATATCACATCAACATCATATCGACACCGAAAAAATTGATTATTTTATGTTAGATGTTTTGTTAAAATTATTTATTTATAAATGCATGTGTAAATGTTTTTAAAACAAATAACTATGCGTTTAATCCGAACTTTAGTTATATCAAATATTTACATTTCTTAATGGATTGCAAATACACACAAACTGTATTTGTCGTTACTTTTAACGATCGTGTGATGTTAAAAAAATAATTTTACTTACTAATAGTAGTTTCAAATATACATTTTTATAAATAGAATTTACGAAGACTAATCTAGTGTAAGTTAGACATTAAATTCCACATTTCTAGAGGATTGTAACTTCTAAAGTTCGTTCATAATGTTGAAAAGTTTAAAGTTCTCATATTAATCACTACGATTATTAAAACAATTACAGTATTCTAGAAATTTAACACTTATTTACACGTTTGTGTTTGCAAACAAACTAAAAGACTTTAAGAAATGTAGTTCAAAGATTTTTATTTTGCGCTGTGCTTTTTTCTTAAAAGCTTTTGTGTAATGTGGTTTTCTAGCTATAGGTTTTGATTTCGTACATAAAAGGTATTATATACAAAAGGACAACAAAAGTTACGTACCCACATAATAACACACATAAATACTGCATTGGATAAAAGAACAGCCATCGCTGGAAGTTGATAAATCCAATCTGATACATGTGGCGTCCATGGGCAACTTCTTATTATTTCTCCCGCCTGGAAAATGAAAAACAAAAAGTATAATATTTATGTGTTGATTCAATGTGTTTAAATTTAGAACAAATGTAAACAACTTGGTTACATTAAAAAGGACATTCACATTTAAGATAAAAATGTTTCTGTCAATTAAACATCACTAAAGACAAAATCAATACGTTGAAATTCTGATCGAGTTTCACATATATTGAATTCCCCTATATCAAATTATCCTTCTACGCATTACTAACTAAGATTTTAGTTTTGGACTAAAATATGTATTACAATAATGTATCAAAAGTTACTATAAGTATTTTAATTATTAACTTAACATATAAAGGATTTTGCTAGATGTGAAACTGAAAAATTCAAAAACTAAAAGAAACTTTTTTTGTTCACGTCATGTTATTCAACTTAAATAAAAAAAAAATTAAACTAGTCAGCCTCACCCACATAAGGTCACGGAAAAAGTAAAACTTCTTTGCTAATTATTTTTTTTAATTTTTATTTATTGATGCAAAAGTAAAATGTTTTTGGTACTCTGCCATTTTAAATTAATTTTGTATACTATATGAGGCTTTATATTCTATATAAAATTTATGTATACAACTCTCATTTGAAAAAAAAATTCACTCGCCAATTAAGTTAATTAAAAATTAAATAAAAAAGAATACGTGGATAGTCACAACAAAATTAAAGGTTAGAAATAGAAAAGTAAAATATACAAAAGCAGTTATAAAAATACATACTAATTCCTGTATATAATTACTAATTTTTTGTGTACCTTCACGTTACGTTAAATCGTAGTAGCTTGTTTAAAATAAAAAGCAAAAGTCTTACCTTCTTATCATCATCTGTAAGTAGAAAACTTCTTGTTATCCCCCAAATTAAAACAAACACCATTGGAATACCTAAAACATGTTTTAAGGTTTATTAAAAATTAAAATTAAATTAACATTTATGCTAAGGTGGATCTTTAACACATGATCTGTAGTTTGATAGTACTTACCCCAACCGATAGTTGCGTAAATTGGCAACCTAATATTATCTCCTGTAAACGTTTTCACAACCAAAATATGTAAATACAAACCTAAAATAAACGTAATTAAAATAATTTTTGTTAAATCATGTTTTTACAATTTAATAAAATTACAAAAATAATTTTAGATAACCAATAAAAGAAAATTTACTCATATCTCTAAGTGTAGTGTCAGTTCATTTTTTTGGATTTTTTTTTAAGTTTTAACTTTGACGATTGTATTTTACAAACTTTTTTAATCTTTATTGTTTTGTATTATTTATAAACTTTGTTACGTTTTTTTTCCTTGTAACAAAAAAAGAACGACGGCTAACTCAGTAGTTTCAGAGATAGAGTCTCCAAAACGATGAAAAACTAAAATGGGAGACACCGTTTAAATCTACCCGCAGATGAAAAGGAATAAATGACAAGACAAAAGTGGCACGTAGATCAGTATCCCAGACAAGATAAAAACTACGCCTTTGCCTAGGCAACACGTCGTAGAGCAAAGTGGGATAGTTGGCCTAACTTTTACATTACAAAGAAGGAATGCCTTTACATTTGTAAATTAAAATACAAAAGTACCCACATCGAAGATTTAGATAATCAAAGCGCACCGTATAGTGATATGACACAACAAAACGATTTTGTAATTAATTGTGTTAACCTAAAATATACGTACGGCCAATCTACAATTAACATGATCACCAAAACACTAAGAATTAAAAATATAAAGCGTAATACTTATAATTAGTTTTTCTCAAGTAAGGGACTAGCTAGTACATACGGCGTTATCACAAGTAAATCCTTTTTTTATTCATACGATCACTAAAAATAAGCAAATGGGCAGAGTTTCTTTCCAATTAACTTCGTAATTTAGGTAATTGTTTTCTTCAATACGATTGTATTCAAGCCGTCGAAAGTGTAAGTGGTGTCAATTCTAGTGACGTGACATGAAAATATTCTAATTGAAACTCCACAGATAAGGAACACAGGAGGAGGTATGCAAACCCGCTACATGCAATCACGAAAGAATCGAGTTAAATCGGTATACAAGAAATACGTGCTTACCCCTAATAGACTTACCCTAAATTCGCTGCAATCTCCTAACGCCTTGTTGGGCGTATACAACGCTAGACGAAGTCTGCGTCTTTCGAACTTTTATCGGAAGAATGCAATGAATTCGTGTTTGACAATTTGACAGACTAGCCCTACTCCAACAACGAAAAGTAGGCGTACCGAGGATAAATTTTATACTAGAGAATTTTTAACATACTTATTATTATTATATAAAACCAACTTTAAAAATAAAATTATTATAAACAATGAATTTTTGTAAATTCCTTTAAATTTAATCATTTTGTAATATGACATTTTTTCAGTAATTCTATTTTGGGAATAATAAAAACTGTTGATATGTAAAAATACAGCGAGAGAAGTAGATCATGGGGCATCCAAAAAAAAAAACAATTTTTAAATTAACAATATATTGAAGAAATATAAACTTGTAGTACAAAATTAATTATTTTTTGAAGATACACTTGTATTTATTGTTTAGTTTTCAATTTTATTCAGTTTGTTTAAAATTATACTAATAATAACAACGTTACATCTAATGGCGCCCAACGTGGGGCTGTTTCAACGCAATTTTAAAATTAACAAATTGTGCAAATGGTACTAGAAACCTATAAAAAAATTTGTAAAACTTCGATGGTGCAATAAACGTAAGAAAAAACTTATCGTAAGTACAACTTATTTGTAGATGTCGTTTTGTGGGAAATCTCACGCACAAAATGTGCCTATCATTTTCTGCAATTGTAACCATTTATCTGCAGTTAATTTTTCGAATTAAAATTTAAAAGTTACATTCTAATTTTATCCACGAACAATGTTTATGTCGCATAAGTTACGAAGCCGTAATACCAAAAATTCGACTTCTATAAAAATTTAGTCTGATACACAAAATTTGAATCAATTTATGACTGATAAACAATTGGAAATATTCCTGCGTTAAAAAAATTTAGTACCGTATCTTCTGCTGTATGAATTTTGCCAAGGCTTAAATGTGATTTACGAGTAGGAGGTTACTGGTCATCATTTTTCGCATGTTAAATATTCGCTGGGGTAAGAATGTACTTTTATTTTACTACGCGATTTACTCGTTGGTAGAGCATTAGTTCGAGTGAAAAACACGATGCCAGTAAAGATTTTGAATGTCAACTCAAATCCAGTAACGTTGAAAAAGAAGAACGTGGTAGGGCAATGCACGCCAGTATCTCAAATTGTGAGATGCGTGAATTCTAGTGAAGCAACGTTGGCGAAAAAGTGCCTACAATATCTATTAGACATTCTTACCTCCAAGTGCCAAAACTTCAACTAAGACCAGCTGTTAAGTTAAAGTGTTGACCCAGCAGTATCAAGATGTGTGAATAAAGAAATAACGTGGTAAAGTACAAAATTAATACCGTAAACGCTCGGCCGATAAGACAATATCCACGCCAACTTTCTTTGGCAAACGAAAAGAAGCTGAACTAATAATTAGGGATATGAAGAGAGAAAGTATGTTTGAACTTTCAAATAGTTGATGGGCATCCTCACTGGTGCTAGTAAAGAAGAAAGACGGATCAACGAGGTTTTGCGTAGACTACAGACAGCTTAACGACGTGTCTTAAATAACAGCTAACCCTTATCGACAATTGACGACGCTTTATGCACCTGTCAGGATGTCAGTAGTTTTCTACGTTGCATTTAAAAAGTGGTTAGTGGCAGGTAGAGTTAAAACCCAAGTACCGCGAAAAACGATTTTTACGATTGCAACTGGTTTGTGGCAGTTTACGGCGATGCCCTTCGGTTTGTGTAACGTTCCAGCAATGTTCGAGTGTTTGATGCAGACAATCTTGCGCGGGTTGTCTTGAAAGACGTACTTGGTTTAATTAGACAACTTGGTCGTGGTTGGAAGATTGTTTGAAGAACGTTTGAACAACTTAAAAGAAGTATTCTAACGACTATGTGGGTCAAAAACTGAGTCCAAAGAAGTGCTATGTATTTAAGAAGGAAGTGCATTACCTTGGCCACGTTGTATCTAGAAATGGAGCAAAGACTGTCTCAGGTAAAGTTCAAGAAGTGCAAACATGACCAAGCCCAAACGACAAACATCAGGTCCGAAGATTTCTTGGGTTGTGCACATATTATACGATTTGCCAATATTGCCAAATCATTGACAAAACTGACCAAAGAAAGAATAGAATTTAGCTGGAATGAAAACTGCACAAAAACAGGCCTTAGTCAATTCGCTAATTTTAAGTAATCCAAGAAAATTCGTTTTAGGGACCGATGCTTGTAATCTGGCCATAGGTGCAGTCCTTTCACAGGTGCAAAATGAACAAGAAAAAGTTATTGCATATTTTAGTAAGGTTAGCAGTCGTCAAGTCCATAAAACACATCTACAAATGTTTGTATGAACTAAAAAAATGGCTGTTCCCAAAATCTTATTCAGGAAATAAATACATCTTAGTGGTGATGGATTATTTCACGAAATTGACGAATGCGCCATACCTAATTAAGAAACAGCTATAGTCGCAGGCTTATTACTGAATAAGTTTTACTGCTGGTTTGGAATTACATTCCGACCAAAGCCGCAACTATGAGTTTGTGCTGTTAGGAATTAAAAAATCTAGGACGACGTCACTCCATTCTCAATCTCGTGGCATGATTAAACAATTGAATCGAACAATGGGAAAGTACTTAGCCAAAGTAGTGTCCGAACACCAAAGAGATTGGGATCAGAACTTGCTTTTCCTAATGACATACCAGTCATCTGTTTACAAAAGCACAGGCCAAACATTATCCTCTGTGCTTGGTCGCAAAATACGACTGCCGTGCGACCTCCAATTTGCACGAAAACCGAAAGAAAAAGTTGCTGGAGAAGATTACGTCAGCAGGTTGATGAAGATGCTACACGAAGTACATGAGGCGGTCCGTAAAAACACCCAAATTCCTAGCGACAGAATGGACACCAGATATGACGTCGAGGCACAAAACGGTGGGTTTCAATCTGGCTACTTGGGGTGGTTGTATAATCCTCAAAGAAGACGCGCTGCAGAAGCAATGGGTAAGCCATATGAAGTTACAAAACGTATTAATGACGTCATATATTGCATTTAAAAACCACCCAGACGCAAGCCAAAAGTGGTTCACATTGATTGTTTAGGCCCGTTAGTTATGTTAAAAGTGGCTTGGTGTGATTTTCGTCTCGTATAAGTTTCGTCCACTTTTCGCTGCATGGACAGGCGTGCGCCGTGGAGTGGTTGCTTTTGACAGATAGAATTTTTCTAAGAGAAAAAAACTATTTTTCCGCTGACCGTGGTTTGCTTCGCATATATGGTCTACCCTAAACGCCGAGCGAAGTTTTCACTTCTAAATTTTCTCACTCATCTGTGTTATAAATAAATGTCGCATTTTTGCTGCTTTTGTGAAAACCTTTCTGGGGTAAGCATAGACTCATATTTTTGTGATTTACATAGATTTTCCCGTAATTGTCACAGCGATTTACGATACCGCCACGTGTTGGGTTAATTTGGAGTGATTCATGCTAATCTATTATCTTCCGATGGAGGTTATAATTAGAATACGTACTAAAAAAGGCTCTTGGTTAATTAAGCCACTTCCAGAACAATCTAGAGATAAATCGTAGTTCGAATAACCTTGGAGGCACACCTGAAATAAGAATAGTGGAAACAACTCGGATGCTTGACGCATTTGATTACGAGTCATTGTTTGTCGATAAACAATTTGCTTGTGATACGATCCTATATTTAATGTTTACTTTATTTTGAAACATGCAGATTGCTATTCGCATGAGGTGGCCAATCGTAAGTACCTTTTTTTTACTTCTCATTAATTTGCGTATTTGTTAAACGTGACATACGTGGGACTTAGATATAGATATTATTACAATTAACGCATGCAGATCCTTGTTTCTCTGGTTTCAATTTCCGCTAAATGCAATTTGTTACGTGTGCGAAGTCACTAGATTCGTACTAAATCGACGTTTAACTCTAAAATTACGTATTACGTAATTTTGTTATATTATACTACAAAAATTTTATGTGTGGAGTGTTGCCTACCTTCCAGGACTTCTATTAGCGCTATAACTGTGATATTTATAGAAATTATGCTTTGTTTACATAATTCTTGTAACCTCTTCTTCTCTCATTGTTAGAAATAAATATATTTGTCGTTATAACGAGTATTTTGTCATTTATTATATTTCATGTAAGATAGATTTAAGAGTGTCTACCATTTTAGTTCCATCCGCCTCGGCACCTTTTTAACTTATTTTATAATTTAGCACCACGAAGCATACGATCCAAATCTTAGTTAGTCGCAAGTTATTCGGATATAAGAAAATCCTCGTAATACGTTTGCTGACGTCAACAACGTTACACTAGATTAGGTCCAAACCAGAATAATAACAAGTAGAACCAGGAATCCAGTCGATGAAATATACTTCAATAAGTTTATGAATATGTACGGAGGTTCTGAAAAGGCTAGAATCGGAGGTACAAACAAGGAACAACAACACCTGTTCCAAATACGAAAAGATAACACTATTGTACATTGCGTGAGCAAGGATTTTAAGATGTGCTGAGGAGTTGCAGTCGTATTTAAGAAGTTTGGACACCTAAATGAACTATAATGACAGCAACTGGCGGTCAAAATAGTTTTAAAAGCACGTGATGACTGACGCTTTCTTTTCCATCTGGTCACCCAGAAGTTCTCACGCGCAAAGCTGTTGTACAAAAATCTATGGCGAGCATTATGGAATCTTAAGAGAGAAACTGAGTTCCACATCATTAAGACATTGGCAGTACCTAAGCTTAGTTGTGGCTTAAATTCGAAATATAATAGAGGTCAACTTCGAGGAACAAGTGTTCGTCTGCAGTTAGCAACCAAGTAGAATATCGAGTCAGGAAAAGTCAATTGACTGCTCCTTTTATGCTTCCGGAAGTTGCTAAAATGGCGAAACCTGCCGCTATCGCCACGATACTTTCTACCGGTGGCGCATCCAGTTTCCTGTTCTGGGACAAAACAGTCTTAAGACGGGGGTAGTGAAGCGTTCTCGAAGTGATTGGAAACTTTGAAAATATGATCGAAAAAAACATTCTGGATGCAAATAACGTTGTAGTGCTTATGAATTCTTTATTCTTTACACTCTTAAATCACAACGTTTGCAATATTTACAACATGCATTTGAGTTAACGGACGGGCACGGAAGAGAGCTTGTCGAGCCTTTTTCGGGTTTTTTAAGGGTTCAGCCGGCGCTGGCTATTGTAAAGTCACTTTGCTACTCGGGTCTCTTCACTCCATAGACCCTACAACGGAAGTATGTTCAAAGTATTAAAAGAAAGCTGGAGTCAGTTCTTCGAATCGAATTGGAAGAAGTGTTAAACTTTAAAGTTTAAATTTTTAGCGTGTGTGTTAAGATGAATAGATAAAGTGCCCGTGTCAGTAAAAAATAAATATAACGGCGTATAAGCGTACGTGCTTTTAATGTAAAGAAATATCGGCTTAGATAAACAGAAGTTATCCTATCCGCGGACACTATTTTTTGAGTGATAGTAAAAAATACTTCTAAACAAAGCTAAATGGCCGATGGCGTTCCAGTTATTCCCTCCAACTTTTAAACTTTAGATTAAAACCGACGTTTTTAAGAACTTCATGAAAGGTTAGCCCATGAGTTAAATTTTCCTAGTTATTTTCCGGGACGGATACCGAAAACCGAAAGAGGATAGTGTAACATCAATAAAATTCTAATTAAGTGGGTGTAAAAGTTTAGTTTCAAATTTTACATCTTAGAATGAATAGATTTGGGATCAGTAGAACACTGACCGAAACTGTAGACTTGAATTATTATTTTCAGATTAAATCGATTGATACAGGGATAGTACTTGTGCTAACACCTGTGGGTTTAGTTCTCTTTCAGCAAATTAACTTTTAGCAACTATCCCGAAGTTTTGCACTAGCTAGTCGCAGACTTCCGAGGAGAAGTAACCGTGAGTACTTTGTCGGTCGGTTGTATCTCCGACTATACGTATATGCTCTGTCGTTATCACAATTAACTACCAGTTTGCGTTGTATTTATAAAATCAGAATAGACGATGCGCTGTGGTTCTCGACGTTATCGAGAGTTACGTTTGCAAATTGAAATTTATTAGTACAAATTGTTTTATACTTGTTGTCGGAATGTGAATGTTTTTGACAACGAATTTGCTTTACTGTACGACGTGTTGCACAACCAAAAAGGGGGGTTTACTTTTTATTGTGTATGTAACATCGACCGACGTTCTAACATTTATATAAAAATACTTTGTTCTTTAACTTTGTCCGTGATATAATAACATACTTTGCTCTACTAGATACATGTTGTCTTTTATTCTCTTACAGCTTGGGGTAGATTTAAACGGAGTATATACACTTATTTTCCTTTTCTCCGTTTTATTGCCCTTATAAACTTATTTTATAATTCGGCACCACAAAGCTTACGACTCAATCTCCGGAAGTATCTGAGTTAGTCGGTACTAATAAAGTTACGAGAAAATCCACGTAAAAAACGATAAAGGGATTGGGCAAGAAACGTGTAATTGAAGTCAATCAATTTTAGAAAAAATAAAAATAAAAAAACGTTTTTTGCAGGTACAAATTGTTAATATAAAATAACTTTTAACAAAATACTAAGTATATTTTGAAAATTGACAACAAACTTATTATGGGATTTTTTCTTAACGGGAGCAGCTAATAAGTTTGACATTTTACATAAAATACGCATATAATTATTATCAAAGTAAATGGCAAACAACATTTTAAAAGTCTTTTTTGTAGTAGAATTTAATATCATAACCATAAAGTGTTAATAAACAATTTTATTGATATATTAAATGAGCAATAAAAAGTAGTCACACGTTTTTAATTAAAAACCATCAATATGTTTATATTTTAAAACTTAAATCACTATTTTCAATATTTATTTATTATTTTTTGTTAGGTTTTTTGTAGTTATTTTAATAATAAAATATTTTATCGTAAAAGTAATACTAAACGAATCATTCTGTTGTTATATTTTTCATTTTATCAATCTATAACTTCTGATAGAACTCTAAAATTATTGTAGTAAAAATTACATCACTGAATTATTATTAACAAAGAAAAAAATTAGATTATGTAGTACATTAACTAATATAACAATAAAATTTTTTTATTAAAATTATTATTATGTCAAATAATATAAATTAATCAGTTTTTATTTATATATTTAAGTTAACATGTTTCGAAGCTCATCTTCAGAATGTTAATTTTTTGAAAAATGTCTTTGCCACCTCGTCGCTTTGCCGCTCACGCCGCCCTTTTGGAAAAATGGCGCCTAATAGCAGTTTTTTGACAATATCTCCTTGGCGACTCATTTTATGGTAAAAACATTTACATACAAAAGTAAACAAGAGAAAATTTCCTACAATTTATCTATTAACCATTTTTTTTGTACAATTAATAGTTTTGGCGTACGAGTGCCGCAAAGTATACTTCAATATGCGTTTTGGCTAATAAACTCATTTCCACATCACCTTGAGGTAGAGTAAGCGGCGTGTTTTTTTGTAGGCTTAATCCACATGTAATGCACAATTTTGAAATTTAGCGCAATCTTCTTCGGTTTGCTCTTCCCGATGGATCAGGCGTTGCGAGTTCGTCTTCGGTATCGATCAAGACGGTTATGTGACGTTTCGCCCCCACCGTTTGGCCCCCACCGTTTTGCCTCCACTGTTTCGCCCCCGCTGTTTCGTTTCTGGTACCGATTCGCCCCCACCGTTTCGCACCTGCCGTTTTGCCACCGGTCCTGATTCGCCCTCGACTCATTTAGCCAATGTAATCAGTAAACTTTAATAACAATGATACGAATTTTTTTCATTTCTTTAACCCTTATTATCCTAGCGTTACATATATGTAATGCAAATTAGCGGTATTTGTTTTACCATTCCTGTACTTTTTACAGCCGTTTTTGATAGATAGCGCCACTATAACGTTTGGTCTACTATATTTACACGTGCTTCTTGTAACGGTTTTGTGTATCAAGTAGTTATATTGAATTTTGTGAATTAATTTGTATACGTGTGAATATCTACTTTTGTGAAAATGGACGTTCAATTTCTGTAAGTATTGTAATTCTTAGGTCGCTAAATATTATGACTTCAAATAATGTTATTTAGATAGTAATATCGTTAGTCTTTTATTGTTCACGTCTATATCGAGTCAAAAGGTGTTGGTTGTTTCTTTACAGGCCATTGTATTGTGGTGTTACATATAAGTAACACTAGGACAATGTGCTACCAAATAATTCTATAAAATATTCTATGTTATAAATTTTGTTATGCAATTAATTCGTGCATCTAAATCTAAGCTGTTTACATTTTTCATTAGTGATGGTCTAACCTTGGAGGAAGCTTTACAAATTGCTTACGAAGATGACGAAGTTAATGCTATTTATACAGAACCTCCAGAAGTAAATATACTTATACTGATGAGGACTCGGGTAACGAAGATGAAGATGGTGATTTGGATCACCTATCTGGTCGACAGCTACGTGCTCAGGCCGAAGTAAAGCAGAAAGGTGAAGTGAGCGAGGAGAAGGTACCAGTGAATATAAAAAGTAACAGAGCGAAAGGCAAAAAAGGAAACAGAAAGTTTTCGTGGCTCGATGGAGATATTGTTCTTTCTAAAAAAGAATTTCCCGTTCCCGACTTTATGCAATATGCAGAGCTGGATCCTACTGAACTTTTCGAATTATTTTGGGATAATAAACTTTTTTGTTACTTACAACAATGATTTTGAGTGGTTACGACAGCAAACCAGGGAAACGATACTATTGGGATTCGCAAGCAGATATGGGAAATCCGATGGTTCAAAATGGTATGCGAAGGAATAGGTTTGAGCAGATCATGAGATTTATACACTTGGTGGATAATAATAAAGTCGACACATCCGATAAGGCATGGAAAATTCGCCCGCTAATGGACTACTTGAAAGAGAAGTTTTTACACTATTTTACACCAGAAGAAGATTTGGACTACGACGAATCAATGGTCAAATACTTTGGTCGACACGGGTTATCCGTGGGAAACCTATTCGCTTCGGATTCAAAATGTGGTCTTTGAACACAAAATGTGGATACCTTGTGAATTTCGACATCTATCAAGGGAAGAATCCAAGAAGTATTGAAAATGGCGAAATACTGTATGGAAAATAAACTGATCCGTTAATTCACATGCTTGGAGAACTTCCTGCTGATAAACAGAATTTACCATATAAACTTTACGTGGACAATTTGTTTACCAGCGTCAATCTGCTTGAAGATCTGCGGGAAAAAGGTATTTGGTGTACCGGAACCATTAGAGAAAATCGAGTGCCCAAAAACATATCTTTTAGTCAGAAGAATTGTTTTAAAAAAGAATCCCACCGAGGTGACTTACAAACAATAGTCGATCGCAATAGTGGGATCATGTTTGTATGCTGGTCTGATAACAACGTCGTGACATGTGCTTTAACGTGTTTTGGGAAGGAACCAATTTCTTACGTTAAACGGTTTTTCCAAAAAGACAAAAAAGTTATCCAGGTACCACGACCTTATTTAGTAGCAAAATATAGTAGTTCAATGGGCGGAACAGATCGAATGGACCAAAATGTATCGAGATACAGAATTGGTATTAGATCAAAAAAATGGTGGTGGCCACTATTTACGTGGTTACTTGACGTTTCTTTAGAGAATGCATGGTATGTTTACAACAAAACCGGAAAATCGTCAAAGCAGCTAGAATTTCGAAGAAATATAGCTACCACTTATATTATAAGATATGGCACAGAATCTAAAGGGGCAGGAAGACCCAAGTCATGCTTGTTGAATTCTAACAGAGCGAACACCGATATACGTTACGATCAACTGAATCACATTTTGGTTTACATTCCAAATAAAAAAAGAAGACGTTGTGCTTATGAAGGCTGCACTTCCAGCGTTCGAACCATGTGTAGAAAATGTGATCTGGGTCTCTGCATAGATTGTAATTTCCCATTTCATACAAAATAACACCCTGTATAAATATTTTATGTATGTATTTTTGTGCTTTCTCATTATAAATAAAATTTCTTAAAGTAGCAATTGATGTATCATTTTGCATACATAATATCCTAGCGTTACACATATGTGACAGCTTATAAAACACACCCTGTATATTTTTTGAAGTGGATAACGGGTAATATGTGTTCCTTAGTATTAATAATTAATAATAGTATAATTTTTTTAATTAATAACCAAAATCGTAGATATAAAATTTGTAGGGCGTCTTTAAATGCTAATTAACGTACATGAATTCGACCTATTGTCTTTCAATGTGCGGTAGAAATCCCCTACATAATAGGCATTTTCTGAATTACGGGATTAGTGATTGTTGTTAATGCGTGGCTATTGATATTGCTCATAAAGCAAGATCATTTAGGTAAATAACTTTGTGAAAATAAAATGTTTAGTGCCACACAAGTATAAATACGTTCAAATCTTACCCAAAACGATCAGTCCTTTAATGTTATTTATTGAGTGTAGTGCATTAAATTATAGTGACAAGATGAGTTTCGTTTTTTCAAAGCGAGGAGTAAGAAAATTTGTTGACGAAGAAAACTATATTTATGTTTTTTCGAAATACACGATCGACAGAAATCATTCAATATGGGTATGTGAAAAACGTAACGAATGTAATGGTAGAGTTGGGGACTATTGGCAACTCCATCAACGTTGCAAAGATTGTTACCGGACAAACGCATGCAGCCCAAACCGGAAGACCAGCGGCAATTCGCGTTTTATCAGAAATGAAAGATCGAGCTCAGAATAATCGTGAGAATCCACAGCAGATCATGGCGACTGTTTTAGAAAATGTACATGCTAATGAGTCAACACTACTCCCAAAAAAAATTACTTTAGAAAAGGCATTCAGAGAAAGAGAAAAGATGAAGGCATGCCCCCAGTGCCTACAGACTCGGAAAACTTAATTGTACCTCAGGCCTATCAAACTATTGAAACCGATGGACACATAGAACAATTTCTTCTCTATGATTCACAAAACGAATTGCTTTCTCAGAGAATTTTAATATTTTCAACCCAAGAAAATTTCAGATTGCTATCTGCTAGCGAAAACTGGTACGTAAAAAATATTTATTAAATAATACATATTACAAAATATTTTAAAATTCAAAATTATGAGCAATTCCTAACAAATAGACGTAGGGAAAATTAACCCCCTTCCCCACCAACGCAAAATGAATTATCATTTATTTTATAATTTAGTGCTAATTAGTTGCTAATTTAGTGCTAAGCTCTAAAATTAAGTGCTCGACCGATTTGGCAGAAAATTGAGTTTATATTGGGGGGTGCTGACTTAACATTAAGCTGAACCCCCCCCCCATTAAAAAAAAACCAATACTATGAATACTAATCGAAAAATAAAACCAGCAATATTATGTATCCTCCATTGATCACTTATATACAAAAACACCATTTTGTTGAATTTAGGATAAAACTCAAATATTTCGGAATTATATTAGCGGTTTCTTAAAGCACCTATTTAGCACTTAATTATTGCAGGTTTTATTTTTCGATTAGTATTCATAGTATTGGTTTTTTTGAATAGAGGGGGGGGGTTCAGCTTAATGTTAAGTCAGCACCCCCCAACATAAACTCAATTTTCTGCCAAATCGGTCGAGCACTTAATTTTAGAGCTTAGCACTAAATTAGCACCTAATTAGCACTAAATTATAAAATAAATGATAATTCATTTTGCGTTGGTGGGGGGGGGGGCTAATTTTCCCTACGTCTATTTGTTAGGAATTGCTCATAATTTTGAATTTTAAAATATTTTGTAATAATTATTATTTAATAAATATTTTTTCAAAATTCTCTATTACTTTCGGGGGCGAAACGGTCGAGGGTGAAACGGTATGGGGGCGAAACATCCAGAAGCGAAACGGCAGGGGCAAAACGTCCCCATCCTATTAAGACGTCACAGACCGAAATTTCATCCGCATCTTCTCTGATGGGATTACCAGACTCATCACAATCCTCTTCGTTTTTGATTCCATCATACGCTTCCTTCCGTTTTTTCCTCTCCATCGCTACCTTGTGATGGAACTTGCGAATTATCACAAAGACGACTACAATTCGTGCATATAACGGAGCATTTTAATCTAGCTTTTCTGCATCCACATTTTTGTTTTTGTTCCATCCCATTGCTCTGCATTTAGTTGATGCCCGCCGTCGATGACATACATGGTATCTCCAAACTTTATGTCTCCAGAATCTTGCTTAAATGCCTTATACATAAAAGATTTAACGCATTTACGTAAGCCTTCGTCATTGAGAAGCGATAATGGAAATGGAGCAAGTTCGTATGTAAGAAACTTTTTAAGTTCTTTTTCAGATTCTTTTGCAATGCAAATTCTTTGGAAAAGTAATAATGGATTAATCGGGTTCTATCCGCATGCCTGCATTCATAACACCAAATGATTTTATTATGTCATTCTGTTTGAATTTCACGGTATCAAAATTGCTGCCAATGATTTTAGAGATGCCAGTACAACCAATTTCATGAGCCATGTGACAAATTATCTTTTCATCTCCGATAACTCCAGTGCTTATTGACATGATATCCTTAACTTTTGGAAAAGGTGGATGTGACACAACCAATCCATCAGTTTTTTTACGTCGTCATTGTCAGGATTAACACGCGAACTTCTCATTTCAACATGTTGATCAGAACTGGAAAAAGCCAACAGCGCAAAACTTTTCAACTTCGTCGCAAATATTGTGCAAGAATGCTATTCCTAAAGTCCACTTCGAAAGCACGCTTTCCTTGACTTCTCGTCCATGATTAAGACCGCCAAGGGATTTTATCGTCCTCATCAATGATTGCTCAATCGCCATATCTGACCACGTGCCACACCAAAATTTGTCGGAACGGCTAATTGTAAAATATCCGTTAGTTGTAAAAAGTATTATTTAACTGTCATTCTTTCCTTCAAATTAGACATGTCATGCAAATATAAATGGCAAGATTTTGCATATAAGAAGTGACCACTGCATGAAAATAAGGCATCATTTTTTGGATAGTGTCAAGATGTAAATTCCAGGTGCCCATTCTTTCTGCTTCGATGAATTGTTTAACAAGTGTAACCATCCGGAAATACTGTACCCATAACTTCGCTATAGCGCTACGTTGTTCAAATTTAACCAACTGATTCTCAAATTTCTAAGCAAATTCTTTGTAGAATTCTTTCTGGTCCGCCTCGAGCACCACTGACCTATCGAAATTATATAAAATTCTTTCTAATTCTGCACTGAGGTCAGGTGTAAAATCTATTGATTGGAGTGCTCTTACCGCACGCGAATAAGCATGTCTTGTCATATACTAAGATAAGAATATCTTCCGGGTTGGTACCGTGTCATTGTTGTTGTAACCAAAGTTGCTAACGTTTTGCCCACTTTTGTAAGGGGCGTCATCAGGGCGTGAGAACCACTACCGAGTTAGGTAACCAACTTGTGAACCAAGCCAAATTCTAAACTCAGTAGAAGTGACTTAGTCTCCGTATATAAAGGAAAAAAATCGTCACGGATGGTTAACCTCGGCTCTGATTGGTTTACGGTTGATTAAAAGCGTGTTTTCGATAAATGATTAACGACCGGTAACCAAACACTACCACAAATTCGTGTAAGTTTTGTGCAATTTAACCTTTCTTAGTCGCTGCCGTGACCACAACATCATTCCTGCATTCCTCAGAATCATGTTCCACATTCAGACACGTTCTTCTAAAAACAACCTACACCGTGCTAGTCCAGCGTTGATACGCGAACGGATTAAGCAAACTAGGCGAGAGTTAGACACCATTTCAAAACAACTCTTTTATCTTCATCTTGAGTTGGCCAACATTCTATCCCCGGATGATTGGAAACTCTTCGACAACATTACTTACCAGCAGTCTGATACCACTCTACGACTAACCACTAAAGGTCATCTCAAAAAGTTTCAATTATTGGAATCCAAGAATCGTATAGTTTCATCCACTACTAACTCCTTAAAGACGGTAGTCAATTTATCTATTTTAGTCCTCACCTCAGAACAGGAATCGGTGCTCTCTAAAGGTTTGAATTTTGCGGTTGCTCCCAAACGCATTCCTAAAGAATATATTTTATGTGCTGTTGAGTCTTCTATAAGACATTTTCCTCGCCACATCTCAGATCCCATTCGTATTAACACTGGCAAAATCCTTGAAACATCTAAAATTCCTAAATCCATATTTCTAAGTCGGAAGAGTCAGCTCTAAAAAGTCTTCGTAATAACCCTGATATTATAGTTCTTCCAGCCGACAAAAGCAACGCTACTGTATTTTTGAACCAATTTGATTATGTTACGAAAATTAATTCGATTTTGTCTGAGGAAACTTACGCTCTTCTAACTCACAACCCCACTCCAAGGATTGAACGTGAGGTTAGCCGAATCATCAAATCTTCCAATCTACTTTCTGAAACTAAACGTCGACTTACCCTATTAGATTCTAAACCACCTCGTCTATACGGACCTCCCAAAATTCACAAACAAGGTATTCCTTTTCGACCTATCGTTAGTACTATCCAATCTCCTACCTACAAGCTAGCCAAGTTCCTGTCCAACATTCTTTGCGAGTTTACAGGTAAAACCTCTTCTCACATCCTCAACTCCCAGCATTTTATTCAACGCCTAGAAACTATAAAACTTGAACCCCAAGATCTTCTCGTGAGCTTTGATGTTACTTCACTTTTTACTAAAGTTCCTATTAAGGATTCGCTTATTATCATCAAACAGATTCTGTCTCAACATGGTAAGGACTTGAGTTTGGTTCCTCTTATTGAAAAGTGTCTATCCTCTACTTACTTCCAATTTGATAACAAATTTTACGAACAAGTTTCTAGTGCTGCTATGGGTTCTCCTCTATCACCTGTTGTAGCTAACATTTTTATGGAATCCTTTAAAACGGTTGCTTTGGAATCATCATTATTAAAACCTAAAGTATGGTTTAAGCATGTTAACGACACGTTTATTGTTTGGTTTCATGGTAATCTTAAATTGTCTAAGCTTCTTTATCATCTTAACAATCAACACTTAGATATCAAATTTACTATGGAAATCGAAAGTAATGGTTCTCTTCCGTTTCTTGACGTTTTTGTGACTCGTAAGCCCGACGGACTTCTGGGTCATTCTGTTTATCGCAAACCCACCCATACGGACAGATACCTTCATGCTTCGTCTCATCATCATCCTGAACAAAAACGTTCTGTTATTGAATCGTTGGTCTATCGTGCCTTTTCTATTTGCCAACCTGATAATCTAGACTCGGAACTCTGTCATCTTACTAGAACCTTAGTGAACAATGGTCATGTAAAGCGAGATATTCATAGAGTTATTAATTGTCGTCTACATCCACGTACTCGATTACCTAAGGACATTTCTACTCCAGAATGCAACCCGAAATTGGCCTTTTTACCCTAAATTTACAAGGTTACAGATCAAATAGGGAAACTTCTTCGTAAGAATGGTATTAAACCCATATTCAACTCAAAAGGCAAAATCTCTCAGATTCTTCTTTCTCCCAAAGACAAATTTCCTACGCTTTCATCTCAAGGTGTATACCAAATTCCTTGTTCTTGTGGTTTAGTCTACATTGGTGAAACCGGTCGTTCCGTCATTATTCGCATTTCAGAACATGATCGTTGTATAACAAAAAAGTATATTTCCAAGTCTGCGGTTGCTGAACATCATTTTACTACAGGTCACAAGATAGATTTTGATAATGTTTCGTTGATTGCCAAATATCCATTCTTTTTCAACAATTTCCTCTTCAGTTCCCGGTCATTAGTCATTTATCGAAAGCACACCCCTTATCAACCGTAACCCAATTAGAGTCGAGCTTAACCATCCGTGAAGATTCTTTTCCTTTATATACGGAGACTATTTCTTCTTAATTTACTTATACGGAGTTTAGAATGTGGCTTGGTTCACAAGTTGATTACCTAACTCGGTAATGGTTCTTTGTTAGATTTTCGTTTGCTTTTTGAAGTTATCGTTTTCTTTCTTACCTTTTCAGAGTGTAGAAACTTTTGAGAAGTTCTTAGTTAGATTGTGGTTGCTTGTTTGAGTTTTGGGGTTTATCTCACGCCCTGACGAAAGTGGACGAAATGTTGACAAGTTTGGTTACAACAACAATGACACGGTCCAAACCCGGAAGACATTCTTATCTTAATATAAATTCCGGCCGTGGAAGCCTTCGCTATTACATGTCCTGTCATAATTTTTTCAATTGAATTTAATGCGTAAATGATGTTAACTAGCTCTTTTAATCCGCTTCTAGTCATTATGTATCCAATTGATCTCATGAACGAGCAATAGCAAATGGAATCTACCTAGTCTTGCGACAGTATTAGTTAATTTATAGTTCTCATCATACGAGGAAATGATTTATCGCGCTTTGAAACACAGAGGCTGGTCAAATGTAACAAAACAAGTATGCTGGTATGATGACTCACATTATTCAGAAACAGTTAAGAGAGCAGTCAAAATTGTGTCGTAATCACTAGGTGGAGCATTATTGAAGGGCAAGCATCCTACAAATGATTTTAGGAAGGGAAGTTCCGCTGTTGCTTGTTCCATGAATCCACTCCATCCAGGTATGTTAGACAGGTCGGCCCATTTTTCATATAGCCAGAATAAATCCGAACGGACGGCATAACTACTTCAGAAACAGCACGAATGCTACTCAGGTTTTGAATCTTTATTGTTTTCAAGCCCGTATCGTTTTTTTACAAATGTTTTTAATGCAATAGTACCAAACTACGAACGACTTTTGCAGACGGAATTTGCTTTAATCGTGGAATATTTTGATCAGGAGCGATAGCATTTCTAGGTGTAACACAATGGATACCGCTTATGGCATGGAAAGTGTTATGACCATCTAATATTTGCGTGTTGAAATCAGCGTTGTCAAAACGGTGATATGCAACGGTGAGCGCATAATAGCTGAAACTTCCAACAACATTGCTTCGGTGTACAAAGAGCAAAATCCAAGAGATGATAATGTCTCTATTAATCGTCAAGATCCATACTTTTGAAACGAAAATGCAGCTACTCCGACCTGTAATGATGATAGAAAAGATTTCGGCCTTGCTGCTGCAATTATACAATGGGCGAGAGAAATGCTTTTTTTCTTCCATTTCTCAAGAGACGCACGTTTATTCTTTAAAATCACATCATCTAGGAAAACGCGTAAAGTGTCAGGTATATCTGACTCAGAGTCTTGAAAAAAATTATCTGATGGAGGATAATGTTTTGTCTCATAGACCCTAGAGCGAATATCCTCTATGACGATTGCTGTCTTTAAAATACGCCGACGTTTTTCTGTCTTGTTATCATTTTTTTTATTATACCAGGCTTCTCTTAATGGCTTAAATCCTGTATTTCGGAAACAAATCTCAGGAGCCTTATTGGCAGTGACGGCAATTAAAATATCATCAACGTATTTTTTGAGGAGTTGTGCTTTCACCGTTTTTATGTGTGGGCGGTAATCACCTTCAATTTTTTTCATTAATTTGTCATGAGAAAGAAAAGATAGAGATAAGAATAAATGTACTGCATTGCAGTATCGATCTCGTTTGGATTCGGGCCTTTTTTTGATATTTTGAGTAGGTGGTGCTTGGTATAATTTTTTCATACAGGAATTGTGTTACTGTGCATCGGCTGCGACCAAATCATTGGCATGCTTAAGACGCTCAACAATTGCTCGACCCCACTTATCATTACGAGCTCTAGCAAGTTCTGAAATACTATTTTTCATCGATAATTTACGTACACTATAGACAACATTTTGATAGCACAAACGCGTCTGTTTTTGTTTTGCTATAAACTTTGCTGTCTTTGAATGAGAATGTTGGATGATGGTTCGCAGTAGTGGTTAAAAAGTTGTGACATCGCTTCCTCTACGCAATGATGCAGTGGTCAACTTTTCATTATTATATCGTTTTCGACATACATCGATCTTAGTCCCTCCAAAAATTTAAGTTTATTGTACTTTTTTTTATTACTTGACATACAAAAAGTCTCCAATTCTTTTTCCTTCACTTCAATTTATTATTTCACTTTTTTGTAATGCATTATCACAATTTACTTTATTAGAAGCCATGGCTCTATAAACCCAAACGACAATGTAAAGCGATATACCTATAGTGATGACTCAGACTAAACTAAACACTTCTGTTGAGTTCTACCTGTGACGGGCAGATTTATTGCAGAAAATGAAAAGAGGGGACCGACACAAAGGCGGCGCGTTCCCGTATACATACCTGCAACTCATAGTAAATTATTTTTCGTAAATATACGAAAAACACGTGGTGGTGTAGATGAACAATAGTTTGCGGCGCTCGTACGCCAAAACTATTAATTTTACAAAAAAATTGTAGGAAATTTTCTCTAGTTTAATTTTGTATATAAATATTTTTATGATAAAATGAGTCGCCAAGGAGATATTGTCAAAAAAATTATATGTAAAAATAATTTCAAGACACATATTTACTTTTATTTTATTGATTAGGGAAAATTATTTTTTTTAATAAAGTTGGCAACATTTTAAATTTGACATGTTGGATAGTTGGATTGCTGTATTTTAATTGTCAAATGTCAGTATTGCCAATCTAACAAAACCACAGTTCTGGTGCTATAAAATGTTACTTTAGACAACTCAAACCAGTTCTTTAAAGTTTTCTTAGATTGGCAATACTGATATTATCCAACATGTCATATTTGAAATGTTGCCAACTTATTAAAAAAAAAATTTCCCTAATCGATAAAATAAAAGTAAATATGTAATTTACAGTTGTTTTTACATATAATTTCCAAAATAGAAAAAATAGTATAGAGTACGTTACATAAAACATTTTGGCGCACTCGACCATTAGAAAACTCTCCCGCTTCGCGTGTCGTTTTCTGAATTTTGGTCTCGTGCGCTAAAATGGTCACGTATGAAACTAGTCCTTTAATATACTAATTAAGTATTGCTTATACATTTTGACAAATGTATCTTACAAATAATAATTAATCAAAAATATTTTTAAAATTCTCAGTTTTTTGGATCTTATGTTTTGCTGAAATGTGCAAAATATTAATGTATTTTTGTTTAATTAATTTTTCTGTATTATTTTGTAACTTTAAACAGTTGTTTAGTTTTTAAATAATTGTAAAATTAAGAGAAAGTATACATAAACATGGAAGTTTTGTGTCCATAACGTACTAATACATTTTTTTTTATTAAATAACAATAAACTTACCTTCAACAAACATCCAGAAAAAATTAGTCAAATGAAAATAGTGTAAAAGGATCGTTAGTAAAATGCATAATCCTTTGTTAGTTTGCAGCGACATCTATAATGAAAGAATAATATCGATAAGTGAGGTTAGTTGACATGTATAAATAAAAATCATTGTATGTATAGATAGGTAACAGCGTTATATGAAGAAATTTGTTATAGGTAACTTAGCTTTTTCTCTGAGAAATAGTAGAAAACGTTAATATCTAATGACGTTTTATGTTTTTATCGATAATTTTAAAATAAAAATAAAAAAATGTATGTTACAATATCATTAAACAAATATTAATTTGTAAACAAACACCTGATCGATAAGAAATATCAAAGTTCTTTTGAAATCTATTTAATCACTTCGAAACGCAATTGTGCAATGTTACCTAGAATTTTTTCGTAGTAACAGCAAAAATATGACTGTAAAACCAAAAAATAACAAAAAAAAAACTTTTATATTATAATAATTTGTTATTTTTATAAATTTTCTCACCTGTAATGTGTAAGTCAAAGTCCACAAGAAGTCTGCCAAAATGTAGGTGCACATTAAGTTTATGTGTATCGTATTTCGTAAACATTTCAAATCTCTAAAAATAAAAAAGAAATTGTATTTACCCAAAAGATTAAATAAATGTTTGAGAAAAACTTCAATCTCATATCTCTCGTTTATGCCATTGACTTTAAAACGTGAGTTTCATCAAATATCTAATTCTCTTATCCATTAATGTTTGCCTCTTTATTAAACTAATTAAATTTTGTGTTGATTACAAGTTTTAACTACAACCGAAATTACCTTTCGTGATCAAATAAATCTCCTTTTATGATATAAGTAATTTAGTTTTAACATGGTCATTAGTATAAATATTTAGAACAATATAATTTTTACCTACAATTTATATCTACTATCTACGTTGTCTTTCTAAAAAAGATGTATGGACAACCACCCTGTTATAAATGACCTATAAAAAACTATAAAAAAAGCTACAGGTCCCAATAGGATTCATATAGTGCTTTTGTCGCTGAAATTGCCTATTGGTTCCTATTGAAATGTATAAGCACTAATCTATATATTTTTAAAGGATGTCATAGGATAACCTAAAAAATTTTTTATAGAAACTTACAAATTTCTATGAGTTAAAGTCACAAAAATTAATTCCTATAGGTTCCTATTTAAAAACATAAAAAAACCCTATAGAAAATTGTAAAGCAAAGGTCATATCAAATGTATACTTATTTTATATGTTATTAATAAATTGAATTAAGAATTTTAAATAAATCTCAAAGGTCATCAATGAAATTTTCGTATACAATAACATTCGCGGTGAAAATTTAAAAATCACTTTTTCTTTTCATTTGTTTCTATAGAAATTTCTTTGATTAAAACCAATTTTTTTCAAACTTAGAAATAAATAGACAATTTTATATTGCACTTTTTTTTAGCAGATTTATTATGATTTATTTTTTATGTTTATTTATTTTTAATAAGAAATTTCCAGGAGGTTTCTATTCTTTTCTATAGGTAAAATATTCCTTGGAATTTACCCATATAAACCCCTATAAACTTTACTTAGTACCTATACTTTACTATAAAACCTTTTCAAACCTATTGGTCCTTATAAAATTTCTATGGGTTTGAATACATTTGCTGCAGGTCATTTACAACAGGGCATCTAGATAGGGTAATAAAGTGGTTTGTAAGACATCATCAAAATAACGCACAACTGTCACACTGCCTTGAATTAAGACAAGTGGTAATCGGTTACCGTAGGCAATAGCCCCTCAAATCATTACTACTACATGCCTCTTAACAACACATCCAATATCATCCCGCTCTTCACGGCGGCGTTTTACTTTTCTATGACCATCGTGCATGCTTAGGCAAAATTGCGATTTGTCGCTGAACACGAATGCGGCGATATAGTGTACGAATAGTAACAGGTCTATCTTCTTCTCCAAACCATTGGTCAGCGATTAGACGCGTGGTAGCAAAACAATCTCGTAGAGCCAGTTTTTTTAGGTTTTTGAACTGGAGACATTTTGATACGCTTAACACTAGTAGACACAGTCACAATTACTAAAATATCTGTACCAATCAATTTTCATAACCCGGTTTTTTTACAAATAACCAAAAAAATAAAGCTTTGTTTTCGCAAAAAAATTATCAAAGATAAACATTTGAAATAGTTGCCATAGCATGCTTTAAATATAGTCATTCTGTTGTAAAAAAATCTGATAACATTATCCGTGATTCCAATAAATCTGCGCTGTACTGTTTGTGTTAAATATTCGTACAATTTTGTCTTGGTTTTGGTCTTGGGTATTGTTGTGAAGTTTACGTAAGTATATTTTCATTTCCTATCTGAATTACTATTGCTCCAGTATGTCCCTACCGGAACTTCAATCACTTCTTCAAAATAAAATACAGTCCACTGTTCGGCTTACGCGTGGCCAAAACATTTGGTCCTTCGAGCCGGATATTCAAAAAATCCGCTTCTATTACATTTATTTAAAGTTTAAGTTCATAATGTTATCAATCGCGCAATAAGTGTTTATTTAAGAATTTACGTCGATTTTAATACGGGGTTTTCCGTTATTGGAATTTTTTGTACTAAGTTACTAAATACCACAATGTCTGAAAGTGATTTTAATGTCCTGGTGGTAACAAGGTCACAGGTCTTTGCCGTCATCACTGATACTGCTGATCGCTGTTCTAACATTTCCAAAAAAAAGCTTCAAAGTTCTGACACTGATAGCGCAGCATCACAAAAGTTATTCATTTCCCCTGCTGACCTCCTTCAAGGTTTTCTTTTGAAAATTATAATTCCGCTTTTCGATGAAAAAATCGCAATTTTATCGATCTTTTTGATTCGTTGGTGCATAATAATAAAAGTTTTTCTCTCGCAAAGTTTCATTACTTAAAACCGTCTCTTTCTGGAGAAGCAGAATCCGTTATTGCCAGTTTTGTATTAAGCAATGCAAACTATGAAACCTACTCTAGAAAGTCTCAAATCGTATCTTCAAGTACACCAAAATGCAGCCAGTGCTTTAGCAGTACTTTCAATTCAAAATCATTTTGAATTGGAAGTGCTGAAAAGCCTATTTTAGTCTAAAATATCGTCAATTACTTAGCTTAGCGATGTCTTCAACAATTAGTTAAAGATGAAGGGTTTCTCTACCCGGCGGCGTCTGTCGCCATCTTTAAAAATACGTATGTTGATGACGTGATAACTAGTATTAGCACCGTCGAGGACGCATTAATTCTGTGCACCGAGCTTACTGATCTTTTGGGAAAAGCAGGGTTTGAATTGCAAAAATGGTCCAGTAATGTAATGTCCTTGTTTTGGAAGGTTTTTCTGAAGGTCATTTAGAAACTTCTCTTATGTTTCTGACTCAAGAGGATAAGTTTTTCAAAATTCTTGGCTTGTGCACTTTTTCCTTTCAAGTTTAACCCTTTAGTGGCGACTGAACTAAAAGAACAGTTCTCTTTTACATTGCTAGAATATTTGATCCTCTATGGTTTCTCTCTCTCCTGGTCTTTACAATAATGCTCGTTCTACAGCGTATATGGGCCGAATGGACTAAATTGGAAGACCGCTTGTCTTACATCTCTCAAATACACATACCAAGATGCATCCCCCTTCCTCTAATCAAATATTATACGTTGTTAAATTCTGCGATGCTTCTCAGAAGGAATACGCTACGCTATTTACGCCTGCTCTAGTTCTGTTAAGTCTCCACAAATACAATCTTACCACCTCATAATAGCTAAGCTAGCCCCATTAGAAGTTATGTTAATTCCAAGACTCAAACTCAGTAAAGCGCTTTTCTTAGCGACTATTGAAGAAACTTGCTTTATACTCACTCTCAAGTAGTTCTCTCGTGGCTCTCGCTATTCTTGGTTTCACCAAATGACATTAATGGCATCCCTTTTTTAGAACAGTTGTCCCCGTTTATTGAAGAGCCTCTTTAGGAAGTGCAGAAGCTTAGGTTTATCCACCTTGCCGTCGTCTTCTCGTCATCCACTGTTATTACCTCAGCAAGCTCATCTCTCCGCTCTTTTGTGTTCTTATTATCATGTCGCTTCCCTTCATTATGGTCCTCGGACCTTTCAAGCTCTATTACAATCTAACTTCTGGTTTATTTCGCATTGTTCAGAAAACGCAAACGTTCAAGCCCAGAATAGCGCCTTTACCAGCGGATCTTGTGAATCTGCAAAGGGTCTTTGATGTAGCTGGCGTATATTATGCAAGACTTTTTTTTACTATTAAGGTTAATACTCTTTGTTCGTTTCGTACTTAGAAAGGCTATATGTGTTTGTTTGTCTGCACCGCGACTAAAACTGTACATCCGTACCTTGCTTCGTCTTTATCTACAGAAGCTTTCTTTGCTTATTTAGATAAGTTAATCACGCGTCGGGGAATACCATATCGCGTTCGATCAGACTGTGGTCGGAATTTTGTTGGCGCAAATAGAAAGGTTGCTGATCTGTATGAGTTTTTGCGCAAAAAAATCATTCCTTTTGCGAACGTCTTCCACTTAGTAGTGTTAATTGAATTTTTAACCTTCCGTATCCTCTTCATTTCGAAGGCATCTGGGAAGCAAACTATTTGAGTCCAGGTCATTTTCTTATTGGTAAACCTTTGTGTCTTCTCCCTGATTTCTAGATGCCAATCACTTTAATTGAAAGAACGTGAGCGACATCAAAACAGCAATGTACAATCCTTTTGACGTTGCTGGTCTGCTGAATCCATACGTTAACCCAACAAAAAAATGGCCTCAACATAGCCCCGGTCTTCAAGTGAGTTCTAGTTCAAGATCCCAAGCGACCCTTAATGTCATGGCTGATTGGTAAGATGACCAAGTTAGATCCAGGATCTGATGATCTCTCTCGAACAGCCACAGTTAAAACAGTAAATTGTTATCTAGCTCACTCTCTTTCGCGGTTAGCTCCGCTGACTGGACCCGATTAACTTTTTGTTTTTATTCTTATTTGTTGTTCTCGTTTGTTCTTATCGTTTTGTACTTCTTTTCCTTTAAAATTTAACGTTGCTTATTTTAGATGCGCTTTCGGTCCCGTGACATGCTGCCTCTTTCTTAAGTTGATTTTTTATTTTAAACAATTTTAGAAAATATTCAATGTCACTTGACTTAACTTGATACTATTATCTCGTTTCACTTTCCGATTATCATAGACACAAACATTTTAATGCATATTTGCGCAGTACAAAGACGATAGTTGTTTAAATCGCTTTATTGGGATGTCTTCCGTCGAAATGTAACTATACCATCAGTAGTAATTAATATTGACACAACCATCGGTAATTTAAGTCCTAATCCTGCATAACAAAAAAAAACTCCTGAAAAACATACGTTTCCTCAATAAAAAAAATGTGTCGGCTTCTGTAGTGTGGAAAAGAATCAGGAAAGTATTTTTACTTCTTATCGCAACCTTAGGAAGTTGCCGAACAGTTTGCTTCTTATTTTTTCCCAAAACAGTAGCTGTTTAAATTATAGTGCACATTTTTCAAGAAATAAAAGGAATGGAAAACACATAGATTTTACGAATAGTGATCTATATCATGATTACAACTAACCTTTTTCTTTGAAAGAGTTTCAAATAGCTTTGAGCAAATCAAAACAGTCTGCTCCGGGTAATGATGAGATTTTATATGAAAAATGATTTGACATCTGTTTTTGTCCGCAAAAAGATATGTCCTCGATACTTTTAATTTAATATGGGAAAAGAGTAAATATCCAACTTCTTGGAGAGAAGTAATTGTCATTCCTTTACTAAAACTCATTAACTATTAGAAAAAAAATGGTTAGAATCACGAGATTTAATAGTAAAAAATAGACGAAAAAAAAGAAATGGAAGTAAACACGGAGAAAACAAAAATTATGGTATTTAGAAAAGGAGGGGGAACAGAAAAAGGCATGAGGAAGTGCAGCAAGTGAAGGAATTTACATACCTGGGTTACACAATGAAGCTGGATAATAAGGAAGGCGAACACATAAAGGAAAGAGTGAGAAAAGAAAACAAGTTATAGGGACAAGTGTGGGGGAAAGGGTATTTGAGATGGATATACAAAAAAGAAGGCTACTGTTTGAAAAGTTAATAAAAGGTGTGGTGATTTATCGGGTAGAAATATAGGGGTGGAAGGAGTGGAGGTGGTAGAAGGGATTCAAAAGAAATACTGGAGATGGGTATTGGGACTGGACAGAGATACACCGGGGTATATTGTGAAAGAGGAGGTACAGGTAGCGTAAATAAGGGTAGAGACAGGAAAAAGGGTCATAAACTACGGGGAAAAACTGAGGGAAAGAGACAAAGAGAGGAAAAGTGAAGTACGGGCAGAGAAGAGTGTTACAAAAGAAACGGGTACGCAAAAGAAGAAGTGGAGAGATTAGGAGAAGAGGGAGTAGGGGTAAGAGAAGAAATAACAAGGACAGATAGGGACATCAAAAAACAAGAAAGATGGACAAGGATAAAAAAGGGCAGATATAATAGGAATTATAAGGATATCAATGGGAAAGGGGTGCCAGAATATTTAAAGGTTAAAGAGAATAAGAGCAACAAGAAGAAAAAAATGATAGCACAGTTCAGATGTGGGAACGAAGAGTTACGTAATAAATACTGAAAAAAAAAGAAGAAGAAAAAAACTATGTGGAGAAGGACGGAGGACCTTAATCACATGAGAAATAAATGCAGAGAGTTAAGAGAAGAGGTTATGAAAGTAGAAGAAATCTTAGAAGAAAACGGAAAAGGAGCGGAGTGGATGGAAGAAGTATGGAGAAGGAAAAAAAGGGATGGGGTAAAATTGTAAATCGGGGAAGCATGAATCACTTTGTAAAGCAATTCGGTAAACAAATAAAATTAAACTATTATTAATAGTAAATTACCAGAGTGGATTTTGAAAACATCATTCTGCAATCGATCATTTAGTTCGTATGGAAAACGGAATTCAGGGAGCCGTTGACTTACAGACGCCTTCAATTTGTTTTTCGATATAAAGCTTTGGTACATAGCAACCCAAGTCACATTAATCATAGTCTTTCTATGGATGTAGCACAGACTACAGTAACAAAGGCAATGTACGTCAAAGCTTATGAATGCACGCAAAGTAGACTAACTCTACCTAGCACATTTCGAGTTGGACCATGCGAAATCCTACCTTAGTGTCGTTCTACCATAAAAATTAACATTAGCCTCAAAACTTTTAGCAAAACATTCAATCCATCGGAGTTAACAAGAATAAAATTTTACGCGATGGTTCGTAATTATAGTCAATCTTGCATTTTATATATAGATGGTTAAAAAACAGAAGTAGGCGTTGAAGCTGCTTTCATTGTTTTTAAGTCTCACACATGGTGCCTTCACCCATGTTCAAGCAATTAGGTACTGTAGCGTTTCAAATAGTAATCACTCTAGAATCTGCAGTGACTCACTAGTTTCTCTTCGAGATATTTTGAAGCAGTAATGATCCATTCGTGCAAACAATACTGTTTGCACTACATAATCTTGATACCACTAACAAATTGGTTACTTTTATATGGGTGCGATCTCACGTTGAGACAACGAGCTAGCAAACAAGGTAACCTATCAAACTGCTCAACCAGATCATTACGACCAAATTCTTTGTAAACCGGAAGACATTAAGAACACGGTCTTATCATTTGTTGAAAGTGAATGGCAAATAGAGTGGTAGCCTAGAAAATAATCTTTAAAGCATAAAACCCTCGGTAACTAAGACGTGGCAGTTTCCTTTATTCACGAACAAAAGAAAGTAAGTAGTGCTCACTAGACTACGTATGGGTCACAATAGTATGACTCACTCCTACCTACAAACTCAGCACCAGAATAGGGACAGATCTAGCCGATAAGTCTATTTTTTTTATTTTACACTTATTATCTTTAATATTTTATTTAGGTAGATAGGAAAGTTCAAGTTATAATATGTGAGTGTTTAAATTGTGTATTATTTTGTACGCCTAAATTACGAGGCTAATGAACTATGTCGTCGATGCCTTTATAATTGTAATAAATAATACTTACTTAGTGTGTTAACTAAAATTTAAAGCTTTGTTTTTACGATAAAATATTTATCTTACATTTTTTATATATTTTCATATTAAATACTTATCTTAGCTCAGTTCGTTTAACCAAATCTTTCACATTATAAGATTTACGACAACTAGACTAGTACTGGTATTATTAATTAAGTTAATTTAAGTCGGAGATAGTAACGTTATATAAAATAAATATTGTTACTAAAATTACTATTGGTGACCAAGTATTAGAAGCTTTATAAAAAGCTTGTTGTCGAGATCCTTTATATTTTTCAGCGACGATAGCGTAAGAACGTTAGAATAAGCTACAGCATCAGTTAAGCTACGATAAAACGCGTGGTTTTATATTTAATGATATTACAGTTGAGCTATAAAAGTTTTATTTTAATTGCGTCACTTTTATTTAATATCTATTAATTATGTAAAGCAATGTAATTTTATTTACCATTTTTTAGTTGTTTCAAGCACGTCTCATTTTGCAATGTCTATAGTAATGGATTTTTATATCAATATTTAATTGAATATTTATCGTTTATTTGTTCTGAATGACGTAATTTTAATAAATACGATTGTATCACAAACTGAATTAGAATATTTATCGCGCAGATAACGAGTTTAAGAAACGAGTACAAATAGATAAGTTTACCCCGGTTTAAAATCAATATAATGGAATATTATTTACTCGCCACAGTTGTTTTTCATGTTTTACCAATATTGTTTTATTTAATTTTGTTGTTTTTGCGTTAAAATAAATAAAATCTGCGCACAACATCTAATGTACTCTCGAGATGTTAATAATTAAGTAACAAAAAATAAGTTTCCGAGGAGACGTCTTAACTAAAATCGCTGTTTTTTAATACGCTGAGGGCAGTTGAAATAGTATTAGTATGTTTTCAGAATTTATACAATTATTCTTTATTTAAAATAAATAAAACCTGAAAATTATTTATTATTACACAAAATATTTTTAAAACATAAATTTTTTGGATTGTTCTTATTTGGTCGGTTGATAATCCGAAACCTACACAACGTGAATATTCATAGTATATTCAAAATACGTTCTCAATATTCAAAATACATTCAAAATTGTAACAAGAAAACAATCTACTACAAGAAAAAAATTAAAACAATATTAACTTCTTAAATGAACAACAACTTCGATATAATTCCACTGTAAATAATTAAACAACACGTGGAAATTTAAGTATAACAATAGCAAACAAGGACAAGGAAATTATAGTAATGTCACTAGTGTTGAAGACGATCAGAGATAAAAGTTAAGTTACCTTTTCTATCCTTCTAATCCGTCAATATACATTTGATTTCGTTAGAAAAACCTTCCAAACAGTATGACATTTAAATTATAAAATTTCAAATCTTTAACGTGTAGTTTACAAGAGATAATTTACAAAGGGATATTACATTTATTTCAACATAAACGAAACGAAAGAAATGGAAATTTACGATGTTTTTTTTCGTATTTTCTAATTATCTAGTAAGTTATACGACACAGTTTTGCGACTGTTTTATCGACACAAAATGACATAAATGAACTGTACATCTGACCTTATTTCCGACTTCCAATCAACAATTTTTAAGATGTGAGACAGAGTGACTAAACTGTTGCCTCCATCTACCCACATTTACCAATGAAACCAATTCCAATTTGATCCTTCAAACTAACAATTGGATGAGATCCCAATTAGAGCTATAATTTTAATAATTTATTAGTAATTACACTGGTCTGCATGAAAATCGGCCCTGATACCATTCTTGACGATTCTTATGTAAAATGACCTCCTGAATCCAAAAATGAGCTCCGTTTTTACCCATCACCCACCTATTTTGGGAGGACCCGATTTTTATTTTATTTCTTGCATTTTTTTTAGAATTTTAACTTATAGCCGTTAAACATCCCAAAGCAGGTAATAAAATTTATACCAAAGTATATGGGAAAAGTTTTGCTATAAAATGTATATAAAAACAACAATAAAATACAAATATATAAGAACAGTAAAAAAATATTAATAAACAGTTAGGAAGATTTACTGCACGACGCTGGCGATCTCAATACCACATGCAGGTTTGAACAGGAATTTTCGACCGGTTTGAACTTGCATTACTCTTCTCATTATAGTATATTACATTGTTTGCTTAACTGCTTCGATCAGTACATCTATAGCTGTTGCAGAGGTAACTTGTCGACGTTTTAAACATGCTGGATTTTGTGTTCATTTTTGTTCATTTGTCTAAAACAGTAAAACTACTTTTACTCCGGATTTTTTCAAGTGACTAAGTGTGATTTGTGCTTAATGTCGGGCGTTGAATTACTGTTTAATTATGCCACGCGAGTGCAAAAATCATCCCGATAGCTTCTGCTATGTCTGCGGGAAATTAACTTTAAAAGCGCAACGAAAACCCCTTTCTCCGCTTGTTATAACAGCTTATAAGACTTGGGCTCCATCAGTTTGCTGTAAGACTTGTTACAGTAATTTGACCAAATGGCTCAAAGGTACCCGTAAATCAATGCCATTTGCTGTGCCCATGGTTTGGCGTGAACCTCGTTGCCATCTTACAGATTGTTACTTTTGTATGACTTCCACCGTCGGGTTTTCGAGCAAAAGTAAGCATACAATTCAGTATCCCAATATTCTGTCAGCTCTAAGACCTGTTCCTCATAACGATACTTTGCCAATCCCAGAGCCCCCAAACACTTATACTCTAGAGCCGGAAATTGATTTAAAAGACTCTGAGCCACAACCTGGGACTTTGAATGATACGTTCAATGATGATGAAGAGTATTCCGCAGATTTAGTTTCTCGGCAACCACACCTCCTCACTCAATCGGAATGAAATGATCTTGTCAGGGATTTGCAGTTAACCAAGACTAAATCTCAGCTCCTAGGATCGCAACTTCAACAGTGGAATCTCTTAGAAATGTGAGTAAAAATATCTTCTTACAGGACCAGACAAGCAACCCTGAAATGTCTTTTTTCAGAAGATAAAGGTTTAATGTTCTGTTCTAATGCAAATTTATTGATGACAGAGCTACAGATGCCATGTAACCCAGACAAATGGAAACTGTTTATAGACTCATCAAAAACAAACTTAAAAGTTGTCCTGTTAGCAAATGGGAATGACTTCCCATCAGTTTCAGTTGCATACTCTGTTGATATGAAGGAAACGTACGAAAACATCTTCAGAATCCTTGTTAAAATTAGTTATCATGATTATAAGTGGAAACTTTGCGCTGACTTAAAAGTTGTTGCTCTACTCACGGGCCTGCAATCAGGATTCACAAAATATTGCTGCTTCCTTTGTGAATGGGATAGCCGAGCCCGAGATAAACATTACATCGTACGGGACTGGTCTCTGCGAGAAAATCTTATTCGTAGTCAGAAAAATGTCGCCCACAATCCTTTGGTTCCGAAAGAAAATATTTACTTACCACCTTTACACATCAAACTTGGATTGATTAAGCAGTTTGTGAAAGCAGTGGACAAGACAGGTGGCGCATTTCAATTTTTGAAAACTAAATTCCCTAGTCTTAGCGAAGCTAAAATCAAAGAAGGCGTTTTTGTTAGTCCCCAGATTAGACAACTCTTCCAAGATTCGACGTTTATTGAACACCTAAATCGAAAAGAAAAACGAGCTTGGCTTGAATTTCAAAACGTTTGTAAGAACTTCCTGGGTAACCACAAAAGTGAAAATTATGTCGCTCACGTCGAGGAACTGCTTTTAGCGTACAAGGACATAGGATGTAACACGTCTCTTAAAGTTCACTTCCTTCACTCCCATCTAGACTTTTTCCCTGAAAATTTAGGAGCCGTCTCGGATGAACACGGGGAACGGTTCCATCAAGACATCACTAAACTGGAAAAGAGATTTTCAGGGAAGTGGAATGATGCAAGCATGTTGGCGGAGTACTGCTGGTTTTTGAAACGAGAGAGCTGTACCTCAGGATATAAAAGGAAAGCAAGCACCAAGTAACGATGAATATCTTTTTATTTATTACTGTTTATAGCTAAGATAGTTCTTTTTCCCATTTAAATTAAATTCATGTCCATATATTTATTATTATAATAATTATTATTATAATTATTACTCAATCTCAAACGATTCAGATTGTTCTTTTCCTTAAGTCCAAACTGATTTCATTTTCAAAAGATGTGTCAATGGTGCCACAATAGTTGAAAAGTTTAGTATGAACCTTCGATACCATCCTGCCATACCCAAAAAGGTACGCAATTGCTTTATGTTTAGTGGTGCAGGAAATAACACAACGGATGCAATTTTGTCACAATCAACAGTGAGTCCGTTCGAGTTAACACAATAACCAAGATATTTTACTTTTCTACAGCCAAATTCGCATCTTTCCGGATTTACTTTCAATCCGGCTAAACTCAATAGGTTAAATACTTTGCTGAGCATGCTACAATGCGTTTCGAAATCTGGAGTACAAATGAAAATATCATCCAAAAATACTACAACATAAGGATACAATTCAGGCCCAAATACGTCGTCTGCTAATCTTTGGAAAGTAGCTGGCGCATTTGATAAACCAAATGCCATTACTCGATATCTAAACAAACCCGGTACAATGAAAGCTGTCAAATCGCGACTAGACTCATCTTCCAACGGAACTTGGTGAAATGCTTGACGTAAGTCAAGTTTCGACAAATATTTCGCCTGACGAAGACTATCTAAAAGGTGTGTCATATTTGGTAAGGGATGGGCATCTTTACGAGTTAACGCGTTAATCTTTTTAAAATCTATACAAAACCGATAACCATCACCCTTTTTGACCATAACCACCGGCGAAGCCCAAGGTGAAGTACATGGTTTGACTAACTTTTTTTCCAATAAACAGTCTAATTCGCTATGCATTGCTTCCAAGATTTTGGGTGAATATTGATAAGCTTTTTGTTTTATAGGCACCGCATCACCAATTTCGATTTTATGAGAAATCTTCAATGTTAAATCTATTGAAGATTCAAGTTTTTCTAAACCACTTGTTACAATTTTATCCAAAACTTCTCTTTCGTTTTTAGCAAAAGGAACTATTCCGTAACTAAGCTGTATCTGTTCATTCGGGATGTTTAAAAACAATTCAAACACGTTTTGGGGTTCGTCTTCAAACCACCAATAATCTAAGTGTGAATTGGTACAGTTTTAGCTTTAGAAATGTTATTCAAGCCTAATAGCAATCTTGCCGACAGAGACGGTAGATAATAATAAGTAAAATTTAAGATTCTATTCCCAATTCTCACCGGAACGTTGTATATTTGCGAAACCGAAATTACTTCTGAGTTTGCCATTTCAGGTAAAAACGGTTTAACAGAGAGAGGAGTATAACCTATACTTTTGAAAAGTTTCATTCCTTTGCAGCCAATATACGACAAATTGGACCCTGAATCAAAAGTACCATATGTGGTTACAAAACTTTCAACATTTATTAAAACAATCGAAATAACCCATTGCTTAGCAGCTTTAACCATCGTATTAACATTATTAGTAAATTCCACCTTTGACAACGAACTATTGGCGACAGTACCTGACTTGGTTTCTTTGTGAGAAATCTCTATTTTGCCACATCCACCACTTTTGCAACAATTTTTATCACCAAGAAACTTTATCACCAAAAACTACTTTTACAACACTCACAACAACAATTCTTGTCAATACAAATTGTCTTTGCATTAGGTTTAATAATTACCGATGTATCAGTACCCCATTTTGGTACACCGCATTCAACTGGAAAAAATACCAAGTTCGACCCTGTTTCAGAAGAAACTGAATTTTCAACAACAATGTTAGAAGGAACAGGTTTCGAATGCTGTTCTACCAACGACAAGGGTGATCTAGTAACAGATCCATCAGAAATAAGTCCATCAACGACCTCGATAAAAGATTGAGTATTTAACAAACAATTAGTTTGGCAAGTTTTGGGGAAAACTGCGGAGCTATTATTTATTTTTAAACTCTTTGTAGAGTCTGGTACGGAAATCTGGTTGGCTCTTAAAACAGACATCCGGATTAGTTTTTCGAACGATGAACGTTACAATTGGGACAATTCAATTTGGTTACTCCCGGTTTGCGACATGTATAACAAAGTAACGACTTGGGTTTGTCGCAGTCAATAACTAAATGGTTTCCAAAACAATTAAAACGTTTCAATCGATTTGTTGGCAGATTGCTAGTAATCGTATTATGTTTTGTTTCAATTATATTTTGCGATACCTGATTAACTTCATTTGATCTAGAAATGGGCTGAGCTACAACTTTAGGTTTTAATTTCTGGTTAGTTTTAGGTTTAACGTTATAAACCTTAGTAGTACTGGTTTTTACTACCGTACAGTTTTGGGAAATATTTTTCTCCGGAACGATTAGCGCTAATTTTCGACTGCGTTCTGTAACAAAATCGATCAGTTCCGCATAAGTAGGAATTGTTTGGGAAGAAGATTTTTCTTCAAATGACCTGCGTGATGCTTGATCTAAATTCCTCAAAGCTAACTGTAACTTAAAAAAATATGCAATATCAGTGATTCCCAATGCTAATAATGCATTCATATTATTTTCATGAACTGTCAAATACGAATTTAAATTTTGCAAAGAACCATTGCTTAACGGTTTAAAATCCAAGAATTCCATCCAAATATAATGATGCTAATCTTCGTTTATTTTGGTAGCGGTTTTTTAGAGCGGTTAATGCTAAAGCATAGTTTCTAGCTTCCAAAGTGAAATTCGACACTACTGCCGAAGCATCACCCTTTAAAGAAGTTTTAAGATAGTGAAATTTTGTAGTCTCTGGGAGGTTTGAGTTGGCATCTACTAACGATTCAAACAACGAAATGAAATTGGGCCATTCCTCCAACTTTCCACTAAATACTGGTATATCAACACGAGGTAAACAATTAAACGAATCTAGTTTTGAACCATTTGCTGGACAAGAACCATTTTGAGTATTTACTAACTTAGAAACTTTAATGTAAGCATTTCTAATAGAATGAATTAGTATTCATAGTATATTCAAAATACGTTCTCAATATTCAAAATACATTCAAAATATTTAATGTATATTTGAGGAATATACAAATGGATATATTCAATAACTGTATGTATATTTAAAAAATGTGCTATTACTATAAAATATGTAATATGTACGCACGTACTTTCCAAAAGTTTTTGTTATTTTTAAATTTTTTTATATTAACACGTCTAAACTAAAGATATTTGGTTAAAACTTTAGTTTAGCAAATTTAGTTGAGAATATTTCTCTAAGTTGTTATCTCTATTTACATAACTTTTAGTAGTTTTTTCATGAACCGTACTTGTAACACTAAAACTAGTAAAATGTGTCTAATTAGTAAGTTTTAGCTCGGAGGTTATGTTTACAATTTAGGACATGCTATTTATTTTGTGATAATGATATTAATATTACGGTAATATACATTTAATATAAAAATTGTTTGAAGCAATAGTAATAGTTATTATAAAGGAATTATCTCAAATCAGAAGCAAATCAATAAAGGAGACAACAAAAAATATGTGCAGAATCCTTAAAATGGCTTATTTTTGTAATCTTGGAAAAATGTTATAGCCGATACTAACAATAATATCGTTATAATATTACGATATAAAACAAAACGATTTAAACAACTTTGATCATTGAATTACTAGTATTGGGGAATTCGCATGTTCGGGTAACAGATAATCAAACAAAAGAAATATACAATGCAATAAAATAAAATAATTATCTTTGTAAAGATAGAACGAATACTTAATCTTCTAAATTCAAAATAAGATCTGATCTGTCATCCACAATCTTATTAACTAGATTATTTAGAAAACTAGGTTACCAACCTATACAAAGTCAATTTTGATCTATCAATCAAATTTACGTTATCAAAATAACGATTTGCTTTACAACTAAAGCCAAAATCTTATTACAATATTACGACAAAAGTTTTGTTTTATAATAAAGACTATAAACATTTTTAAGATTTTACAAGTACCGTCAACTGGGGTAACTTTGCACAAATTTTAAGATTTTTTCAAAAAATTTTTTTTTTCTTAAGAGGAATCTGTCTACATTTCACATATGTGCTACATTTATGTTTTTTCTGTGAAATTCTAAAATAGCACAAGAAATATTTTTTTTGTTTTTGAAAATTTGGCAATGTTGAGGTAACATTGCCAGCACATGAAAATCATTTAAAAATGCAATGTTAGTGCTTGTATGGGGCAACATTGCCATAAAAACATTCTTTTAAAGTTCCTGCGTGTTTTCTCTTTATAGAAAGTAAGAACTATGTAAATAAATGTACTTATGGATTAAGGCTTAAACAAACTTAAAGGTAGAAAAATCTATATCAAAATTTAAAAGCTGTCTTGAAGATGAAGTGTTTTTTGGATCCGGCAATACCTTTACACTTTCTTCCTTAGAGACATGACTCATATCTGGCACATCGGGAAAGAAAAATTAATTTTTCAATTTTTTCTTAAGTATTTAACTTCATAAAAGTTCTCTTCATCTTTTGAAAGAATTTCAGCAACAAAACGCTTTGCGCATTTTTTTCCGAGCAACTGGATTATGACATATTTTCCTTCGGTTAGGGAATCCTCATCAGTAATGTCTTCGTGCTGCAAATCAGTCAAGTCAGTATCAATTTGAATTTGTTGCAGATCCATTTCAGTCTGACTGTCTTCCATACTTTCAGTCTCTTCCGTTCTTTTAGAGTTATTTGTTTGTTGTTGATCTACATCTTCCCAAGTGACAGATTTTCCAGACTCAACTCGTACGTTTTCTTTCTCTTCACAGTGGTAGATGTTGATGGGCTCCTCATGTCATTTAGGTAACTAAGAAGGGCGTCATATATTTTGCTTCCAGTCTTTTCAAATCTTTTCTGTGGCATTCTTTTCAATACTTCATCTCGATTTAAGGGGTAGATCCCTGCTGCTCGAAATCCAATTGTAATAATACTAAGCTTGTTCATTGTAATACTGTCCATTAATTGTTTAAGTAATATGGGAAAAGAAGATTTATTGAGCACACTCTCTTTGGGGTTCCTCATTTTATAATTTTTCAATATTTTCCGTCAAATGATTTTCAGCGGTCTAAAGAAAGAAATCTCTAGTGGCTGTGTTAAATGTGTGGAATTTGGCGGAAGAAATTCAAATCGTATATTATGCCTTAAGACTAATATATTTAAATGGGAAGACAAATTATCTCCCACTAAAACTTTTACTCCTTCAAGTGCCTTTGGCCAGGAGATCACAATTTTTTTAAACCAATCTTCAAACCAGTATGAATCAAATCTGATTTGGAGCGGTTGTATCTGGAATTTTTAGGTCCCCCAATACACCAAGCATCGTACAGCCTTTCAGCTTTATATACTACATATGGGGGTAACACATTACCAGCTGCTGTCGCTGCAAACATTATTGAAATTGACGTTTTAGTAAAATTTAAAATATTTTCTGGGTACTTGGTACTTCTTCTAAAGATACATTTGTTAGATCCTGGTTCGTCAGAGACATTCGTCTTGTCGTAATTAAGAATGTTTATGGGTGGCACATTTTCCAAACTTTGTTCTAAATTGTGAGAATAATTGTTTATTTTGACATCTGTTTTTTCAGCCAGAACCTTCTTAATATTTTGGCAATGACGATGTGTCAACCGGTCTCTATGCCGTTTTAGAAATAAGTAACACCAATCTTCGCCTGGCATATTATTTGAAAACTTTTTTATGTGAATACCTTCTTTATCTAAAAATGACTTTAATACTATTCGGATATCTATCATCGAGAGAGGACAGCCAAATTCTGCACTGGCAATTAAGACATCAACCAAGCTTCTCTCAACGTTTAAAGCAATTGCTGTTGGACAGCCAACTTTAAGGGCATGCCTATTTTTCACTTTATTAATCAGAGTAAGTAAGACGTCCATTTTTTATTGCAGAAACTCCTTGCTGAACATTTTCTTCAGTATAATTTTTATAGGGTCGGGATCCCAACGGCTTTTTATAGTTTCGTGGCATTACGTACGTAAGCTGTAAGAAAAATTATAATTGTGAACTTTATATCATGCATATTTGAAATCACGGGGTAACATTGCCATTGCCCAAAATAAATAGCAAAATGTATATTGACGGTACTTGATCCACATTTCTGTAACGTCAACCTAACTATCTTTAACTGACATGCATTTCAAATCAATGATATAAATATTGAAAATGTGACAAGTCTTAGTAGTTTACCATTTCGAAAATTAGAAAAGTTCTTTGTATTACTTACCTCTATATAAACACCTTATACTTAAAATGTTAATCACCGTCTTTTATATAAACCACCTGTCATATTTATTGATTGTATCAATGTAAAGTTGGATGCTATAAATACAACCGTTGCAATATCATGTCATTTTAAAGGCTATGGCGCATGACCGGGCAATGTTGCCCCGGCTGGCAAAGTTACCCCAGTTGACGGTACTCTGTTTTACAACAAAGGCTTTTATTAATTTTCGGTTTGAACTACAACCAAGGCAATAACGAAAAAATGCAATCAAGGTGCAGACTTCAAAATTATCCAACTAGCGAAATAACGAAATTCATACCTCTGTATGCGATGGTTTGACAAGGTTAAAGATGAAAAGATTTTCTTTTCTATTACAATGGAAATTATAGCGATAAAGGCGATTCCTATTTATGTTATACGATATCCAAATTGGGTTTGCTATTTCCAGTAAATACGAAGTTTCAATACAATATTTGGTCGATACGACAAATTTTGTACTACCTAATAAGCCATGATACAAATTACAATTTTCGACTATCAATATGCGATCCAAACGATTTTCAATAACCCAATCTTAAAGCGTTTTAATTACATTAAGAAGGTTCAAGGGGGTAATCTAGTCTAGAAATTTGAAAAAATCAAATTTTTGAAATTTGAAATATTTTAAAAGTAATAGCTGTTTTAGTGTCGTGGCAACTCGACCGGTTTGAGCGGAACGAATGGGCTAACAATAGGCAACTAGATTATATCCCCATTATTTAAAATCGATAATTTGAAGGTCAATGTAACGTATTATACTTAAATCTTTATTCAAATTCCGTTTAGCTTGAGTTAGTTCCATTTTAACCTCGAAGCTGTAAAGACGTAAAAATAAGTGAGGAGTTTTCTGTGAACTCTTTTAAAAATTTAAGTAAAAATTTTATTTTTGTGTAAAATTGATAGAAAAAGTAAGCACGTGGGCTAAGATTTAAAATTATATGTCCATTTATTAATAAGGCATTTGAAGTAAACCACAGAATTGTAACAGCTATGAGGCTCATTAGAGTTGGGAGAGAAAGTTTTAATATCTTTTGTAGCATCATGGATCTTGGTCAGGGTTTGACTATCGGTACATATTATACTTGTCTGGATAATTTACATTTGGCTGCATCAACTGTTTATAACCTGGTTATTTCTAAAGCTGTAGAAGAAGAGAAAGAGTTAATTTTAGCCTCAGATCCGAATGCGAATCCTACACATGTCACAGTTTCCGGTGATGGAACTTGGAAGAAGAAAGGATTTAATTCACTTTTTCGAGTTTCTGCGCTTGTAGGAAAATTCAATAAGAAAGTTGTTGATACAGTCCTAAAGTCGAGTTTTTGTCAGGGCTGCAACTTATAGAAAAATTAAAAAAAGCCGACATTGATGCCTGCAAATACTGGTATGAAGAGCATCAAGATTCTTGCTCGATTAACCACAAAAGAAGCGCTGGGAAAATGGAGGTTGACGGAGTGGTTGAAATGTTCCGAAGTACGTCAAGTATATCGGAGATGGCGACTCAAAGACTTTTAAAAGTGTCCTTGACATAAATCTTTACAATGATGATCCAGTTGTTGTAAAAAAATAGTGTGTTGGGCACATCCGGAAGCGTATGGGATGTATATGGGCAACAATAAGACTTTGAGAACATGAAGTGGAAATCTGGCCGGTTCTAAAACTAGACCTCCTAACTAGTTTTTTGGATTACGACATCTCAATTTGGTAACTCCTGGTTTTCCACATGAATAACAATGTAAGTCTATAGGTTTATCACAATATTTGAATGATGTCTTTTGCAGTCATAACACAGAGGAGGTGGTTTAACTGTTTCCTCCGAGATGATTACGGGTTTCGGAACTTCAACAGACAAACAAACATGTTTCGACGAAGATGCAACTGGTTCACTTTTAGACGATAAGATAGTATTTTTGAAATTTCGTTTGGTTTAGGTTTCAAAATACTTTTACTAGGAGTTTTAGAAATTTGAGTACACTTTGCTAGGGGTTTAAGATGTTGACTGTCTGTCTCTGGTTGACTTAGCAGTAGCCTTGAGAGATAATTTTCTACTTCGTTCAGTTATAAAATGTATCAAATCTAAATACAAAGGAATTTCTTGTGAAAACACTACGAAAACCATGATCTAAATTACGTAATGCTAATTGAAGTTTAAAGAAATCTCCAACGTCCGAAACACCAAGGACATTTAAAGCTTTGATGTTGCTTTCATGAACTGACAAAAGTGAATTTAAGTTTTGACAAGAACCATTTGTAATTGGTTTCAATTCAAATATACCATCAAGATACATCGAAGCTAGTCTACGTTTACTTTGATGACGATTTTTCAAAGCTACTAAAGCTAATTGGTAGTTTTGAACTTCTAATAAAAAGTTAGAAATGACTAACAGTGCTTCATCTTTTAAAGAATACACAAATAATCAAACTTGGATTTTTCCGAAATGTTTGGATTAAAATCCACTAAGGAATCAAATAACTAAATGAAATTTGGCCATTCATTTAGCTGACCACTAAAAGTAAGCAATTCTATACAAGGAAGTGACGTAGATGACGCTGACAAATTCACTACTGAATTAGCATTTGCTGAAACAGGCGAACTTGCAGATGATGCAGACAATTTACAATACTTGTTACGAATTTGATCAATCAAATCGATAGCAGCATCACTAGCCTGTAATGTGTTCAAATTCAAAGAATCGTCAACAATAAGGACATTAGTTTCCCTAATACGTTGGGTAACTGTTTCCAATTTGTCTTCTAATTTAGACAGTCGATTGTATTGACTTGTAAAATTAGACAATATATCAATTGTTAATGACTAAAATTAATCATAGATTGCTTTAATATTTGCGAACAAATCTTCCCATTTGCTTTTTAAAACTACTCGTAGAATATTGGGTTTAACTATTATAACAATTTATGCAATTCCAACAAATAAAAAAAAATCAATTCAAAATACAAATTACAAACTATTTCGGTTACACGAAGATGTCGTCCTTGCTCGGGCGCCAAATATATAACAGATACTAACAATAATATCGTTATAATATTACGATACAAATTAAACGATTTAAACAACTTTGATCATTGAATTTCTAAACTAAGTATAGAGGAATTCGCATGTTCGGGTAACAGATAATCAAACAAAAGAAATAAGTCATAAACGATATACCAATATGTACACAAATATAATTTTCAAGTTTATATACAACACAATAAAATAAATAATTATCTTTTAATGAATGAATTAATACTTAATCTTTTAACCCTCTTATAAATTCATATAGTGCTTTTGTCGCTGAAATTACCTATTGCTTCCTATTGAAATGAACAAGCAATAATCTGTATATTTTTAAAAGATGCCATAGAATAACCTATAAATTTTTATAAAAACTTACAAGTTTCTATGAGTTATAGTCTCGAAAATGAATTCCTATAGGTTCCTATTAGTTATTACGAAAAACTACAATTTCTATTTAAAAAGCTAGAAAAAATCTCTTTAGAAAACCGTAAAACAAAGGTCATATCAAAGAATGTATGTATACTTATTTTATATTATTTTCGTATACAATAACATTCGCAATAAAAATTCACGTCTTCTTTTTATTTGCTTCTATAGAAATTTCTTTGATTAAAACCAATTTTTTTAAAATTAGGAATAAATAGGCAATTTTATATTGCACTATTTTTTCACGATTTATTATGATTTATTTATTTATTTTTTATTATTATTAATTTTTAATAAAAAATTTCCAGGAGGTTTCTATACTTTTCTATAGGTAAAACATTCCTTGGAATTTACCTATATTAACCCATATAAAGCTTTACTTAGTACGTATACTTTCTTATAAAACCTTTTCAAACCTATTAATCCCTATAAAATTTCTATGGGTTTGAATACATTTTCTGTAGGTCATTTACAACAGGGAAATTTAAAATAAGTTCAGATTTGTCTTCCACAATCTTATTAATTAAATTATTTACAAAACTAAGTTACGATAATACCAACTTATACAAAGCCGATTTATACGATCTATCAATCAAATGTAAGCTATTAAAATAACGATTTGCCTTAGAACTGAGGCCAAAATGTTACGACAAAAGCTTTGTTTTAAAACAAAGGCTATGAATATTATTAAGATTTTACGAGTACTCCGTTTTACAACAAATACTTTTATTAATTTTCAATTTAAACTACAACCAAAGCGATAACGAAGAAATGCAATCAAGGTGCATGCTTCGAACTTATCCAACTAGCGAAATAACGAAATTCATACCTCTCTATTGCAAAGGAGGTGGTATTTCTTTTTCCCGGTCGACAAAGTGTTATTAGTGATTAAGAAAATTACTGAAGAAAAAGTTCTGCTCATCGAACTCTATCTTAAAAACACTTATTTTAGTTCCAGCTTTGTTCAGCTTTAGTTTTTTGTTGAAAATAAAAAAATACCATTTTAGCTGAAAAAAACTGGGACATATTCAATTTTTTTTACTCAATAATAGAAAAATTAAGTTGTTTAAAAGTGCAGATGAAGACAATTAAGACTGAAAAAGCTATCTGCAAATCTTAAGATATTAGTAACATAATTAATTTTGCTACATTAAAAACTGGGAGTGCAAAATTTGAAGATCTTACTTAATAGCTATTTATGGCATAAGTGAAGAAAAAAAAATTTACCCACGTTAAAATTCTATATAATGTTTGTATATAATTTTGCAGAATTTTCAAAAAAAAAATTGATTAGATAATTTATTTACATAAATGTTAATTGTGCTATTGATTGTATTAATATTATTATAGTGATACGTTTAAATTTTTTTAGTTTATTTGTGTATTTTAATAAATTAAATTGGAAAACCCACATGATTCTATTTTACGTTAACATATGTAATATTTGTTTTCTTTTTAATTAATTTACGCGTGTTTGAGGTGTTCGCACACTTAAACTTATGAATTCAATATGTTATCATTAAGATATTAGTTTGAAATTATTAAAAAAATGTTTTTCATGTAAAATGTAAACATACAATAATTTAAAAAAAATATTTACATTTAGAAATCATGAACAATAAACAAAATTAATTGCTTCTGTAAATTAAATTTGAATTGATTATTTGCAACTGACAATTGTAGATAATAGAATAACGTTGGTATCAAACTGAAAAAATAATAATTTCAATAGTACAGATTTTAGACAAACTACATACTGAACAAATAGTTGTTGATTTTAATTCAAAATATAAAATCGTTAAAATATACAAATACTTTTTAGATTCAATTTTATGCGTTACAAAACTTACTTAAAAATGTTTTTCCACTACTAGTTGTATACGCTTGCATTATTACGTATAATAGAAGGCCGTGAAGTTGTACTTTTTTAAACGCAGGTAAATAATATTTCATTATTAACTAGTAGTTAATAATGAACATATTTACATTTTCTGATAATACTACAACAGTTTCAAAGAAAAAAAGTTTACCAAACTGCGTACCAAGAGCAAGAGATTTTATTTAATGCTAATTTAAGTTTTCAAATCGCTCAATTAATAAATTAATTTGATTTTAAAAAGTAAGTTATTTGAAGTTCGCGCTTAATTAAATGTGAATATTATTGAGTTAAATATGTTTTAGATATAATCAATGCTTAAAATAATAATGTTTTTAAACAATTTAAGCAACTTTAGCAATAAAAACTTACGTTATCTGTTTATTTTTGTGTTTTAAATCACAATTAAGAATTACGTCAAAATTAATTCTATTAAACTAATGACAACTGTCAGAATTACTGACTTGATTTTTAATTTAAAATTAATATCTTAAATTTTAAATTTGATTTAGTAACAGGTAGAAAGGTTTTAATAATTCTAGTAGTGGAAAAAATTGTATATATAACACGGTTGAGAAGTTCATTATAACCTGCGCGATTTATATCCCTCGACGCTTCGCGTCTCGCGATATAATCTATCGCTTAGGTTATAATGATGCACTTCTCAACCTTGATATATAATATACTATTTTGAAGTGAAACTTCTTTATCGGCGTTGGAAAAAAATTTACCGTCACATTTTTTCCGTTACGCGCCATCTTTTTTTTCGGTTACGGAAACGCAATAGCGACGTGATAAATAATATATCAATACTAAAGTGATCAACAAAATCAAAGGCTTTATTTTAATTCTAATTCCAGTGGATTTTTAACAAAAGTAAGTAATTATATCTATTTTTCTAATACTTGGGTGGAATTAATTGACATAGAGTATAAATTCTGAAATATGTTATTAATTTAAATTTAAAATATTTAAGGTTAACCTCAGTTTCTGATTGAACGATGACATTTTAAATTTAAAATATTTAAGGTTAACCTCAGTTTCTGATTGAACGATGACATTTTAAATTTAAAATATTTAAGGTTAACCTCAGTTTCTTATTGTAACTATCGGTCAATGTATATGATTTCATTAAAATAGTATTTATTAATTAATAAGACTGCTAATTTAATGAACATCAATTAATTGATATACATGCAACTTTTCAGAAATTGGTTAAATAAAGTTAAATTAGATAAATTTTAAACAAAAGGATTTTATTATCATAGACATGAATACAAATAATACAATTATTTCACTTTAACTTTTTGCTACTAAGATTATTACAGCATTTCATTAATTGTAATAGAATTATTACTATCATTGTCATCGTTATTATATATTTTTGTAATTAATGGCTTATGGTAACTGAAATATGAAATTGAATCTACAAAAATTAGTTAATTGATTTACAAAAATTTGTATTCATGTCTATGATAATAAAATCCTTTTGTTTAAAATTTATCTAATTTAACTTTATTTATTTACAAAGTTTAGTTTTGTTCTTATTTGTACTTATGTAAAACTAATAATAATTTAACTTTGTGTCAAAACTATTTAACTACTGTAAGTTGTTAATTTACATATAAATATTTTGTACATAAAGCGTATTTTTAATGTAATTTCAATTTTTCTTATTATAGTTGGTCTTTGGGATTGTGACGCTCATATACAGATTAACGAACTCTTGCAAAACTTTGTTTAAATGTGGATTCGTCATATTTTACATACTTGCGACAAGTTAGTACATCTAAACAAACTTGGAATAATCTTTAAACTGCTTTTATAAACAAAGGATTGTGTCGTGGAATTGGTTTGTTGTGCTGACTATAAGGACTCATAGACTTGGCTTGGTTTTCAACAGCTTGGCTTGAAACCAAGCTTTCGAAAAATCAAGCCAAGCCTTTAAATAACCAAGCTAAGTTTTTTTAGCTAAGCCAAGCTTTTACAAGTCAAGCTTTTGAAAATAAAATTATTTTGATGTAAAATGTATACCCCAAAATAAAGTTTAGTCAAGGCAATTTAGACAAATCACTTTAGCAAACAGCGTCAACTGAAGAAATTAAAATAGAAATTAAGCAAGTTGTCGAACTGAGTTTTAAGAAAGCTAAATTTATAATTTATGCTTCTTTACTACTTACATTGCAACTTTTTTTGTTTATTTAACTGAAGATTGCTTTGGTTACAACCGCAGATAAACATAATCGAGTACATAAAGTATACTTTGTTAAGTTAGATCAGTGCTAATATGAAGAAATAAAAATTGATATTTGCTGTAATTATTTTACTAACAATAACGGATAATTAAAGAGAACCATAATTACCACAATCCATGAAGGCATTTTAAAAAACGGATGTCACAGCATTTACCACATGGTTAACATCAAAAGTCAATCTTTACTGACTTAAATAGACAAAACCGGTCTAAAAGCTTTAATTGCAAATATTACATTGAACAACTAGTCAGGTAGGCTTCTAAAATATTACCAAATAATGTACAAATATTACCTACGCCAGTGTTAAAAACGAAGATTCATTAAAGTAAAGAATACATACATATTCTCAGTTACCTCCCAATAACAAAAAATAAAAAATTCGTACTTATCAAAGCTACACTTCAACTCAAGGTTGAAAATGGATTATCCTGGATTGTAGACGTCACAAAAGATATAATTGCAATCAACTACGACAATCAATTATATTTCCAAGTAACCGAAACTGCATAAAGCTAGAAGACCACAAACATATATGTAGTCCAACAACAATACACATTATAAAAAACAACGCAAATTGTGTAATTGACGAAATCTATGAGCGTTCCATAATCTAGAAACAGATGCAGTCAGAAAATTCTTGGATGTTCATAACAAATAAGAAAACACGAATAGTCATCACATGCAACGGAGTCAGAAAAGAAGTTCAGTTAAATGAGTGGGAATTATTCAAATTACACAAGATTGCATAATTACCACCAAGAAGAATATCTTAACACCAATAAGAACCGATCAACTTTAAAAAATTGGCGGTTACACGATTGAATGTTACCCCCCAGCAATATCAGCAATATCATCATCAACTCCAAAAGATTCCACCTGTTAACCGCCGATAATGGAACAAAAACAAATGTCTTGTGCAATAATGAACAAAAAGCAAATAAACCCACTTATATAAGCAATAAAAGGACACCAGAATGGAACAACAGCACCTATACCGTCTCCATCAACAAACACAGAATACGAAGAAGCTAATGAAAACCCAAAACAAATCACTGGATTCCAACCCAATGAATTTCAACAGGTTATATCACGACAAAGATAGCAGTGTTAGGCCACACACACGTCGAACAAAATCAAAAAAAGGCTAATACAAAGTATAACGGTAACCAATAAATTCGATGCGTTAAACAAGGGAAAAGAAGAAACCTTCTGCTATACGCAGTGAAGTTTGAACCACGCTCTAAAATAATACAAATTCCAAATTTGTAAAGTTTACATCCAAACACTAAATAGAAGTCCTTCTCCCCAACACGAAAGACTGCCACAAGTACAACAACTAGGAACGCATGAAATGCGTTTTTTAACAACCAACAACAATGTAAAGCAAATTTTCATGGACAAAGAATTTTCACAAATCAACAATCAACAGAACTGCCACAAACAAAAATTATTTTATATCTTACAAAACACAATCGAAACTCAACAAAAAATGATTTTTCAACCAACTTCTGAAATAAAAGAACTCAGGGAGACTACTAACTGTTTGGTATCTAAAATCGGTGATAACAATGGCTCAAGTATTTAAAATTGCGATTTGGAACGCCACTAAAACCTAACAAGGCACCAGGCTAGCATTTGATCACGGAAGGGTACTTAGGAGCTTTTTCTAAAATAAAGATTACAATGTTAACCGCCGTCTTCGACGCTATTTTCAATAGCAATTCCTACAAATCTACAACTCTACTCTACAAATCTCTCTACAACGTCAAGTTCTATAAGCCGATCAATCTATTGCCGGTCTTATAGACTAATGGAGAAACTACTACTAAAAAGAATCTTGATGACACACACCAAAGAAGATAAGGGATCTCTCGATCACCAGTTCGGCTTTAGGAAAAATCATACAATCATAGAATCGTCATCAATAACACATTTGAAGCGAAAGCCTACTTGTCTGTGTTCTTCTTGGATGAAAGATCATTCGATAAGATCTGGCAAGAAGGTCTGCTATTCAAGCTTAAACTGACGTCCTATTCAATATATAGGGTGCAGTTCAGACTGAAACTAAAAAAATACTACTGGTTGTAAAGCAGAATCTGCCAATTATCGCTTAAAAATAAACTTTTTATATAGAAAACAGCATTGAAACTAGTTTGGAGCTACGTAATCTGGTTGTGGGGCTCCGACTCTAGATCTAACATCGATATATTGGGGAGGTATCAAACCCAAGTCTGATAACTAATGCCCTATACTACATTCGAATCACTGAAATCTAAAATGAAGTAGCTACCGTCAAGGAAGAAATTAAAAGGTTAAGTGTAAACTCTTCTCCAAAACGTTACCACGACTCGTTGGTGGAGTAAAGATAGCGCTTTAAAAACCATTTTTTAATGACGCTAGAAAATGGAAAAAATTCTATAGATTTTTTTTATTTGTTTCTAACTATTGCAAATAATGAAATTTTTTTTGAAGAGTTTATTAGACAATTGGTGCAAATTTGAAAACGTTTTGCTTTCGCATTGTCTAGATTATCTGTCGGCATAGTTAAGGCCCTCTAGAGTAACATTTAAAAAAATTAGAATATTTCATTGTGAATTACCTAAATCGAAGATTTGTTGAAGAGAGCTATAGGATTGAATTGTGCCAAGGACTTGTTACCAATCTTTGGCTTTGGTCTGTTGGTGACAACACGTCGCCATGGTTATCAGAGATGTCGCTGATTGGACGTGGTTGACAATGCTAAAATAGCAGAGAATCCACTACCAAAGATATTAAGGTGAAGCAAAAAAAGACAACCGACAAGAGAAAGTAACAAGTGTATATATATTTTTTCCTCAAATAACAACAACTACTTATTTGCTTGTTATTACAACCGATAAACTAATTACTATTAAGTATTAATAAAAAGCAAGTAACAAAGAAGAAAATAGCAATTAGGGAAACCTGTTGTACCTTGGACCTATTTTTCCAATTTTTTTCCACAAATTACACTTATTAATCAACATTGCGTACTATTGCTCAAAACGTGCTTTTGGACACCTTCCAGAATTTTTTGGGGGAAAATTATTAAAATTTTTTACAAGACAATTATTTAAAAAAAGGTGCATTTAGGTCCAAGGTACGACCGGGATGATGTACCTTGGACCTAAGGATGTTGTATCTTGGACGTATATCTTTTAAAACATTTTGTGCACTAACGAGAAGTAAAAGAGAACTTAGATCATTAAATAAAGTTTATAGTAAACATATTTACAGTGTAACTTCCAATTGTTTTTAGTTAGATGCATGGCATTTATTACTGCTGCCTTTTTGCGTGTTTTCAAAATTTTACCGAGAAAGAAACAAAAATAACAAAATCATCCAGTATGTATTGTAGAAGATCTTCAAATGATTCAGTAGAACATAGCATGGATGTACCAACAATCGTATCTACAAACTTATCTGTTCTTTTTTCTCTAAAATACAGCGGCCCATAGGAATCTTCAGAATCATGTAACAAAAAATAGTCAGATGATGACGTTTTGGAAGAGTTGGAATCAGCCACAACTTTTCTTTCGGCGAAGCGGTTTTTGATTCTTTGTTCTTTTTGCCCGTTTCAATTCTTCAATTCTTATTTTCTCTGGCCTGTCGGTCAATATTCAAAGTCGTCTTTTTTCACGTCATCTGCGGTTTGTCTTTCTAGCGGCAGCTTTCGGGTGTGGCTTAATCGCTGAAGAAGAAGTAACAGTTGAAGTTGATGTCAAAGGTTCAGCTCTTGGTTGAGCTTAGATGTTAACCTCCTTGTTGGCCAATAATCTCTCATCAGCAGCATCAACTTAAGGATTTTCTTCAGCATCTTCAGCTGATGCAGTCGGATCAGGGCGATCTGTTACGTCTGAGGGTAAAAATTCTAAATCTGCGATGTTTTTATCAAGCGGAACAAATCCTGACACTTTGAATCCTTGAATTATACAGGGTGTCCCACGAGGTACTGTACATACTGAAATGTTATGTTCCTTAGGTCAATTTAAGTAGAAAACGTGCTATAAACATAGGTCCAATTCGCCATAGTTACACAGATACAAGCGTTCAAAGTTTATAACTGATCACACATTTTTTGAAAATTAATTATTCTTAGTCAACTGGGAAACAAAAGCCGAACAATATTTCATTTATTGCTTTCTTTTCTACTAATGTCATAGTCAATTTTATTAAATGAAGTGTAATTTAAATGCAAAATGCCTTCTCATTTTTCTAACGAAGAGTATGCTGATATTATTTACATTTATGGATTTTGTAATGGAAATGCGAGATCTGCCGTTAGGGAATATGAACGAAGATTTCCCAACAGGAGGGTGCCAAATCACCAAACCTTTTCTTCTGTGTTTCAACATGTACGGACTCATGGTTCATTTCCATCAGTTTCAACAAGATCTGACCGTCCTGTGCAGTTAAATGCGAATGAGCAGGAAAACATTCTACAGATGGTTGATCGGAGTCCAGGGTTAAGTATTAGAAGAATTTCTTCTCGAACGGGACTCCCCCGTATGTCAGTATGGCGAACATTACATGATGGGCTTTCGTATCCCTATTACATACAACAGGTCCTGCATCTGGAACCTGGAGATTTTGCTGCCCAGTTGTATTTCTGTCACTGGCTACAGGTAAATCCACAATTTACTAGAGATGGAGTGAACAATACACGCAATTCTCATTTGTGGTCATATCAAAATCCACATGGCACAACTGAAACTAACTTTCAGCGCAGATTTTCTGTTAACGTATGGTGTGGCATGATTGACGATCAACTTATTGGACTTTTTGCGGAATGAATTGCTACCGCTTTTGGAAAAAGTAACTTTACTAACAAGACAGCAAATGTTTCTGCAACATGATGGAGCTCCTCTACATTTTAGTCGGCATGTGACCGAATATCTAAATGTTGCTTACCCTAATAGGTGGATTGGGCGTCGAGGCCCGCATGCTTGGTCACCGAAATCGCCCGATCTTACACCTTTGGACTTCTATCTGTGGGGTCATGTGAAAAGTTTAGTATACGAGGTAAAAGTTAATACCAGAGCTGAACTAATACAGCGTATCCTGGATGTGTGTCAACAACCAGCAGGTGCTTCGAGCGGCTACTCGGTCCATTTTAGATCGCAGCCGTCGTTGTATTAATGCCGAAGGAGGTCATTTTGAGCATTTGATCTGATTGTTTGTTTTTTTTTATGTTTGTTTTTTAGTTCGATTTTCTGTTTTCAATAATAATAATTTTCAAAAAATGTGTGAGCATTTATAAACTTTGAACGTTTGTATCTGTGTAACTATGGCGAATTGGACCTATGTTTATAGGACGTTTTGTACTTAAATTGACCTAAGGAACATATCATTTCAGTATGTACAGTACCTCGTGGGACACCCTAGTACTAGTAGTAAAAAGAATCTTGATGACACACACCGATGGGATCTTTCAGTCACCAGTTCGGCTCTAGGAAAAATCATACAATCATAGAACAAGTTTATAGAATCGTTATCAATAACACATTTGAAGAGAAAGTCTACTGCTCTGTGGTCTTCTTGGATGAAAGATCCTTCGATAAGATCTGGCACGAAGGTCTGCTATTGAAGCTTAAACTGAAGTAGTCCCATCTAATTATCTCTCAATTATCGCTTAAAAATAAACTTCTTATATAGAAGACAGCATTGAAACCAGTTTGGAACTACGTAATTTGATTATGGGGCTCCGACTCTAGATCTAACATCGATATATTCGGGAGGTATCAATCCCAAGTTTTACGTCTGATGAATCCAAAATGCAGTAGCTACCGTCAAGGAAGAAATTAAAAAATTCAGTGTAAACTCTTCTCCAAAAAGTTACCACGACTCGTTGGTGAAGTCAAGATAGCGCTTTAAAAACCATTTTTTAATGACGCTAGAAAATGGAAAAAATTCTATAGGTTTTTTTTATTTGCTTCTAACTATTGCAAATAATGAAAATTTTTTTGAAGAGTTTATTAGACAATTGGTGCAAATTTGAAAACGTTTTGCTTTCGCGTTGCCTAGATTATCTGTCTGCATAGTTAAGGCCCTCCAGAGTAACATTCAGAAAAAACGATAATATTTCATAGTGCAGTTAGTTTTGCGATTTACCTAAATCAAAGATTTGTTGAAGAGGGTTATAGGATTGAATTGCGCCAAGGACTTGTTACCAATCTTTGCCTTTAGTGAGCCCTGGTGGTGACAACCACGTCGCCATGGTTAGCAGAGATGTCGCTGAGTAGACGTGGTTGACAATGCTAAAATAGAAAAAAAATAGGCGCCACTCTAGATTACTGGTACAATTCTCTTCTGAACCCACTACCAAGGAAATTAAGATAATGCAAAAAAAGGCAACAACTGCTTATTTGCCTGTTATTACAAGCGATAACAAGCTAATAACTAATGTGTTATTAAAAACCAAGGAACGGAGAAGAAAATACCGGTTACATAAGATAACTTGGTTAACAATGTTTTTAATCTTTTTTACCTTTTTACTCACGTTTAAATAATAATATGGATAGCGATCCCGACCTATCTTGCTATCAAACATTAAATATTAGCCAAACGAAAAACGACGTTGATCGCAAAACTCGCTCCAACGACTTTCGTAGAATAAATTTTTTTATTCAAAATTTACTTTGCTAAAAGCGTAATAGTAAACGAAGTGCAATTAAATAAAAATTAAAGTACTTACGCCTCAAAGATTTCGAAACAAGTATCGATTGCTTAAAGCTAGAAATTAAGCAGAAAGTAAAATGCCGGATCGATTCGACTTTCGATGAACCACTCCCTACCAAAATATCGATTGACGCCAACATCATTAACTAGTGATGTCGGCGCACAGTGACGGGGTAAAATATAATTAAAATTATTATTTTTTGAAAAATTAATAAGTAATGACACGTAACAGATTGTCTCAAAACTGAATAAAAAAAAACTTTAACGCTCTGCTGATAAAATCAGGAAAAATAGCCTAAATTTTTTTGGGTTTCTTTCAAATGATTCTATAGTCTCTATCGCATAACTTATTAAAACAAATCGCGATGATCTCTATCAAGGATTTTGTCAGTTTGCGTTGTACTACGATGAATTTTCTCTACTGAACTTAATTAAGTATCTTCAACAAAATTTATTAGAATCTTTTTTTATATGAAATATAGAAAAAGATTTTCTTTTTGATGACAATAAAATTATTGATGATGTTGCTGCAAAATCAAACTTTCTGCCACCACAGTTAAAATTTTAGTTTTTATATTTTTGAATTGATGAATTTATACTGATTGTTTCGTATTTAAATAAAAACATTTAAAAAAATCTTTTATAAAATTGATGATAAAATATTTCATTTTCTTTGATCGGTACGAAGCCACCGGGGCCAATCCAGTCCAGTCCGTCCCTGCTAATGTTTACCTATAAAACAAACGTTTCAGAAATACTACGATTACGTTACGTTAGGAAGCACGTTTATTTAGTGCATTTGAATAAAGATAAAAGAAGGTAAATAACCCAGTTTAAAGTAATATTTCATTTTTATCAATTTCAAATTTGTAATAGTTTTGCACAAATATTTTGTTTAGGAACAGTCAATTTAATCCGTAAACCTCGCCTATTTTCAAACACTTGACTCATATTTGTACAGATAAATTGGTTTAACATTTGATAAGAAACTTTAATATCAAACATTGCAATTAAAGAAAACATGTACGTATTTTGGGTTTCTGAAGATTTTGCACCCACTTAATTCGCAGAGACTTGTCAATGTTTAATTTAGAAGTCATACGGTTTATTCATATCGTTCTACCGATTACTGCAAGTTATTTTGTTAAATAAATTTTTTTTTAGTCATTGTATTGACCAATTAGAAACACTGAAATTTTTCAAGCAAATTTAATAATTTTCCGTCATCGGCGCCAGTCAAGTGCTAAATTTAATCAGAAAATAGAGATACTAAAAAAATGTTTATGATCTCTGTTCATAAGTTTATTACGTGTCTTTTTTGTTTACGACTTGATTTTGCTACTAATTGTTATCGGTTAATGTCGATCATAAATGAAGTTTTTTTCTATTGCTTAAATATGTAACAAAATGCTAATAATTACACATTTCTAAATTTTTTTCTAATTTCTATTAGTAACTTTTGCACTAATTTTTTTTTGTTTTTTACACGGTTCTACCAAATGTTTTTTTTTTATTTTTATATACTTAGACGATGTCATTGTTTTATCGGAGAGTTCTGAACAAAATCTAATAAATGTATTTGACATAATAAATAAATATTTTTCACTTGTCTATAATTAGCTGTTTAAATCTCTGATACGAGATACTTCGTTCATTACGCCCTAGAACATAATAAGCGGGCGTTATGATAACGCCTACTATTAATTATTGAATATTTTAATGTTAAATTAATATGTACATTTCCAGTTTAGTTATATAAATATTTAAATTCAAAAACAAAATTAGAAAATGTTCCACTAATCACCTCCTCCATGAGATAACTTTTGTCAGCTTCAGTGCTGGGGGGTCTTGACTTAATTGTCTGGACCAAGAGGAACAACCTCATTAAAAACTTAAATCTAAGGTGGGGAAGAATAGGCCGATAGATGCGTGATTGAATAGAATAGGGCACCAAGCGAACCCTGTTGTATAAAGCCTTCTGTGCGTATTGGGATACTGCGCACGGTAACCTTCATTTACTTCGTACTCGTGGGACATATATTGAACCACATTCACAATTAAATAAAGACGAAGACACTGAGCAGAACCCAAAAATATCGGCTGATGTTGAGCGCGAACCCGAAAAATCTAAAAAGCCTTCGGGGGCAGCAAGGCAAAAACTGAAAAAACAAAAAGAATTAGGAGCTTAGACAACCGGTTCCATTCTAACGACAGAAACATGTGAGCAAAACCCACCTATACAGGAAGCAAAGGCGGGCACGTCAGGAACGCAACAACGACACCAAACGGCGCAAGCAATTGTACCAATTGCCGGAACAACCGGAACGCAGTAGTAGCACGCCGGCGTCAAAAAAAAAACGACCTGTAAAGCAAAATCGAGGGGTCGAAGGAACCATACCAAAAGGGTTCCCTAAAAACACCACCAGTCCTGAAGAATCAGAAGTCATAGAAACTTTAATACTCGGATGGACCGACGAACTGGAGAAAGGACAAACTTCTCCCCGTTTTCAAGAATATACTCATGAAAGGAGATACCTCGTGCGCAGAGAAAGCAACTAGAGAGAAACTACTGAGGAGAGATAGAAAATTATTTACCTGAAAGGCTTTCCTGCACCTAAAAAGGTTATTACTTGAATAAACAAAATATCGAAATGTGGCGGGTGGTTAACATTGAACCCAATCTAAAAAGAAGCCAATACGTCCTGCTTATGGAGTCCCGAGAGAAGGTAGAAGTGCACCTCGGATTTTTGAGGATCACTTTGCAGGCGCTGATCGACGCCAAAAAGGACAGCAAAAAACAAGATGCTGCAAGTCATATGGACGAGACAGTTAATGTAAATCCAGAGCCGGACAAAACGCACTGACGTCAATGCTCAAAGTCGTTCAGATAAATATATATCACTGCAGGACAGCTATGAATCCACAACGAAACGACGAAAATAAAATTACCGACGATGTACGGAGTCACGTCCTCAATGACAACAAAAGTCAAATATCAGAGACTCACTCTTGATACCAGACTTTTAACGATCATCTAGAAAAAGTTACAACGCAGGCTATCAGGATTTTTAATACAACAAACAAATGGTCAGACACACATGGGAAACCGACAATGACCAAATAGTTATATACTGTGGTAACAAGAGCCATCATCACCTATGGTGCGTTTGTATAGGGCAAAAGAATCAATCTGAAAAGCATTATGCAAAGTACAGAAAATGGCATCTTTACCGATAACAGGAGCAATGAGAACCACGCCCACAGCAGCCATGGAAACACAACTTTTACTTCCACCATTAGACCTCGTTGTAATGATGGAAGTAAGACTTAGAAATAGAATTTTTGTTTGTCCAATCGTCAAATTTTTGGAGTTCTTTCTTATAGAGCGGTCGTGATTTTTTTGAGGAGCAACTTCTTATTAGTTTTTAATGCTCGTTTAAGTATTGCTTTTCTTCCATAAAAACACGTAGTAACACGTCATTAAAAGAATAACTATTCCTCTTACACCCTTTAACAGCACTGCACTGTTAAGCGCCTACCGACTTCGCCCTTAAAACGGCCCTGGATGGTAAACACAAAAAAGTGTCTCAAAGTACATAGCGCCCACGTTGCCTCATAAGACAGCGCGGTCCGGTGCAGTTTAACAATGTTTATATTTTTTGGACTGGCACATGTAAATATAAATTAGAACAACCAAATAGTCGAAAGTACCAGCGAAAAAGTTTAAGTGACGATAAGTGCATAAAACAGTGAAGTAAACAGTAGTTTAAGGGAGAAAAAATTACTAAAATAAATATGCAAGATAGTAAAATAGTAACGCAGGGAAGGGAATTTAGCGAATAAATCTTTTTTTTTTCTAAATTGTGAGCAACTGCGATTTCTGGTATTAAGGCCAGGCGATTTTATTAATTTGTTAATTATTATATATACTTTGATTTTCTATAGTGTAAATTCCTCCACGTGGTTAAAGCTGGTCAACGAAGCTCAGGTTATAAGTCCTATACGGCAATAATCTGCCAGTGTCAAGTGTCAAGCGTCGTCGCGAAGCCGAGTCCGACGACGAATCCGTTGATTCCCAACTGTCCACACTCGAAGAATCCTTCGAAGCAGAATTCCTAACTATGTCTAAGCTGATTTCTACCTCCAAGGAATCCGTTGCAAGACGAACTGAACTAATGGATGTACTGTCCCGCATCTAAGCTATCTTCCGTAGATCCACTCTTGCCTTCCGGTAAATCCGTCGGTCCAGTTCCAAGATCTACAGTTCCCAAGCCCGAGTCTAACATAAAGACATCTGACGAGACCAAAACAATGCTCATGACAGTCCTTAACCCTATCACGCTCGGTCTAAGACTAGAGCGAATGAGGAAAATGGGACGAAACTCCGTTCGCTTGGAATCCGAAAACCGACCTTTCCAAGATCCCAGCGGATATCTTCGACAAAACCGGTCTTGTCATCAGACTGCAAGGAAAAATCCTTCCTAGGATCTCTATCACGGACGTTCCTACCAACCTTTCCCCCGAGCAGGTAAAGGAGGCGATCCTTGAGCAAAACTTCGAGGTCGCCACTAATGAAATAACGCAACAGGCCAGAGAACACCTGAAGGTGCTATTCAAATCTGGGCCCAGAGATTGATCCAACAGCAATTGGATAATTGAACTAACTCCAGAGGTAAGAAAGTACCTCATGGCCAGTCGTCGTGTTTACGTTGCATAAAACTCATGCAGGATCAATGACCATGTACGCATTATAAGGTGCTATAAATGCCAAAAATTCGGTCACCAATCAGGTGAATGTAAAAGCGGAATTCAATGCGGTATTTGTGATGACAAGCACGAAACTAAAGTTTGCCCAAACACCGCACGAGGCCCTGCATGTGCGAACTGTGTCAGATGTGGCTATAAAGGCGAGGTGGTAAAACACAAAGCGTTTTCTAATAACTGCCCCCTAAAGAGGCTTGACGCCAAGATTGCTAAAACCGATTATGGACAGTAAGGATGCTGCCCTGACTCTTAAGATTACGCAAATTAATTTTTAGCGTTCTCGTGCTGCAACCTTGGAAGTCATGGGCTTCTCCTCCGACAACGACATTGACATTTTACTGACCCAATAACCCTATGTGTATCGTTTTGGTTCAGGGTATAGGCTCGCTGGGACAGTCTTGTTCTTCAACAGGATTACCGCATCCATTTCTATGCGGCATTTCTTGGCTATTGTTTTCAATAAGGAATCACCTCCTTGGTTTTCGTTGGCGTGTATTGGCCACCAAGCGAGGATGTTCGCATTCATCTACAACATCTAGACGGAGTTTTGGACGAACTAAGAGCTGTCCTAATTATTATAGCAGGTGACTTTAATTCTAAATCGCAGCTTTGGCACTCCTTGCTTATTGACGAACAAAGCAGGGCCCAACCAATTTCTCACCTTTGCTAGTTACCAAGGTTCTTCAAACATCGATGTCACTCTAGCATCGCAAGTTTTAGCAAGGAAAATTTCTAACTAGGAAGTAATCCATGAGGTGATTGAAAGTGACTACCGACTTGTATACGTTTTGATTTAACCGTCAAAAATCTTCGACCGGTGTGCCATAGTGGAGGCCAAAGCTAAATAGGTTAAAACGAGTCGTACGTTGCTTAAGAAAGCAAACACAGAAAACCTCAGCAGAGCTAAAAACTCAACGGCTAAATTCGTATAAGGCGTACTATGCTCTAACGTCCGTGCGGTGACAGATACACTCTCACAGAGCAAGACACAATTAAGTTAATTGTTAGTTCTCTTTTCCCAGACGACGATCTAACGAACGACGATCTTTACCAATCCCGAATTAGATCCCGATATTTTGCAAATATTGGCTAGAGAATTCCCAAGAATAAAGCTCCCGGAACTGACGGAGTATACTGTAACGTTCTAAGAACAGTCGTAACAAGATTCCCTCTCTTCTACGTTCATTGACCTATTTAATTCTTGTGTTCAATACGGGTATTTTCCAAACAGTTGGAAAACTGGTAGGCTAATCACGATTCTCAAGTCTGGTAAGAGGGATCTCGCCAGCCCTAATTCGTACCGTCCGATAACGCTACTTTCAGAACTAAGTAAACTTTTCGAACGTGTATCGTTAAAGAAATTATATGACAGTATCCCTCCACAACGACTTTTCCATCCTAGTCAATACGGTTTCAAGTGTAAACCCTGCATTTCTATAGACATTTCCAGAGCGTTCAATAACGTATAGTGACCATCAATAATTAAAGCTCTCGTCGTCAAGAGAGTGTGCGTCATTCGTAGTTATTTATCGAGTCGCTCAATCACTTATTCCACGAACGTTTTTGGCTGTTCTTATACAAAACGACTGACAGAAGGTTGCCACCAAGGCTCGGTTTTTGGGCCGACCTTGTTCAACGTTGTTGTTAATTCCTTACTTGAACGAGACTTACCTGATAATTGCGACATTTTCGCCTACGCGGATGATATTGCCATCACAGTATCCGCAGACAATAGACGCGACCTAAAGGTAAAATTACGACAGTGCCTGGACACTCTGACTCATTGGGCTGCCAACAACAAATTGACAGACTCAACTGACAAGGCCAAGTACATGGTTTTGGCTCCCCTCTGCATCTCCTATTGCAGGAATCATACTGCGTCAAAGTTCTCTCAAGGGCTAGCACTTGTACTTTTTTAGACCAGCAAGTTTCGACCGCAGATTTTCCTTCCTTCTTGGCCGTCAAGTGTCATCTCAAGACTTTGATCTAGGATAAATCGCAGCGGCCGTGGGATGCATCTCACAAAGGGCGTAACGCCTATTCCATGATATCGAATATCCTAAACTAGATCAACATGTCCCACGATCCGGGACGAGCGTCCGTCCAAATTTTCACATCGCACGGCTGTTGCCATCTGAAACGCTGATGCGCTTCAGATGACGACCGATGTCTGTCGTGTGGTGTTCCTGATTCTCTGTCACATAGGACTCTTGCTTTTCGGGAGTTCGATGATGACTGGAGTACTCTAAGAACCAGAATGAACCCGTTTCCCGATTCCCCCGTGTCCATCCTTAGACTATTGTCCCACGTTTACGAACTCATTGTATTCGCTAGAAGCGATCAAAGTCAAACGTAAAACCAGAGTCTAACTTGATTTAATTTTGCATGGCATTTTGATTTATTTATACAGTCAGCGTTTCCTTTTCCTATTCCCACCTACTTGGTTTCTAGCCTAAGAAGAAGGATAAGCCGAAAGGTAGGTGCCTCACGGAACGTCGTGCTCTCTAAGCACGAACCTGTAAAATAGTCTATCCAACTCGTCTAAACAGACGATCCTTCATCTCGAAATCATATCCTAAATCGTTCAATCCTCTATGTAGCAAACTTAAACCAAGCAAGTTCGAGTGGTTAGTGGGTTTATTTCCTCCTCCTCCGTTTTCGTAGGTATAGGTACGTTATTAATGGTTACAAGAAGGTAGTGGTCGTGTCTGGTGGTGAATATGACCTGGACTGATTTTGTTTGATTAATTTTTATTCTACATCTGTTGTACTATTCGGTAAGGAGGTCTTTATCAGTTTGTTGGTTTTTAGAGGCCAATACTAGGTTTACATTTACAGCTACTACAGCTAAAAAATACTAGATGTGTTTTTCGTTTTTTAGAGAAGGCCTGTGTGCCAAACTTTGTCGAATTCCTGTGAAATGTCAAAGAACACTGCACAGCAGAATTTCTTGTCTTCAATGCTATTGGCAATTCCCCATGAATTTGTTGTATAGTGGAGTGGCGTTTCCGAAATCCAAACTGGGGGTTAGGTAGTAACGTCAGAGGCTCATGCTCTACGTATATCCGTTTAAGAAGGAATCTTTCTAAAATTTTACTTACTATGGAAAAGAGGCTGATAGGTCGATATGATGATGGTTTGTGTCTTATTTTCATATTATGAGGAAGTATGACAGAGTTAACATTCGGTTAAAAATTACTGTTAGTAGAGCTATGGCCTGTAGCTTTGCAAAGTAACTGCTTTAATTTTTGTCTGCTTATTAAATCGTAATCTGAAGCTTTGTGTATGTTTGTATTATCTAATTCTCTCTTTACAAATTTACTCCACCTTCGCAAGAGAGCTTCGAACAACTTATTAGGTCTCAGGTGCGTCAAATCATGGAAGTTGAAAACTATGTTCCTCCCGTTTTACCTTATTTCGCAAGAATGTCAAATGTCTTGCAAGAAGCTCAGCGAGACAAGAGGAAGCTGTGTCCCGATCAAAAAAGACAAACCAAACCTAGTTTTCAAGAGGGGTGACCTAGTCCTTGTAAAAAGTCACATATTGAGCAGTGCTGCTCAACGCACAGCCTCCAAATTAGGTCCTTGAAAGGACGGTCTACATCTTAGATTAAAATTGGCGTCTAAAGTGAGCTACTAGAAAGCTGACCCTGTAAATCCAACGGTAACAATACGAAAGTATCATGTTTTGGATGTTACGCCTTTTTACCAAAACCGATTCCACAATTCCTGCCACTGTACATCCTAAAAGACGTCGAGGACGTCCGAAGATTCGCTTAATGACAACCTGAAAAGGAGTATAACCATCTTGTACATAAAGTCCCGGTCAGAGCCGAGAGCACCAATGGAACTTTTAATTTTACACATCAAATATTTCTATAAAAATAAAGCGCACTTTATTCAAAATCATTTAAAAATCATAATTTATTGATTTTTTTAGTTTTGACGAAAAACGATTTGACCTTCTGGTGTTGTCAACGTTTATTATTGTAATTGTAAACATAAAAAAAATAAAAAAAAAACCTTTATTATTATTATTATTATTATTATTCTTCTAGTTTCTCACCGTAGTGGTGTTTGTAAGCCATGTGACGGACCGGGGCCAAGTCACAAGTCTGTCTATTGCATGAACTTTCTGACTATTGTTGTTGTTTTTAGAATTACTGCTTTTTGTATGTTGGTATGAATGTATAGTGGGAGATCTATTGTTTTTAAGTGTTGCTTGAATGATTTTGTTGTTATACCTGTCACAGACATTATAATTGGTACTATTGTTATTTTTTCTTGTTTCCATACTTCTTTAATTTCTGTTGCAAGAGGTGTGTATTTTTCCATCTTTTCGGTTTCTTTTTGGACTATGTTGCTGTCGTTGGGTATGGCAATATCTATAATGTATGTATGCTTTTGTGTTTTATTTAATAGTGTGATGTCAGGTCTATTGCATATTATCGTTTTATCTGTGTGTAGTGTTCTATCCCAGTATAGTTTACAGTTTTCGTTTTCTAGTATAGTTTCGGGTGTGTATTTGTAATATGGTGTTTGTGTTTGTATTAAGCCGTATTTAAGTGCAAGTTCTTGATGGATGATTTTTGCTGCTGTGTTGTGTCTATCGGTGTAGTCTGTTCCTGCTAGTAGTTTGCAACCTCCTGTAATGTGTTCTATTGTTTCTGGGTATTGGTGGCATTTTCGGCATGTGTCTGTTTCAATTTTTTCTTTTAATATGTACTTTCTGTAGTTTTTTGTGGCTATTACTTATTATTATTATTATTATCATTATTATTATTATTATTATTATTATTATTTGTAAAATTTAAATTTCTTGAATAGCATCGCAAACGACCACGTTAGCATTTGTTAACAAGCCTAGTTTGCACCGCTAACTACTTCAATCGAACTAACCAAGGTGTCCCGTTTTTTCTTTAGTTGAGTGTACTCTATGATCAATAAAAAACCCTTCAAATTTATTAAAATGTTGATATTTCTCAGTTTAAGCAGTTGATTGCTTTTTTGAAGCGTCAAAATTAAAATTATGATCCAAAAAAGTCAAAAGTTCTGTCAATGAAAAATGTTAAGCAGTTTTTGAATTTTAAACCAAACGATACTTATTTCTTGATGGAAGGAGAAAATAATATTTACTGTCACTTCAGAGTGCAGAGGATTACAATATTAAAGAAAATACGTTAGCTTGAAACCAAAGACGGTTGCCCATGAAAGTTGTTTTTTAATTTTACAAGAATAGTAAATGCAGCCAGTTGGTATTAATAGCTTTACTGCTATTCCAAAAAAACTGAATATTTAAAACTTCCTTACTGCAAAAGTTATAATGGATATTGTTTACGTAGAACATATGCCACCTTCCTTGCGGACGCCGGAGCAGATATTTAAGTTTTAATAAGGCATAGTGGATGGCAGTCAACTGGTGTTGCTGACAGATATTTGAGAAAAGTGTTGCAAATAAAATCAGAATCTTGAATAGTTCATAACTAGCATCGTCGACGACAGTTCTCACAAACACAACAAAATCTTGAGCAAACTGCTGTTGTAGCCGAGTTTATATAACTCCACGTGATACTGATTGAGGAACAACTTTTGATGTCAAACTTGACATTGACACATCAACGCCCTAGCCCCAGCAACTCATAACTTAACATAATAAATTTAAATGGGGAAAGGGAATCAAGCGACTCCTAATTTAAAGCGTTTTTCAATTCTCTATGCGACAGCAAGGCCGACATTAGTTTTATTCAATTTTTTGTCCCCATAAAAACCACCCTTTAGATTAACTAAGGTGGGGGTGTTGTTTAGAAGAAATCTTAAAACACGTCACCTTTGACTTTTTAAACGGCACATTTGAATGTCAAATTTTACTTTGTCAGCTCAACTCCATAGCCCCAACAACCTCCAACAAAATTACGGTTAAGGTGGTCGAGTGACCCTCATTTTAAAGGTCTCTTGATTCTCTATGTGAGTGCATGAATGTTTTTACGTTTATAAAAATTGGAAAAGTGTAGGAAAAAATTAAAGCATCAAAATTCAACGTCAGAAGAAATTTTTATTAGTTCAACAAAAGCTCAAATTGTGCGCCACCAACTTCCATACAATTATACAAATTCTGCTCAAAACGTTTCTTTGCATTTTGGAGAATCTGTGGTTGTAATTCAGCGGCATTCTTCAATAATGCGGTGACGCAACTCTTCCAGAGACCCTGGTTTCGTTACGTATTTTACTTTTCAGATGACCCCATATGAAAAAAATTAAGACATAACCATTCCAGAGCGCCTCTTCGACCAATCCAATGTCACGGGACCACTCTGTTCAAATACTCCTGAACACGAAGCGCAATATCTTGTTGAAAAATCAAATGTTCTAGATAACGATAATCATTTTCAACGATTTCTAAAAGCAATGGTTGGACAAGATTTTCCAATGCTTCGAGGTAACGTTTGCTCGTCATATCATTCGGTCTCCAAAAATACCGGCCCAAACATTAATTTTAGTGGATGTTGAGTATGTATTTCGTGGAAAATTCTTGGATTCACGGCCAACGAAAACCGACAGTTTACAGTAAAGTTTGAGAAAAACACTCGTCAGAAAAACAATTGTTGAAAAAAAAATTTGCATCCGCATCTATTCTCTCTGTGATAATTTCACAAAATTGCTGTCGTCTATCGAAATCATCCTCATTCAGCTCATGCACTAAATCAATTTTATCCTACTTCAGGATTCGTCAAATAGTAGTTCTAAAGATGTTGGTTACAGTGGCAAATTCCTCGTACTTAGAGTTGGCTCTACAGCCACTTGTCCCAAAAGTCCAACCACAGTAGCCTTATTTCTCACCGAGAGTTCAAGTTGAGGGTCTTGTTTTTTATTGGCTAATGAAACAGTTACTTTAAACGTCGTGACCAATTCCATCTTTCTTTCTACGTGTTTACCGGGATGTTCTCGATTAAATAAATCTGAACTAATTTCGGCAACGCTGTCGCATAGAGGATGAAAAGACGCTTTAGATAAAGAGACGCTCGACCCCCTTTCCTTATTCAAATTCTTGAGTTAGGGGTTGCTGGGGCTAAGGGGTTGTTGTTTCAATGTTAAGTTTGACGTCAAAAGTCCTCCAAAAATCAAGAATCGACTTGTTCGAGCGTTTTTTTAAGAAACTAGTCTGTGTCCCAAAACAAGCGTGTTTCCTTTTTAATGGCTCACTCTGTATATTCAAAGAAACTGCTAGAAATTGTTTATTAGCGGCTGAAATTTACGCGACACGTTATCCCAATAGAAGACGTCCGGATGAGAAAAGTTTTAGGAACGTACTCAATAAATTTATTGAAACGGGAAGTGTGATTTACAAAAAACAAGAATGAAGAAAACCTATCATTTACGAGGAAAACTAATTTTCAGTGCAATTAACTGCAACTGAGCATCCCAACATGAGCCAAAAAGACATCAGCAAAGCAATCGGCGCAAGGGAGAGGTCAGTTCAACGCATTCTGAAGAATAATCGGTATCATGCATATCATATTCAGTTAAATCAAGAACTGAGTAATACTGATTTTCAATTTCGTTCCGAATTTTGTACCTGGGCAAGATTAAAAATACGAGAGCATCCCGCGTTTTTCCAGTATGTTTTATTCACGGATGAGGAGACATTCCATAACTGTCAACAGACACAATTTTCATTATTATTCGACTGAAAATCTGCATGTCATGAGACAAGTTGATCATCAGCATCGATGGTCTAGAGAGGATCTGTTGGAAACCATGTAGTAGGTATTTGCACATTTTCCCAAATATATTACCGGGATTATTAATTAATTTACTTCAATATACAAGAAACAGGCTGTGGTTTCAACAAGACGGGACACCTGCGAATTTTTTGCAAGCTTTAAGAGCATTTCTTGTTGAAATTTTTTCTAACCCATGGATTGGTAGAAATGGACCCACTAGATGACCTGCTAGATCTTCAGATCTAACAAAACCTGATTTTTTCTTATGAGGATACGTAAAAGACGTTGTATACAAGGAACCACCAACAACACCCATGAAAACGCAGCAACGAATTGTGAACACTTTTGCAAGTATTTCAACTAAAATGTTTAGAAGAGTAGAAAGGTCTTCTCAGCGGAGAATTAATTTGTGCCTAAATGAAAATGAAAAACATTTTGAACATTTCTTTAGTATCGTTTCTCGTTTGTTTTAATAATGTTGTGATCTTTCATGCTGTTGGAATAAAAGAGTTAATCTTATTACAGAAGTATTAGTTGTTTTTGTTCATTTCACATCGACTTTTACATTTTGATAGTTGTTTTGTCTCAGCTTGGCCTACTTCGGTGCATAGAAATGTAGAAAAATGTTTACTTTTGTACAGAATTTTGTCTAATTATGTAAATGTGTTAAATATTTCTGAAGTTATTAACTTTAGGTATAAAGAATGGCAACCACCATGGAGGTGGTGATGAGAATGGTACTCCACCTCCCTTATCCACATCCTAACCATGGAGTGCGTGCAGGTGAACCTTCACCACGCAAAGGCTGCTTCGGCCGCTTTATGTCACAGGTTTGCCCAAGGCACTAAAGTGGTAGGTCCAGTCCAGGAACCCTGGATAGATGAGGGACAAGTTTGTGGACTAGATACCAAGAACGGTAAGCTGATTTATGATAGACCTGTCTTGGTACCGAGTGCAGAAATTCTGATCAATAAAACCATTAATACAATGACTCTATCAGAATTCACAGATGCTGATACAGCCACCATAATGGCAGAGCTAAGTGTTTCTGGAGAAAAGAAACTTGGGATGGCCGCCAATGCCCACAACACCGCCTGGGGAAGCAATGATACCAACGACCGAGGTGAGTCATTTTATGAGTACTTGCTAACTACTAATATGGTGGTGGTCAATACGGGCAATCGCCCAACCATTATAAACGTTATAAGGCAGGAGGTTCTAGACTTAACCTTAGTGTCTAGTGGGGCTTCAAATCTAATAAGTGATTGGGAAGTGTCTGAGGAGGCGTCCCTTTCCGATCACTATTTGATCATGTTTAACATGGGAGCTTGTTGCATGACCAACCAAACATATAAGGTTCTTAACAAGACCAATTGGGAAAGATACAGAAGTATCCTACATGATGGCACGAGGGAAATACCAAACCAAATAAAATCAATAAACGCCTTGAAGAGAACAGTTAACCTCACAACGGAGGCCATAACGAAGACCATTGAGGTAAACTGTCCTCTCAAAACCAAAAAGATTAAAAGCAAAGTACCCTGGTTGAACATTGAGCTTAGCAAATTGCGTAGCAAAGCTAGAAGGTAGTTTAATAAATCAAAGAGAACACATAACTGGGAAGAGTACCGTTAGGGTCTTACCAAGTTCAATGTGACACTACGTAAATCAAAGAGAAGTTCTTGGAGGACCTATTGTGAGTACCTTGATGAAGCACCTGTCGCAAGCAAAGTGCAGAAGGCTCTATCAAAAAGCAACCAAGGTAACATAGGTGCACTCAAACGTGAAGATGGCATCTTAACGTCAATCTTTCAGGAAACGGTGGAGGTTTTGATTAAAAAACATTTTCCATAGTGTACAGCAGCTGGAGAAACAAGGGTGTACAAAAATTCTATAAGGAGTAGAATTCTACTCAAACGGGAATGTCCCCTTGTCAATAAAATTTCATTTCAACCTTTCAAGGCTCTTAGCCCCGATGGAGTATTTCCGGCACTCATTTAACAAGGGCAGGACATCTTGCTAGAGACATTTATCAAAATATTCACATCCAGTTTGTTATATGGCCATGTTCTTTAAGCATGAAGAAAAGTAAAGATCATATTCCTACATAAAGGATGTGTAAAACTTCTAGATCCGAAGTCATATCGGCCAATAAGTCTCTTATCGTTTATACTCAAAATAATTAAGAAGCTAGTGGACTAATATATTAGAATGGAGATTTTAACAGTCAAACCTCTTCATAAATACCAAAGTCACCTGTTCAAAACGACCAACAGGGCTATAAAAATTTTATTGTCTTGTTGCCAAATGGTTGGCAAAACATGGGGTTTGAACCAATTGGTTCTACAAACAGGTCGTTAGGCCTGGAATTCTCTATGCGTCTGCAGTTTAGTGAAGAAACGTAGACCAAAGTACCGCGCAAGCTGGCAAAAATGCAAAGGCTAGCATATCTGACCACCATAGGCGCCATGAAAGCAACACCCACCGCTGCGATGAAGATTTTTCTCAGCTTGGATCCCCTACCAATTATGCGGAAGCTATGAAGCATGCCCTCAAACTACATGAGGTACACCATTTCAAAGAAGGCAACCTCAAAGGTCATCTGGGAATTCTCAAAGCCACTCCTTTGTTGGACATGGCCGCAGTGAGCGACCAGATGAACTCAAAAATGATCTTTGATCACAAATACAAAGTCAGGTTCCCCACTAGAAAAGACTGGGTGGGAGGCATAGACTGCGTACCGGGGTCTTCCCATAAATGGTTCACATATAGATCCAACATAGAAAACTGTGGAGTGAAGGCAGGAGTAGCGGAACCTAAGTATAAAAGACACGTATCCCTCAGTGCTGAAGCCATTATTTTCCAAGCAGAAGTACACGCCATCCACATGGTGGCGGAACATCTGATTACCAAAAATCGATGCACACAAAATATATGCATCAAGCGGCATTAAAAACACTGCAAAGAAACAGCGTAAGATCATGCATGCTTCACGAGTGCTATCAACCCCTAAACCACCTGGCGGACAAGAACAAAGTTGAACTTGCTTGAGTGCCAGGGCATGAGGAAATAGGAGGCAATGTGGAAGCAGATCAGCAAGCAAAATTAGGTGCAGTAAAACCCTTAATAGGGCTATTTGTCATGTATGACTTTAGTCAAAGGGATTATCAGAAGGTTATCAACTGGACTTACAAAGAAATCAACAGAACCTGGAACAAAATGCCGGATACAAAACATTCAAAGAAGTCTCTTAGCCCTAACAAAAAGAGGGGGAAGGAAGTTATGAAGTTAAGAAGAAGAGAATCAAAACTCCTCTGTGGAATACTAACAGGACACATCCACTGCAGATACCACTTGAGTAAAATGGCACTGGTGGGTGATGACACATGCAGGTACTGTGGTGAAGAGGTGGAACGTATGGACCACATCATCATGAGGTGCCCAGCATCTAGATTTCATCTTCATCTTGGAAGAATAACTAAACCTTCCGACCAAGGGCCTGATCGAATTTGTCAAAGATATAGATCTCTCCTGACTCCAACTAGAGAGGGGCATAAAAGATCTAATCTGTTCGCAATGCAGGAAGATATCATAACACTCACCCTACTTCTAATAATGTTAATAATAGAGAATGATTATATCAATCAAAAGGTAATTTAAAAATAAATTTAATTATGCGAAAACATACAGTGTTCCATTGAAAATATGAAACTTATTAACGTTTGAAGTTTGCCCAATTCGTGCTAGTTTTTATCAAATAATAGGTTAGAAATATGACAAAGTTTGACAGGGAAGCATTAAAACAATGTTTAAAGATTCGAAAAACTCAAACCGCATACCAATAGAGCTAAAAACAAAAAAGTTATAGGCTATTTTTGTTAAAGACACAACTGTTTACGAAAAAAATTAATAACTCGAAAACAAAATTGGGACACCTTGTATGTTTGAAAATAATTTTACGACATAGAGATTTTTAAACCAATAACATTTTCTACCAATCATTTTTTTCTCTCACGGGAAAGGCGCTAGGAAGGCCCGACGCACTGTTGCAGGACCCTGTATAACAAATCATCTTTCAAGTGAAGTAAAAGGACATTTCTGGTTATAGAGAAGTCAAAAAACATGTTTTTTACATTTACCTAAAATAAGCACCATGTCCTCTAATTCGTTCTGTGGAAAATTTATTTGAAACGAAAGTTAATGAAGTAGAAAGTGATAATAGGTAATAATGTGACAATGAAACACAATAAGTAACTTCTACTGGCGATTTGTTTTTTGCTTAATAGAAGCAAAGCTTACTAGAATAATGTTGCGATTTAATTGAAAATTTATAAATATCTCCATAACTGTCATGGGTGCCATTTCAAAAAAATAAGTTTCATATGTTTGAAAATTGACCCTCTTATACAAAATAAATATGCCGAATTAAAAAAATCTTTTAGACTATTTAAGTACTTCTGACTTTCATCTACGAATTTACAAAAACAAATTCCGAAATTTCAAAAAACACCAGTTTTGTGCCAATTTCTTTCTAATGCATTATTTTTAAAGAAATTGCGCTAAACTGGCAATCAATTTAAAAAACTAAAAAACTATTATTCATTTTAATTAAGCCTTCATCAAACAGCATAAAAAAAATTTGGGTTGTTATTTAAAAAAAGTGTAACTTTATGCTGCCCAGCGAAAACTAAACACCCTGTATAAACAATTTTTTTTTAAATATACAGTTTTTTAATAGAAATGAGTACAGTACTACAGATTTTATGCTAACATTTATGCAACTAGGAACCAAAGCCGAAATAATGGTGAACCCTGTATATCCCATAAGAATATAACAAAGAATAATATACCGTAAAATTTTAGAAAAAATAGCAAAAAAATTAACAAAAAATTAGAAAGAGATATTAAATGTTGCTAAAACAAACAAAAAGTTGTAGCAAACGTTACTTCAAAAACTAACATTGATTTTCATTAAAAATATTTTCAAAGTTAGTATAAAATCATGTCACTTAACGAAAAAAAATTTTTCGACTTAATAGATAAAAAATTATTAGAACGTACCTGTTAAAGTGCACAGAGTTACATAAGTTTAACTTGAAGTGTCGCGTTGTAATCGGCTCAATTTCATTGGTTATTGATACCGACAACAATTTGGGTTGGGTATTGTTATAAAATCGATTTTCCCTTTTTAAAAACTAGTATCCGTGTGATTTTACCTTAACAACTTCAAGTGAGTACTGATTTACCTATTTAATATCTAAATTAGTCCGTTTCAGCTGTTACCTACTGTTTCGAAAACCAACTTTCAGGTGGAAGCTTAGATCTTTGACATTTATTAAAACAATGCCAGATCTAACTCTTCCATGTGAGAGAAGGTTTTCTATCGTCGTTTGTGAAATTAGAAGTTATGTAATCTAGCGGGGACAAAACGTTGAGTTTATTTGGAATAAGTGGAGAAGTGGTCTCATCACTTTGCTTAAATTAGTGAGATTCAACTCCTCCAACTTATTTTGTAAACTCGATTCATCTTATGAATTTTTAGTGTGGTTGAGTACTATATCTGTGATATTTTAATAAATATTTGTACATGTAACATTTTCTGTTTTATTTTCACACGTTGATATCTTATTTATCTATTTTAAATAAACACCTACCTACTTAAATCGATTACAAAAAATAAATAATATTGATTAAATAGTGCTAAATTGTCAAAGTTAGAAATGTTGATTCTTTTAAAGTAAATTAGTGTTCTAATTAAGTAATTATGGGTATCTGAAACATCTAAAGAACTCAGAACATAAAGGTTTTTTTTCAGTATTTTTGTATCTCATTAAAACTTAAATCAAAATTAGCTCTCTGGGAAACGTTTAATCGCATAGATAATTATTACATTTTATCGATTACGTAAGTATCGTTTGATTACCTTTTTTTTTGTTTTGCAATAAAAAAATTTCTCCTTTTATAAAAATGCTAAAGTAATCGTAAGAACAACAAATCACACACAACAATATTAATATGACATACGTAAACTGAAAAATGACAAAGGACAACTTCAACATACTCCGCCGCTAAGGACCTTTATCCTTGTTTTAATTTGGTAGAATGCATAGTTCTTTGTACGAGACGTAAGTGCGGATCGGAACCTGGGTACGACTCTTTAATCTCCATTAAGCTGATGGTACTCTGGAATCCTTAATCAACAGCAGGACTTTTTTAGTTTAGTTTTCGTATTAGGTTTTAACCACTTCGGCCGTTGTTGTAAATGGGAGAGATGTTCTGACTGCTATCTACTCCAAAAGTCTGAAATTATTTTCTGGTTTAGCCGCTACGTAGACAAACTAGACGTTCCAAGCTAGTTATTATTGACTTCTGCCGAAACAACAGTGGCTTCACCTACCAGAAAACTATCGATAATTGAGTATTTACTTAATAGATTTGACCCTAGCTTCCCATAAACCACCAAAATTTGGTGTTCCCTAGTAGCTGTATTATCATATTAATTAATTAATGTCAGATTGACATTCACGTTTTTAAAGAAGTTCTTATAAAAGTTTTATTAAGTTATTATTAAGTTTCTGTCACGTGAATCACCTTACTTGAGATACAACTAAAAAAGGAATCACAAATCTCTGCTGCCGAACTGTTCATTTTGAATCTCCCAGCAAAGGGTATTATGAGATTAAACTTAGGACCAGTTTTAAAAATTTTACAAATTAATTGTTGTGAAAAACTTATAAAATTGTGATATGACAACCCTGAGGGACGCTGAAAAATCTTCGTTTTAAAAACAAATTTGAACGATTAGTTGTATTGGAGATCGAACTATTTTATGGTGTGCAAGCTGGGGTAGGCGCAACAACAGCGGAAAAACTTCAGATGTTGGAAGATACGATGCAAGAGAAGTTTATTGAATTGCAGGTGGTGACCTCTAAAGTCTTCAATCTACTTTTAAGTAACAATGCTAGCGAAGAAAACTTTTTTCCTGACAGAGATGGATCTGACACATATGTGAAGCGTTACAAGGAGCTGAATCTCCGGTTTGCGAAGGTGTTGCCAAAGACTGTTGATGGAGACAATATTTCCGTGACGATTGAGTCTGTACTTACACCACTAATACCAGGTAAGAGAAAATGTAAGCTTCCGGTAATACAATTCAAAAAGTTTGATGGTAATATTCGCGACTACTTTTCCTTCTAGTCTCAATTCAAGAAGATGCAAGACGATCCGGATATTGACGATGCAGATAAAGTAGAGTATTTGATACAAGCTACAGTACCGGGTCGCGACAGTTGGTTGACAGGTTTCCAGCTACTGGTGGAAATTACTAGCGTATGATAGATACTTTAAAGTCACGATTCGGGCGTGAGGACTTGCAAATCAAAGTTTATGTGCGAGAACTTTTAAAATTAATCTTGAATAATGCCTTGACCTGAGGAAAAACAGATATTTATTACTTGTACGATAAAATTGAAACGCAGCTTAGAGCTATGGAGTTGTTGGAAATAACTGTAAACAAATATGCTTTTCCCTTTAATTGAGTCATGTCTGCCTAAAGATCTGTTACGTGTTCGCAAAGATCCTCCGTGAGTTTATGCATGGGATTCACACAAGAGCGCAAGGCCGATGGAACGGAGGAAGTTTCTGCAGCAGGGGCTGAGCAATGTTATGGAGCAGGTATTAGTCTGGAGAACCGTCTTAGAAGCTTAATGCAATTTTTAAAGAATGAAGTGGAAAATGAACAACGTATTTCGTTAGCCTCTGAAGGATTTAGATTTGACTCTGTGGTGCCTAGAAGTGGTAATTCGGGTGGCAGTGCTAAGAAAAGATCACCAAAATCGAGTTAACAGTTAAGTATTCCCATTGCAGCAGACCTGGTCAATGGCGAGGTTGCTACGTGCATATTTTGTAATAGTGTACATGAAAGCTTGAGCTGCCTTAAAGCACAAGATTATACTTTCGACAAGAAGCAGCAAATTGTTAAGGAAAAGAGAGCATGTTTTCGCTGTCTTAAGCCGGTCCTCGTTCCAAGAGGTGTCGAGTTCGCATTAAGTGCGTGATGAGCAGGAAGCAGCACGTGACTTTGATCTGCCCTGATCTGGAGTCGAGTGGATCACCAGCGCCAGGTAATGATTCACAGGTGAGGAAAGAAGTGAATGCTACCAACCACAACAGTACACATGCATTATTGCAAACATTGGTGGCAAGGCTGGAGGAGAGTGTCTCATGTAACGTGCAAACTTTGATTGACAACTGTATTGCAACCTTCATATATACTAAGGTCAACTGCACGTAAGATGGGTCTGTTGGCCGTCGGTGAGAAGAGAAATAGACATTGTCTATTCAGAGATACTCAGTCCGAGCGAATGCATCAACGTTACAAGTTAACTCTAAAGCAGTATGGATAGTCGTGCAAGTTTGAAGTTTTGGATCAGCAGATATGCAGTGCAGTTCCCACTATTTTTCCTGGTCCATGCCTCGATGAGTTGCAGGGTATGAACATCAAAATTCGAGACGCAGGAAGTCTGTTATTAAACTTTTAATTTGTGCCGATGTCGCCGTGAAGCTGTACACTGGTGATGTACGTGTCTTGAAAAGTTGTCAAGTTGCCGTGGAGACTCTCTTAGGTTGGACGCTAATGGGAAAAGTTCCAGTTTCGGCTAGCGATACCACTTTAGTTGCGACTACAATGTCTTTGTTGGTGACTAATGGTTCTCCGGGAGACCTATGGAAACTAGAAGTTCTTGGAATAAAAGAACCTCTTGTCAAGCAATCTATGGACGAATTGAACGAAGCGACCAAGGATTTTTTCCAGAAAACTACGGAGGTCAACGAAGAAGGTCGATATGAAGTTAGATTACTTTGGCTAGAAGGTCACCCCCCCTTACGAATAATCATCAGGAGGAGGAAAACGGTGGGCTTGTAAACCTGTATGATTCCGTTTTTCAAGAATGGCTGTCAGACGGCGTAATTAAAAAAGTGGACTGCCAAAAGCCTAATGACCACTGTCACTACTTACCGCATAGACCGGTAATAAAAGAGAGTAGCACGATTACAAAAATATGTTCAGTGTTTGATGCCTCTGCGCGAGAAAAGGATAAACCTTCTCCGAACCAATGCTTAAAAAAAGGACTGAACTTGATTGAGTTGATCCCTTCAAACGTATTGAAGTTCCGAGAGAAGCGCGTTGGAGTTGTTTCTGACATACGCAAGACATTTTTGCAGATAAGCGTGCACAAGAACGACATTGACGTTGCTGGGAACCAGTTAACCTTCAGACACAAACTAGTGGTGTTTGGAGTTAATAGTAGCCCATTTTTGTTGGGTGCTATCATAGAACTACACCTTTCACGCTGTTTGGCGCAGAAATGATACGCGAAGATACTGTTAAGAGACTGGAAAAATGTTTCTACGTTGACAACTGCGTGACTATTGTAGAGGATAAGATTACGCTCAAACGGTTTATGAAGGAAGCCAGTTCCATTATGCATGAAGCCAAATTTGATCTGAGGGGGTTGGAGTTTTCCCAAAACTCTGAAGATGAAATCGAAGTAATTGCCGTACTTGGGCTCAGATGGGATCCAGTGAAGAATGTATTGTCACTCAGCAATAAATTCTTGAAAGACTGTGACTTCATTAACGTCCCGGTGACTAAGAGGCTAATACTGTCTTTAGCGCAGAGAGTGTTTGATCTGATTGGTTATACTTGCCCATTAACTTTGATCCTCAAACTCCTGCTGCAGCATTTGTGAAAGACTAGGATCACGTGGGATCAACCTGTCAATGCTAAAGTTGAGCATTTGTTTCGAACATGGTTGAGTGAGTTGAAATATCTATGGAGAATCAAGATACCCAGATGGGCACACTATAAATGGTGAATCACAGCACAAGAGTTTGCATGTGTTTTGCGATGCCAGTAAAGACGCTTTCTCCTGTGTTGTTTTCCTGAGAGTTATAAAAAATGATGCTAGGTTCTTGCATTCCACTGCTGCGAAGTCAAGGGTAGCTCTTTTGCGTCTACTTACTTTGCCTAGACTAAAATTAATGGCAGCAACGATTGGGGCAAGATTTTATGATTCCGTAAAGCGGAATCTAGAAGAGGAAATTGAATCGTATTTTTGGAGTGATTCTTCTACAATTGTTTGCTGGATACAGAAGAAGGAAGAATGGAGTACGTTTGTTCGGAATTGCGTAAATGAGATACGCGTACTCACAACCGTTAAAGAATTTCATGTATGATAAAACGGAGATTTTAGAAGAGAAGAAGAAACGGGTGACCACACTTCTATCAACATTGTCCTCGGATGACTGGAAATTCACGCATTTTTTACAGTATCAGAAAATTGTGCAAATGATGGCCTAGATCAGGAGATTTGTATGGAATCTAAAGCATACAAGTAACAGACAAAAGGAAGAACTAATCGCCAGTGAACTTGCTGATGCTGAGCATTTTATTCACACGGTGATACAAGCAGAGAGTTTTGCTCAAGAAAAGGTACAAGCCCTAAAGGGTCTCACTACTTACAAAGACGATAACCGACTCATTCGATTGAGAAGTCGTGTCTCAAGACGAGACGATACGGAAGATTTTAGAATTCCAGTTGTGTTTCAGCGAAAAATCCTGTGGTGTGAGCAGACTGATCTTTGATTTGCACAAGCGTTTCTGGCACGTTTGGGTTCAAGGTAGTCTTTTGCGAGAAAATTATTGGATTCTCGGAAGACGAAGAACTATCAAATCAGCTACAGCAAAGTGTGTTTTGTGCAACGGTAGAAAACTAAACCTTTCGAGGTAGAACCTCCATCTTTACCAGTGGATAGAGTGCGGGATGCTCGCGTTTTTGAAGCGACAGGTGTTGATTTATCTGACCATTTCATTTAAAAAATGGCGATAAGTCGTGGATTTGCCTATTTACTTGCGCAGTGTACCGGGCAATTCATCTTGAACTTTTAACTTTGTTGTCTACTGCTTGTTTTTTGCAAGCACTGAGACAGTTTGTGGCGCGTCGGGGCAGACCTACTACAGTCTTTAGTGACAACGGCACAAACTTTGTTGGAACCCAGAACGCGTTTTCGCTACTAAACTGGGACGAGATAACCCCCAACACTTCGAAACGAAATTCAGTTAAATTCCGTAAGTCCTAAATTACGATGAAATCTCAACAAAGCAACCGCATGGTTTCTTTTAAACACTTTAAAAGCCAATACTTTCTATAAAGACACAAAAACTCCGCAACCTAACAAATTTGTTGGATGGATTGTAAAAATATCAAAATCAAATAACGACAACCAGAATAGAAAAATTGTCAATAAAAAATTTCGACTAATTAAAAAATCTCAACAAGATTCAGAAATTATGAAATTTTTCACTATTGAAGAATCAAATAACGCGATTTTACAAATCCGAAATAAGAAAACCGCTGGGTTTGATATAATTTTGCCAGAATTGATTAAATGTTCTGGACCAAAAACTAGACTTTGGCTATTAACATTTTATAATGACATAGTTTCTACTTATAGATTACCGAGAACCTTCACACTAAAATTTTAGGTATTTTAAAACCTGGCAAAACTCCAGAACCAGAAAATTATCGTCCTTTAGCTTTATTTTGTGTCTGTTATAAACTGTTTGAACGATTAATCTATAATCAATTGGGTCTTTTGGTGAACAAAGCACTACTTTCAGAACTGGCCGTATTTCGACCCAATAGAAACTGTTGATCAAGTTTTAGCATTTAAAACGCATATTGAAAATGGTTTTCAAAAAAAAGAAAAAATCAGCAGCTGTTTTTGTTGATCTTACTCCTGCTTATGATGCAGTTTGGAATAAAGGTTTTTCATGGAAGCTTTATCAGTTCGTTTCATGCCGAAGTTTTTTAAGTCTAATAAATAACATGCTTAGTGCACGATTTGTCCAAATTTACATTGGCAACAAGATGAGTAAGGTCAGAATCAGGTCACAAAGGTCGGTATTATCTCCATTATTCTTTAACATCTATACGAGTGACATCCCACAAATGAAATGTAGAAAATTTTGTGGACGACATTGTAATGATCTTCCAACATCAAAATTTAGAAATCGGAGCAAAAACCATTACAAATGATTTTATTAATTCTGAACAATTATTTTAAAATATGGGGATTAAGTCCAAATCCAAAAAAAACGGAAGTTTCAACGTTTCATCTGAACAACAAAGAAGCTAATTATAAATTAAATGTAATTTTTAACGGACATCATATTGATCATAATTGTACACCAAAATGCTTAGGCGTTACTCTTGGCCACACTTTGTCGTACAAACCAAATTTAGAGAAATTACCTGCAAAAACTAAATTTAATTCAAAAACTTGCCGGAACAACATGGGGTGCAGATGCCAACACCTTACGCATATCGAGTATAGCTTTAATTTACTCACCAGAATATTCTGCCCCAATATGGATCAATAGTAAACACATTAACTTAATTGATGCACTACTAAACCAAGGAATCAGAATAATTTCTGGAGTACTGCGTTCAACGCAAACTACGTGGCTACTAGTATTGTGCAATATTACACCATCAACATTACGACGTCAACATTTTTTGAAGAAAAAATATAAAAAAGTTTTACAAAACAATGCCTTAATTAACGAAAACATGGACACTCTTTCAAAATTTAGGATTAGTCTAGGTGCCCATCATGGATTACTGCTAAAAAAACTATAAGAACAAAAATTCGAAATGAAACAACAATGGAACGAGATTTGGAAAAAAGTAAACATTGAAAATAAGCAACTTGTGGATGATCCAACAATCAAAATTGATGGTTTCTCATTAAAAAGAAACCTAAGGAGAACGTTAAATTGGACACGTACTGACCAAGGAAAATTCAAATTTTTATTACATCGATAGGGGTATTTGGAAAACCCAAGCTGCAGTTGTGGAGCTCCAAAACAGACCATGGACACATTATCCCACAATGTCCATTAACAGTTTTCAACGGGACTTTAGATGATATCCATAATCTCACTCCAACAGCATTAGATTGGCTCTCGACCGTAGTAGTTGGCTTAAATATCTGAGGTTTCCAAATTTTGACAACACTGTCCTTCTCTAATCTAATTCTCTATTTTGTGATCAAATCCTTCATAGCATAAATGTATATATAAAGCACGCAACATATACTTCAGTTCTTATATCACTTTCCAGCTCTAAATGAATAGCTTTTATAATCATACAAAGGAACAAACATATGAGGGGCCTAATTCTAAAATGTAACAAATGTTCCGAAAACGTGAAATAACTATTAAAAAAATTGATGTTTTTTTTTTAATTTGAAAATTCCTCATGATTTTCCCATCAAATACTACTACTACTATCCCCCTTAAATTCTTAATATTGCAAAATACTACTGGTCTGGAGATTTTATGAATTTACTTGTGTCTTCCCTCCAGTTTTGAATTTTAACATCTTCTCCCATCTTGAGCACACTTTTATACCTCGAGAATATTTTAAATATTCCTTTGGCTTTAAAAAAACTTCTTTTTTGCGAATATCACGTTTGATCTGACCAAACACTCTACCCGGGGGTATAAATGAATGTCTTCACATTGGAAAAATAACTCTGTTTGTTATTAAGTTTGGAATACAATGACGGTTTGATGCGTAGAAGTTTGGTATTACTTAGAAAACTAAGAAAGGAAGTAGACGGTGAGATAAGAGTGAAAGTCACCGAGGTCAGATGCGCAAAAAGTGGGAGGTGGCAATAAAAACACTAGAGAGAAAAAAAGGTGGAAATGAAAAGATAAACGATAAAAGAGTGTATGAGTAAACGCTTGGAAACGGAAAACGTAAGGATAGCAAGTGCCAGGAAAGTGGTGCTAAAGGTGTTGGATGTGGACGCTACAGTGAGGAAAGAGGAAATAAGAAAAGAGATGCATATGATAGTAGAGAAAAATGGTGACAAAAACAAAGGCTTTAGGGTAATAAAAGCGGGAAGGAGAAACACAAGCAAAAAAGAATGGAAAAAAATAAGTGTGTAAGCAACGAAGGAAGTGGGGTATTTGTTGCTACAAAAAAAAAGATTAAAGATAAGGTAGCAAGAGTTTAGAATAAAAGAGGAGTCAAAGTAAAAGGGAAGTCACTGCAAAAAAGAGAGAAGAGAGAAAAGGTGCCTACAAGACAAAAGGGGTGTTAAAATAAAATTCATTGTTATATGTGTGGTGTAGACAGGCATAGGGCGGATAGTATGAGGTGTGAGATGTTTAGAAGGTGGAGAGGAGGGAAGGCGTGAATGGAAAAAGAATGAAAAATAATGATTAAGCTTTTACCAGAAACGTTAAGTCGGTTCCTAGATAAAAATTGCGATGTCGGAATTAAAGTAGAAAGACGCGGTAGCAATGTAAGGATAAAAGAAATCAAAAAAGAAAAAACCCTTAAAATAGTGGAAGTAAAGAACTTCTTGGACATTATAAACGAGTGGTTTGTTAAAGCGTTTTATTAAAAATTTATGACTAAGTAACAAAAGTGAGAGATTAGGGAGCTATAAGTTACTGTATCCTCTAAAGAAATTTCTAAAATCAGCTAAACTATAGAGCAAACAACGCAAAATAACACAAAAACCAGATGCCATAAGGGCAATTTTAGTACAAACGCACCACTAACGTCAACAGTAAAGTGAATTTGCGACCCCGTACCTACCAACGACCAACGTGCAATAAACAAAGCGCGCGAAAGTCAAAATCCTAAACAAGGGAAGAACTATTATCAGTAAACAAATCGCGCAAATTCCAAATTTTCCACAACGAAAAAACCACATTAGAAACTTTTAAGAAAACCAGAAACGTAATCGTAAAGGAAACGTAACATAACAACAAAACAACAAAGGCAAACTTGAATATTTGAAGGCTTTATTAATGGAAATTAAGACCAAATTAGATAATATGGAAAATAGAAACGAAAAAATCGAAGGAAAAATAGCTAACACCCAAGAAGAAATTAATAAAATCATAAACAATAACATGGAATGGAGGGATGAAATCAGAAAACTACAATTAACAACAACCCAACAAGAAAAAAAAAGAGATATTGAACAATAATTCGAGGCTTAGAAGTTCAAACATAAAAAAAATAAACGGCAAAAAAATTCTCTCCAAGATCTAAAATAAAAGAAGTCGAAAGTGAAAGCGAAAACAAGGAAAAGGATAAAAAACAGAAAAAAAGCGTAAACTTTCAGCCAACGATCACCATGAGGAACAAAGAAAGGAAGCAAAGAAAAAGGAAGTGCAAGACAGGAAACAACAAGAAATAAATGAGGAAGAAACAGAAACAGTACAAAAATTGCAAAAGGTGAAAATCTGGATCCAAACGATCTTCCCCAAACAACAAACCTATAACACAAATACTCAACAAAAATATAGACAAGATTATACGAAAAATAGGAAGTAATTTAAGAATAATGACAGTAGGGAGTAATGTTAGAAAGATAAAAGTTATAAAACCACCGGACACGATAACAAAAATAATGGAAAAACTACATATATACAAATAACAAACAAATAAAACACAGAGTAAAGCAGAAGCAAACTCTAAGACATAAATGAGAAAGAGGAAGAACTAGTAGACGAACTTAAAAAAAAAACGAATTGATATATTAGGAATAAGCGAAACAATAAACAAAGCCAAGGAAAAAAACAAAAACATGGGTACTATTCAGAAAATACAGAAAAGACGAAAGCTAAAGAGAGGGTGAGAATAATAGTATTAAAAGAAATAAACAAAAGAGTAACAAGATGGAACCCAGTTAGCTTAAGAACAATAGCAATGAAAATAGGTTTAGAAACAAATATAGGTATAATAAAAACATATGCTCCAGTACAAGGCACATAAGAAAAGACAATGAAAAATTATTACGACGAGTTACAGGAAACTCCAGACAAGTATAAAGAAACAAACGATAACATACTATTAATAGAAGACTATAAATGCTTGAGTAGTAAAGGACAGAGAAAAAGGGTTAGGAAGCATAGGAACTTACGCAGAAAAGCAAAAAATATAAATGGAGACAGACTGCTTCAGTTCAGCAAAAACGGTTTAAAAATAAGAAACACATTTTATGAACAAGAGATACAATACACTTTTGAAGCACCTGAAAGAAACGCAAGGAGCCTAATAGACTATATAGTATATACAAAACAAAAAGGGAACCGCATTGAAAACGTAGTAACAAGTAAAGAAGTAGAACTGAATACACAACATAAGTTAATAATAGCAAAAATTAATATAACACGCCCAAAAATGGAAAAAGGTAAATACAAAAAAAAACAAAATAAAAATTAATTAAATCAATACGAAGAATAGAAATAAGAAATGGACGTAAATGAGACATGGAAAGCCGTTTTAAACAGCAATATTACAGATAACAAAACAAATATGCGGAGAAAAAAACAATGCAACCATCTACAAAACAAACTAAACACTAAATGGTGGAATAAAGAAGTAAAACAAAATATTGTCACTAAGAAAAAAGCGTGGAAGAAATATAAAAACTAACAAAGAAGAAACCAAGCAAACAAGGAAGTAAAAAAGCAAAAACTGGCAAAAATTTGGAGGAGAGAATCAAGAAACACACAGTAGAAACAACAAAACATTTTGGAACATAATAAAAGAAGAAGCAAAAACTTTAAATTTGTAAAAGACAAAATGGGAAAATAGCTGATAACAAAGAAGAAAACTTTATTATAAAGACAAATTAAAAAAAAAATAAAAATTCCGGAAAGATGCAAACAGAAAACCAAGAGGAAAAACAAGAAGAACGACAGGAAAAAATATCTTTCGAAGAGGTAAACGAAGCAATAAAGAAACTAAGTATAGAAGAGCAATTGGGCTAGACTAAATAGCTCCTGAAATGATAAGTTGGGGTGGCAGAAAGGTAAAAAAATGGGCACAAGACATGTGTAACAAAGCATGGTTAACCATCAAAATATCAAAAAACTGGGAATACATACATGGATACCAATACACAAGAACGATAATGAAAATAAAACTGATAATTACAGAACAATATGTCTAACATCACTGTCCCTAAAGGTTTACAGCAAAATACCGGGAAAAAAGACTGAGTAAACAAATAGAAAATTATATGGAGGATGAACAAAGAGGGTTCCAAACAGCAAAGCAAACAACACATTACATTCGTGGATCTCAAAGACAATACTTGCAAATAAAGAAATACAAATAATACAGTAGTACTACTAACACTGCTTTATTCAATAGAAGCCTCACCAGTACACAAAAAAATAACAGCTACGGAAATTAAAATACTTGGCATCACAAATATCGAGAGATGAAAAAATAAAACAATCTACAAAGAACTAAAGCAAGAACAGATTCAAAACAAAATCGAGAAGAAATAACTAGCATGGTATGGCAACGTAAGCAGAATGGACCTAAAACAAGACAATACCTAATTGTATTTAATTTTATCTACTTTTTCAACCTTAAGCATTATTAAGTTGAATATATCGTACATAAGTTTATTTAATTGTTTTAAACGCAGTCGTGACAAAATTTGCAAACTCACGTCGTTGCATGTAAGCTTACATACTTCGCAAGTCGCGGGAATAATTTTGAATGTAGCTGCCAGTTCCTACTTACTTTAAAGAACTTTGGTGGGGTAAATTTTCCAATTTGTACTCATTTAAACGTTGCTATTTATTATATTTCGTAATTAACAAATTTGTTCGCGACTGCATCTAAACATTGATAGTTAACCGATTTTGAGTTATGAATTTACGGTGATTGAAATTTGATATTATTGTGTTTTAATTTGGAGATCGTGTTAGCTTATGTAACGGGTAGTTTTCTGTTTTATTCGTTATTAAATCTAGTAAAGTAGCGACATCGACCGTGAAAGTTTACGGAATTTTATCGCAAATCTGTACGGGGAGAAACTATTTAAATCACCAAGACTAAATTCTCTACTTACGAAGAAAGCCAAACTTTTATCAAATTAGGCGTTACTACAAAGTACCAGAGACCAAAAGATTACACCGACGTTTATAAAAGTAAATCACCTTATACAAAACGAGGAAGCAAAGAAGATTTATGAAGAACGGAAAAAACTAAGGTGAAAGAGAGTATTCACCGAATGTACAGATGATATCAACGACCATTATGGACCATGGACTCCATTTGACGTTGGCAAACACATTAATAAAAGAACATTGGGATCTTATACATTGTATTACACGAAAGTCAGCAGAGCAACACCTCTAAAGATGTCAAGAAGATATCATTACAAAAATAGAAGTAACAGTGAAGTCTTTACCAACTCTCAAAGCTGAAGAAATTCGACAAGAAGTGAGCCGTGTTTTGAAGAAAGCCAAAACATAAACGAAATATAACCATCGACTAAAAGACAACCCTAAGAAAGGATGACAGCATTGTGATTGCAAGGGTAATGCGACTCTGGTTCTAGATAAAGAAACCTATGAATAAAAGATCAAAAACCTACTAGATCCAAGCGTCTATTTCAAACTTTAGAGAGATCTTAGCGCAAAGATTATTCAAAAAGTAAAAGAACTTTTTACTTTAAGTGGTTGATACCTAGAAACAGTCGACCATCTGGACTATATGATCTACCAAACATCCACAAGGAAGAAATACGACTTCGCCCTGTTGTTAACAGTAATGGATCGCCGACTTACGACCTAGCCAAATGTCTAGCAAAAGATATTAAAACTGCAGAATAAATTAACAACTCATCAAGACGACATATTGGTGAGTTTTGATGCGACTTCGTTATATAGAATCTTACCTACAAACGACGCAATAGCTGTAATTACTGATAGATGCTATGTACAGAAGGACGGAAATGTATTCATGGAGGCGTTGACGATATTTTTATCATTTGGTCACATGAGAAAGACAAACTTCAAAACTTTTTTGAGCAATTCAACAAAGAACACCCATCTATAAAGTTTACTATAGAAATAGAAGAATAAGGAAGATTGCCGTTCCTAGATGTAATGGTAAACCACACCAAATCAGGAAGATTACAGCAAGAAGTGTACAAGAAGAAAACCTGCACGGATAAGTACCTACATGCTACGTCACATCACGATTCCAAACAGAAAAGATCTTTGATTAAAACTTTAATGCATAGAGCAGAAACCACCAGCGATGCGAAACTTCTGGAAGAGGAAAAACAATACTTTAAGAAAGCAATAAAGAAGAATTGATATAACGACACGAAAATAAGGAGGGCACTAAAGGATTCGTACGTTTGCCTGTTGTTTTCGGGACAATAGAAAAGGTTGATAGAATGTTAACCAAAAAAAAACATACAAGTGAGCTTCAGCAGTATTGCATCTATCCAAAACAAATTTACTGGAATTAAAGATAAATTATCACGAACTAAAGGAGAAAGTCCATGATATGTTGGATTAGCAACCCTTGGAAAGAAGTTCAGGCTTGGTTAAGGATTTTAGTAAAAAGCATAATATCTGTAACTTGCTTGACTATAAACGTAACGCATTTGACCTTGGTACTATTTATGCATGACATATGTAGACATTTTGCCTACCTCAATAATCTGATCACCCACCTTCTTCAAAATCAACTGTAAGCTAGAAACTGCTGCGTCCGATAAAAATGACTCTTGTGAACATGGATTTATTAGTGCTTTTAGTACTTCTCTTTGTTTCAATATTCACTGAAGCAGTTGCCAATAACATAGACACATGACCAGACATGTGACAAGATCTGTGATGTGGGTGAGATATTTTATTCTCTCTTATCTTCTATTCATGTGAGGTAATGTGTGATGCTTTTTTTAAAGATTCTATAAGCGGTTGTGTGACGGCAAAATTTGACACTGTGTTTAGATGCCTTTACAATTGTGTTATGGGTCTCTGCATATACGCCTCAATGCTTTTCTATAGTCTCTAATCGTGTTTTTATATACTCTTTAGATTTTGGAGATTTTTTAAAGTTGGCAATCAATTTTTTCAATACTGAGCAATTGTTTTCTTGCACTTCTTCATTTTAATACAATACAATGGTACCTCGCAACACTACAACTAAACAAACACTTTTTCTAAAACACCACGACGTTCTCTTTTTATTATTTTTACATAGTGTAGTTCTTATGAAAAATTTTGAGAGCTGACTATTTTAAACAAATTTTGAAACTAATAACACTTTATTTACATATCTCGTTTTTAAGCATGCGTAAGTGCGCCGAGTTCTCTGCTATATTCCAAAAATGCATAAAATAAAATGATTGATTAAGTTTTTCGAAAATAACCGTTATTTAATAAAAATGATTGACAACTGATGATTTGTTCACTATAAAATAAAAATCAAAATTGAGTAATAAAATTTTATTAAGACAATTATCTGAATTTTCATTATAAAGACGATAAGTTTTAAGAACTTTAAGATGATTAAGAAAAGCACTTTTGTTACGACAATGAGAAAATTTAACATTAAGGTCAGAAGAAAAATAATGATCAGTAGATAAAATCATGAAACGTTCGAGAAGTTATTCTCAACTTCGAGAGCCTTTGCGAGGTTTTCCAGAACGTATACCGAAAGATATGAAACATCCCAAAAGGATTTCCAAAATGGATAAATGCGGCAAGATCAATGGAAGAAGTGTTCAGTTACTGGTTGACACTGGTCAGAAGAAAACGAATGACCAATAGAATATGGTTACAAAAAGAAGAACAAGTGTTAGATATACCAGAATTTAAATACGATTTGATAAAATAAGTATATTCTTTTAATCATGTTTTAAACTTTCTACCAGTTTGTCCTACATAAGAATAATTGCAAGAGAGCAAGAAAGTTTATACACACCAGATTTATCTAAAGATGAAATAGAATTTTTATTATTTACAATAAAATGTTTCAAATTATAAGAAATAGAAATATTATACTTTTTAAAATAGCTTTTAAAAAAAAAGAACAAGAATTTATATAATGCATGATATAGACAAACTTAATAAAAAACATTGTTCAATATATGAAAAGTGTAACCATTATTATAAGCTAATAGTTTATTAGTATCAAATTCTTTATTAAAACTAGACTTAAAAAAAGGAATAAAAAAGAGACGATTAATTAAAGAACGAAAAGAAACAATTTTTAATACTAATTTTAATTTAATTTATAAATCTTATTCATTATTAAGATCCGAAATTGTTTCAAAAGCTGATAATGGTAATTGCATTGTTATTCTTTCTTGTTTTAATTATGTTAATAAAGTTGAAAATTTTATTAATAGTGGTGATTTTAAAATATTTTCCAAAGATCCTATTTCAAGTTTTTGTTCATCTTTTCTATCATGTCTTCAATCCTGTATATTAACTCTCACATCTCTTGAAAATAGAAACATATATCACTTTAAATTTATAAATACATAAATTTTCTATCCCAATTCGACCTGTTGTTTCTTTTTGCAATTCTCCTGTCTCTAAACTTGCTCCCTGGCTTAACAATATTATAAGAATTTACTCTAATTTTACTAATCAATATTCTATACTTAATTCTTCCGACCTTGCTTCGAAGATTAAAACATTTTCTTTTCCTTCTTTATTTGTTCTTGTATCTTTTGATCTTTTTCCATCTATTCCTCCAGAAGAATGTATTTTTCTTATTCGTAATTTGCTTTTTTCTAATGGTTCTTTAGGTACTTACTAGATTTGTTCTTTGCTAGATTTGGTTTTTAAACAAATTTAACAGAAAAAACTGGCATTAAGTTAGCTGTAGGTTTGAGCTTGAAGAGAAGCTCTTGGATTATAGACCCTGGCGCCCAGGTTACTTCATCTCACTCATTCTCCGACTGGGACAGTATTCCTTCTTCACAGAACATCGCGATTTATTATTTTTACAAGAAAATAAAGATAGTGTTGAAACACAAACATGTTCTTACACGCCCATTCTAATTCTTTGTCAATTTAATCTATTTCCACAACCATAGTTTAGAGAAAACGTGCTTCGGGTAGACAGGCGGAAAGGTATTGAAATCGACACACAACGATGCAGACAGAAAAAAGTGGCATTCAGTTAGCTGAAGGTATTAGCTCGAAGAGAAGCTCTTGTAGTATAGACCCTGGCGCCCAGTGTAATAAGTACTTTATCCCACTCATTCTCCGACTGCGAAAGTATATAATCTTGACAGAACACCGCAATCCATTACTTTTACAAAAAAAAACGCGTTGAAAAACAAAAATGTTCTTCCATAAACATTCTAATCCTTTGTCATTTTAATCTATTTCCAAGCCATGGTCTAGAGAAAATATGCTTCTAGTAGACAAGCAGCAAGGTATTGTAACCGACACGCTGACACAAAAATCTAGACTGAGAAAACTGGCGTTCAGTTGGCTGTATGTTTTAACTCAAAAGGAAGTTCTTGTAGTATAGATCCAGTGCAATGACTATACTTTACTAATCGCCGACTGCGAAACTATTTCTTCTTCACAGAACACCACGATTGGAACCCAAAACAGTTCCGACACAAAGATGCACGCCGAATAAACTCGCATTCAGTTAGCTGTATGTTTTAGCTGAAAAAGAAGTTCTTGAAGTATAGATCCTGGCGGCCAGTACAGTAACTACTTCATCCCTATCACAAAGTATTTCTTCTTCACAAAACACTGCAATTTATTATTTTTACAAACAAATAAAAATGGTCTGGAGAAAACATGCTTCGGCCGGCAAGGTAGTGTAACCGACATGTTTTAGCTCAAAGAGAAGTTCTAGTATAAACTCTGGCGCCCAGTGCAATGACTGCTTCATCCCACTCATTCTTCGACTGCCAAAGTATTTCATCTTTACAATCCAATCCATTACGTTTACAAAAAAACTGCGTTGAATACAAAAATGTTCTTCCACGAACATTCTAATCTTTTGTCATTTTAATCTATTTCCACAGCCATTGTCTAGAGAAAATATGCTTCTAGTAGACAAGCAGCAAGGTATTGTAACCGACACGCTGACACAAAAATCTAGACTAAGAAAGAAAACTGGCGTTCAGTTGGATGTAGGATTTAACTCAAAAAGAAGCTCTTGTAGTATACACCCTGGCGCCCAGCACGATGAGTACTTCATCCTACTCATTTTCCGATTTCGAGAGTATTTCTTCACAGAACACCACGATCTTTTATTTTTGCAACAAAAACAGTGTTGAAACTAAAAAATGTTCTTACACGTTCATTCTAATCCATGGTCATTTTAATTTATTTCCACAGCCTTAGTCTGGAGAAAACATGCTTTTGGTAGACAAGCGACACTTTGGCACAAAGATGAAGACAGAAAAAAGTGGCAATCAGTTAGCTGAAGGTTTTAGCTCGAAGAGAAGCTCTTGTAGTATAGACCCTGGCGCCCAGTGCAATGACTACTTCAACCCAGTCACTCTAAGGCAGCGTCTTAGTCTTCCATCTTCACATAACATTACAATGCATTGTTTTTGGAAGTAAATAAAAACAGAATTGAAATCCAAAAATGTTCTTAAACGTCCTTTTAATCCCTTGTCATTTTATTCTATTCCCACAGACATGGTCTAAAGAAAACAGACTGCAAGGTAGTGTAAACAACCCACTGGTCAAAGAGGAAAATCATATTCAGTTGGCTGTACCTTTTAGCTCAAAAAAAAAATTCTAGTTGCATAGTCTGCAAAAAATTTTCTTTTTCATAGAACTACCCGTTCAACAGCACTCTACTATTTTTACAGAAAAATTAAGACAACGTTGAAAAACGAAAAAGTTTTACAAGCATTCTGATCTTTTGTAGTTTTAATCTAATTCTACAGTCATGATTTAGAGAAAATCTGTTACAAGTAGGCTGATTGCAAGGTGATGTAATCGACACGGTAAAACGAAGATGCACACGGAAAAAATCTTATTCAGTAAGATTATAACTAAAAGGAGAAGTATAGTAATATAGAACCTGGCGCCCAGTGCTGCATGAATATTTCAACTCAATCAATCTCTGACTGTAAGTCTATTATTTTTAGAAAAAATAAAAAATTTTCTTCGAGGACTTTCTGATCTTTTGTCAGCCAAGACCAGAAAAAACATGCTATATGTACATAGACTGCTAGGTGGTGTAAACGATACGTTGATACGATAGTAAACACTGAGAAAAATCACGCTTCATCTGCTGTGGAATCTTGCCATGCAGAAGTTAGTAGATCTGTTTGCGCGGAAAAAATGAATAGACCCCACTGCGAAATAGAAGCCTACTTGGTCTTACAGATCTAAGACCAACACAAGTGTAATTGTAAAGAAATCTTTTACTGTTTATTCAGTTAATCCAAACGCCCTTAAAGATGCACACGAAGAAAACTTGTATTCAGTTGGCTGTATGTTTTAGCCAATACAATGACTACTTCATTCCAATCACATTCTGATTCTTCGTAATTTGGAAAAAACATGCTTCGGGTAGACATACTGCAAAGCAGAGTAAACAACACGCTGATACAAAAAGAAAAATCATATTCCGTTTCCTGTGCTTTTGGCTCAAAGAAAAGTTTTAGTATTATAGAGTCGAAAGCCCAGTAGTTAATCACTACTTCAGCATATCGCATCGTCAGAAAAATGATAAGAACGTGGAAGCACGAATGATCCTTTTTCCACAGCCAAGATTCGGAAAAGACATGCTTCGAGTAGACATACGACACGCTGACACAAAGATGCACACGAAGAAAAGTCGTATTTATTTGGCTGTATCTTTTAGCTCAAAAGAAAATCTAATCTTTCACCTCTTGCTGCTGAAACCTTCATGAATAATATTGAAAATAAAATCCGTTCTAATTCTTCTTTATTTAAATATGATTAGCTTTTGGCTTAGATATGTTGATGATTGCATTGGTCTCTTTAATGGTTCTTTAAATGATCTAAATCATTTTAATAATTTTATTACTTCTATTCATTCTAAAAATCATTTTACTTATGAAATTGAATGTAACAACTTCCTTCCATATTCAGATCTTTTTCTTTAACGTAATAATGAGAAATTTAGTTTTGAAATCTATCGTAAACCTACTTGCATTGATTGCTTAATTCTATTTCTTCTTCTACTAATTGTAATTTAAAATATTTTATTGTTTATAAAAAGATTCTGTCTCTTCTTTAGACAAATCTGGTGTCTATAAAATTTCTTGTTCTTCTTGCAATTGTTCTTATGTAAGAAAAACTGGTAGAAAGTTTAAAACAAGACAAAAAATGTTAAAATAAAATATTAAACAACGAATAGTAATAACAAATTGTTATGCGATTTATCTCTACGTACATTCGACTGTCGTGTAAAAATTTACTGCTTCCGCTTTAGCAATAATACAAAATTTTAATTTTAATATAGAGAAGTATATACAGTGCAATATCCATAATCCGAACTTCCGTAATCCGAACATTCCAGTAATCCGAACTGGCCCACAGTGTAACGACCAATGGACAAAAGTACAATTTTTTAACTTTTGTTGTGAAGTTAAGATATATGTATTTATAAAAAAATAATAAATACCTAGCAAAGTCGTAAATAAGTAAATATTGACACACATACATATTTATTTATGTGACCGGCCAATATATATCTCTTCTTAATAATAAATTTTAATTTACTTATTTTTTAAGTTTTCATTTTCTTTTTCATATCATCTATGGCTGTGTATTTAATGCCAGTTTCCATTTAAATTTTTTAAATTGTTGACATTTGTCATTCAATTTTTATAATCTTATGTAACTTGTAAGCTCCTTTAAATGTTTTCTTTTATTAATTTGTTTTTAGTTTTACTGACGATGACAACTTAAATTGTCGAAACTAGTTTTATAATAAATATACTTGTGGATTGACTTAAAGAAAAATATCATATTTTATTACAATACCTTCTCCACATAGAGATGTATTACTTTAACTACATCAATATCAAGAGTAAACACACGATAAAATTCGTCAAATTTTTAATAATTTAAAAAAACAAAGGAAATGTTCTAACCTGATAAAAAGTTTTTAGTTAAAAGAATATGTAAACAAATTTTTTGTATATTTGAAATTACGTTTTAATTAATTTTTTCATTAGAATTAACTATAAAATTTACATTGTTTAATTCTGATAAACTAATTTGTTGCAAAACCAATAAATAAATGTACAAAAAGTGATTAAAAAAATGAAATGTTTACGTTGAAAATATAATTGTTAAATTATTCAACACAAAACTTGATATTTGATTAATAAAAATTGCGACTAATGCTCAATTCTATTTATCTTAATAGAGAAGTATGCTAAATACTTACTTAAACTTCCAGAAAATAAAAACGGCCACCATCAACGCAATTAAACTAATCGAATAACCAATAAAATAAATTGTAGTAGTTATTTCAATAACAGGAATCGTCTCGAAGTATAATTCCTTACATTTACTGTAATCAGAGTATTGATTCCAAGTACCATTAAGAAAACACCATCGACTTGCATTCTCTATAATTAAAAAAAAATATATTAGCAATGAATTACACAAACAAATTACATTTGATGAATAAAACATAATATACTAACTTTTTCTATTTTATGATTATAATAAAATTAATCTTTTTTTATTTTTTTGTTGTTATGGCTAAATTACATTCTACTTTATTAAGTTTATATCTTCTTTATAACATCTAAAAAAAATTATGGGTTCTATTAACAGCGTACATTAATTATAGCATATTTTTTTAGTACTAAATCAAAATAATAAATTTAATTAAATATGCAATATATATTTAATTATAAGGATTTTTAAAACTAGCCACAATACTTCATAACTCCAATTACAAAATCTCTTTTTTTGCAATGCCAACACTTGGTAAATAGAAAATTACGAAAAAATAAGAAAAATGTGAGCTGGAAATTAATGGAAATTGTACATTTCCAGAACGTATACCGAAAAGTATAAAACACTCGAGAAGGATTTCCAAAATGTATAAATGCGGCACAAGCAAATCAGAGGTCAGTTATTTCCGATAATTCGAAGACGGCAGTGTTAAGAAGGTTACTCAAGTTTAAATAAATAAGTAATTAACGCGTGTGAGATAAATAACCTGGTAACGTAAACAATAAATGTTAAACAAGTGTGTGAAGTTATCCGCGGTCTTTATCTTATCTTCGTGTCAGTGATAGCACTATGTATAAATTAGTGTTGACTGTTTTTATTAAATATCCTTAGATAGAAAGTGCACACATTTTTAGTATAATTAAATTAATTAGTTTTAATAAGAATCGTTACACTAAGAAACAAAAACACAAGCTCTGTGGCTGTCTTGATCAAAAACTATGTCAGTTGTTTTATAATTTAAACCTGCAAAAAGCTATTTTAAAGGTCATTAAAGACAAAGACAAAAAAATGATGCGACATATCCTAGACAAGATGTTGTTACTATTAAGACAAGTTTAAACATGTTATTGTCTCAAGAAAATCCTCAAAAATTAAAAAATGTCAACGACCGAGTTATTTGTATGAACCCAATAAAAAGCGCAAAAAAACAATAAAAAACGCTCCAAAAAAGGATAAAAATATTAATCAAAAAGCGCTTAAAAACACAAAATATATCAAAAAAGCAAATAAACAAATTAAGTAAAAAATAAATTTAGAAACCGATAAAAGAAATTAAAAGAAGATGCAGTACTCTTCAAGTTTATATAATTTTTTTCTAAAAAAAAAATCGTCGCAGGCAGGATTCGAACCTAGATTATATCGTCGGCGGAAGCCGAAAAGTGTGTAACTTTGTTTTAATGAATTTTTCATGAGAGGCCAAAAACATTTTTTTTAAGAAGTGGTTAAGCCGCTTCTTGTAAAATTTCAAACCATGTACACTATGTAGAATAGCTACTATTTCTTAAAACTCTACTAGCCCTTTTCAGGTATTTTAAATACTTCCAAAAATTATTTAAAACTACTTTTAGAGTTACACAAGTTGCAGTGAATAAATTTGTAGGTAAACGGTGAAAGTTTTAAGAAAAACGTAAGTATGTAAAAAATAAAATTATATTATTTAAACTACAAACATTTATTAAAACGAAAATTCAATGACTAAAAAGTTAAAAATATTTAGTGACAAAAGGTTAAACCATTCATTTGTAAGGAATGTTATCATAAAAGAAATGGTAGTCCTTTTCTAGGGTCATATATAAATCAGGTAGCTCCTCTCTATTAACGACATCTTGGTTTGCGTTCATTCTTTAAAGTGATGTAATTTAAGATCTATGCTTCTATTAGTGTTGTATCTTATTTGCTTTAAGTCTCTAATAAATGTGTCTCTTTTACATGCTCTCTCTTTACGTCCAGGTCTGATTGAGTTGTAGTACCTAATATGAGGAATCAGCCTCCATTTGCGTATGTCCTTTGTAGAAAATTTTTTGTATAATAACAACATCATGTTTGATTGCACAATTTAAAAGTGCGTTCGACAGCACATTGTTTTTGTTCTGGGATAAACAGCCATCACTCGAGAAAATAATTTTGGATAAATTAATATCAGTCCTCGGTAAAATAATGTTTTTAATAAAATAAGTATGTATACTTGAAAATTCATTTGCGCCTAGAGAACCCTCGATTTCGCTCCAGAAAAAGAGTGAAATTGTGAACGACGATTATAGTCTTATAATACATAAGTGACACTATAGATTTTGGGGCCAGTAAAACTGATTGCAGATGTACTAAATTTTAAGTTACTAGGACGTTTGGTTCGAGAGAAAGACAACTGCCACTGGGCGCGTTCTCTCGTGTGAATAGGGGAATGCTCGCTGTTCATCTGAGCAGAGGGTAGGATTGAAATAAAATAGCTCCCGTGGACGAAACCCATCGTAAGCCTGCGGTCAGATGACCTCTATAAAAAAAACTCCCCAACCTAAGGTTACGGACCGCGCTGAGAGGTGGATAACTGGAAGGAAATTCAGCGCTAGCGGTACAACCTCGGTGGACCTGGCAAACACTGTTATATTTGCCTTCTTGTGTGGATAGGCGTCACCCACAAGTGACCTTTTATTTCGTCCTTACACGTGGGAGCAACATAAAAAAAAACATACACCAAAACCTAAATGAAGAGGAAAGAAAACAATGAGCAACAGGCCCAACAAACAGCATTAGATACAAAAACTGAGAGGGAGAGAACTAAAGCGTGGGAACGCTTGGACCGGTTCATCAATGAGCTGCACGATTTTGCCAATCCCAAACCTAATGTTCATAAAGAAATTAAGAATAAGATTGGCAGCATTGGAAGTGCGTTTAAAAGAATATAAGCACTAGAGGGTGAACGGGTAACACACTACCGTGCTACTTTCGTGACGCCACAAGCTGTGGATACGCCGAAGACACCACGTACCCGGACTTTCACGGATGTGACGGAGACAACGTTGGCGATAGACACCGAAACTGACGGAGATGTTGAGCTATGCTCTACGGATAAACGTGACGTCCACCACGTCAAACAGAGAATGACGAAGTCACCTGAATTGAGCAGGAAGGAAACGAGGAAGGAAACAGGACGTACCCTACCCATCATGTGTTCGACACAGGACTGGCAGGAGGTAAGGTCCCGCAAGAAAATGAGAGAAGAAATAAGGAAATAAGCACGAGAACAACCTCCAAAGCAGCCCGTAAACGAGTTTCGACGGAAAAAGTCGAGACGATCAGGCGCTCAGTCGAATGTGCTGATTGTTCGGCCGAAAGAAAAGGGTAAGTACGCGGATATACTGAGACGTGTCAAGCAAGATGTTCCTGACGATAAAGTCTGCACCGCTGTCGACAAGATCCGTAAGACAGCTACCGGTGACCTGCTGATTGTCCTGACAAAGCAGAATACCGATAAAGGACATGGGCTACAACAGGCCATCGCCGAAATCGTCAAAGAAGATGCCGAAGTCATCAGTAAAGGGCCACAGGAAGACCTGGAAATTTGAGAACTTGACGAAATGACAACGAAAGAGGACGTTCTCGCTGCTATAAACAAAGCGGCTGGAGATGAGTGCGTCACACTAGACTTTGTCAGGTCACTTCGTAAGGCCCATGGGGACACCCAGACAGCCTCAGTGACACTGCCGGCGTCGATAATAAAGAACGTACTAGGCCAGCATAGCAAGATCAGGATTGGCTGGGACAATTGCCGTATTGTAACTGTTCAGAGACTAACCAAGTGTTATAAGTGCTCGCACTATGGTCATCTCTCCCTTAACTCAACAGTGAAGTAGATCGGTCCAAACTCTGTACCAGGTGTGGAAAGGACGCCCACAAGGCCTCCACTTGCCAAAAAGATGCTCGATGCGTGCTGCGCGCTGAAAAAGACGACACGAAGAATTGTGCCCACATGGCTGGTAGTAGCAGATTCCTTCCTCCCTTCACAGATGCACTTCAGAAGAAAAGGGATAAGCGACAATGTTAATAGTACAACTTAACCTCAACCACTGTGAGGCTGCGCACGATTTGTTAATGCAGACCGTGTGCGAACTGAAGACAGATCTTGCATTAATCTCTGAACCATACAGACCTTACTGCTCAACTGATAGGACTGCTAAAGCTGTCATTTGGTCGTGTAATAAGTGTCCCTTTCAAAGTGTAGTGAAAACCACAGAAACTGGCTATGTGGTAGCAAAACTGAACGGGATTCATTTCTACAATTGCTACGCGCCCACCCAGCCTCACACTTGATGCTTTAACAGACTTCCTGGATCGACTAACCAAAGATCCAAAGCAGCACCCTCACGTGGCAATCGCCGGAGACTTCAATTCCTGGGCAGTTGTTTGGGGTAGTGGGCAAACTAATGCACGAAGACAAGCCCTACTGGAGGCCATGTCCACTTTAAATGTAGTCTTGCTCAATAGCGGAGATAAACTAACATTTATTAAAGGAAAGGCAAGTTCCATCGTGGATCTCACCTTCGTCAGCAGCAGTCTCGTTGAAGGGAACTACTCCTGGAAAGTGACGGATACGCATACAGCCAATGACCACTGCGCGATACTGTGAGAAGTACCTACCAAACAGACTACTAAAGGAGCAGATAGGAAAATTAATGCCTTTGGTTGGAAGGCAACCACTTTTGACCCCGACGCGTTTACTATTGTATTGGACAATCAACCGATAAGTGGCGGAAGTGCTGAAAATAAAACAGGACAGCTGATGAAAAGGATCATGGAAGCCTGTGACGCCAGCATGCTAAAGAAACGTGACACAAACCAACTACCATTGAATGGGATTGCATTAGCAGAGCACTCGCCGAAATGAACGTATCAGGATATTTACAACGTATGGTAGCTAGCTACTTTACTAATAGGATCCTGAAATACGATACGGAGAACGGTACAAAAGAATACAAAATCACTAGAGGGGTTCCCCAGGGCTCAGACTTGGGTCTTCTTCTATGGAACTTCATGTACGATGGGCTTCTGCAATTGAAGATGCTTACGGCAGTCAAACTCGTAGCATGTGCAGATGACGTCGCTGTAGTGATAGTTGGAAAGCTCCTCGAGGAAATAAATTTTGTCTTCGACACTACCTTCGAGACGATCCGTAAGTGGATGGATGCTGTTGGCCTAGAGTTGGCAGAGCATAAGACTGAAACGGTGCTCATAACGAGTAGAAAAAAAGTGGAAACCATCACATAGCAGACACGAAATCATATCCCAGCCGTATCTTCGGTACTTGAGAGTAATGATTGACGCCCGACTGAAATTCAGACAACAAGTAGATCACGTAAGTGCCAAAGCTTCGGCAGTCAGAGTAACCTTATCACGGCTGATGCCTTATATAGAAGGACCGAAGCAAAAGAGGAGAGCATTACTGTCGTCAGTAGTCACATCAGTACTCACGTATGGAATCTCTATTTGGGCTGATGCCCTTAGAACACAAGAATCGAGAAAAACAATTGCATCAGTTTGCCTTAAGAGTAGCTAGCGCTTTCCGCACTGTATCTGAGGACACAGTGTGCGTTATTGCCGGGATGCTGCTTAGTCCTAACAGAAGAACGAAAAGTCCTTTACCGGCAAAAAAGAACGACAACGATGAAACCCGAAGAACTTAGAATACAAAAAAGGCGAAATAGTATACGACGATGGCAAATACTGTGGGACAACACAACGAAGGGTAGGTAGACGTACCGCCTCATCCCACATGCTGATGTTTGGGTAAACTGCAATCATGGTGAGGTCAATTACTACCTCACACAGATGATATCTGGAAATGGGCGCTTTCGTGCATACCTTTATTGGTTTAAACATGAAGATTCTCCGGAATGCCCGTCTTGTTCCGGAGTATGTGAAGACGCAGAACACGTGTTCTTTGCATGCCCACGCTTTCATACATTACGCGGTAATTGGAGATTTGCCGTTAATGAGAAACTTCAGCCTGAATAAGCCTAATAAAAGTTATGCTCTCCTCCAAGGATGCTTGAGAAGCAACAAGTTAATTTGCGACGGAAGTCCTACAAGAACTCCTCCGTGAAGTAATACACACACACACGCACGCGAGGAAGAAAAGCACCAGTCTTACTTACTAAAGAAATGAAAAAATCTGTCGATTTTGCTACTGGCAACACGCACGGCGGTGGGAGTACCCGAGGAAAATCTTTTTGTGTTTGCACGGTTAGGTTATTTAAATTCTTATATGAAAGTCCACGATTGCATTAAAGAATGGTATTCTGAAGCAAACTTCTGGTCGCCAGAAACAATAACAAGTACAAAGTTACAAAAGTACGTAGCTACCGTTACCAGTTCTTCAATCTCTAAGAAAACGACCCTGATTGACTGGCGCAACATCTGGACTACGACATAAGAGTCCAACGTGAAATTTAACGCCTCCATAAAAATACAGTTAAGATAACCAAAGTTAGCAGGTTGCTTCTGGACCAAGGGAAAGCGCATACATTTGCTGGAAAATCTTTGGAGGATATCTAACTTAAAGGTGAGATAAAAATCTTTGGATATTACGCATATAATTAAAAAAACATATTAAGTAACACATACAGTACAAGGTACTTTTAAATTAAGGTTGGACATTCAGAACGAAAAATCAATAGACTTATTGATAAACTATCCAAATTTGTTTTTTCAGATTTACCACACATAGAAGAAAATCATCCTGATCAAAATAATGACGAAGCTGATGATGGAGAAACTTCAAGAGAGAGTGCTGAGGTTTCAGGGCGTAGCACTACGAACAAAGAGGAAGAGTTAACATCTGAACCATGGATTGGAAAAAAAACAAAAATCTAATACGTAAATTTCTTACTATCATTTTACAAAGGTATCGGCAACAAAACTGACTTCTGACCAAACTATAGGCTGGATTAAAACATTGTTTTTACAAAATAGTTACCTAAGAAGAATATAAAATAGACAATAATTTTTAAACCGAATCGTTTGGCCAAAAATAAAATTTTCCGCTTGTCCATGATATTATCTATACGAGGTATATTATTGAAGAAATTTAAAGTAGAAATAAAAAATGAAATCGTACCGGGTACGAAAATTACAGAGGGAGAAGGGTGCCAACCGGTTGTACAATCGGCTTTCTTGATAAAAAATGTGTGCTTGTTTTTTTGTGTTGTTTTTAATGTAAGTAACCCTATACGTTAGCTAACATAAGGAATGGGAAAATTAACTGTAATTTGTCATTAAAATCTCAGCGTTATAAAAACGTTACGTTTTCTTTGTTTTGATAAAAAAAAAGATTTTGGTGCCGTGACCAGGATACACTGATATATGAAATCGATGAGGACGGAACTAACTGGTCTGACTGTGTTTAAAATGTTTACATATGTAAAGCAACACCAGATACAATCAAAGTTTATGGCAAACCAAGGGTGCTTACGAAATTTTGTTGGCCATGATTACTTGAGCTGCGGTATCCCAATCATCTCGTCTGGACAACTATAACAACTGTTATTCAGGTATAAAACGTACAATTTACTAGTTTTGCTAGATTTGTCGCTTTGTCAACTATTCTAGTTTGCAACGCAACGTTTTGTCTTTTTTTTTTGAGAAATGTTACCATCTTCCTACTCATCAGGTTTCAAGAAAAATCATGCATTAAATTTGTCTAGTTAAGCTTTGGTACCAGCTACATAATTTTGTTTTTATTTTAATCTAGGAGGATGAATTCAATCGTTTCTTGCTTGTAGTTAAATAATCGTTTTTTTATAGCACCAGGTTTTCAATTGATTAAGAAAAAATGTTAAACAATAATTAATGAATATTTGTTTTGCAAACGCGTTTAATTGAGTAGATTTGAATGAGGTTATTTGGTCTAAAATTCATTGTTCAAAAATATTGTATGTCAAATTATTAATGTGAAGGTCAGTACTCAAAAACAAAAATACGTTTAGGTAATAGGGTTTCTGTCACTGGTCGCTACTATATAAATGTATTGGTTAAGGTAAGTTTCTTCGCGAAGATGACGTTTGGCGCGATCACGTCCACAAATAAAAAATGTTTGAGTCTACTGGGCAACTCAGTCTTGGCAGGCCATTATAGTTCAATAATTTTCGAATTCTGTAGCCTAGGGGCGGGCGTGTCTCTTAGAGAAGATCAATTAGGTATATGACCAAAGTTGGGTTTATCTTCGTACGTGCTCTGCATATTCTTGCGTGGCGTAGCTTAGCAATGGTAGTGTGTGGGTTCCGAAGTTCAACATCTTCTTAGACAATTCGTTAGAGGTATTGGGCAATAAACTGCAAAGTTAACAGTAAAAAGATGCTATCTCACTTTTGTTACATTGGTATGTTATGGCTGCGGCTAGTTTCAATAATGAAAAACATGATCAGCACCGTCTTATAATTCCAGTAGCTTTGCTAGTTTCACGGATAAGTCGATCATTAAGTAGGCGGGCCCGGTTCCAGGTTCTTAAGGTACTTATTCGTTTAGTTATCTTTGAGATCGATTAGTTAAGCAGCATGAATGCCAAAGACATGTTCACAAAGATCATTTGGGTTTGATTGACGAGGGCCGTAACCTTCCTAAGCATTAGAGATCGTAAGCTTTATGCTATAAACCGAATTCAGAAGAAATTTTAGCGAGTAACCAAGGACGGGCTCTAAAAGTAAAGGCTGTTGTGAAGGACTTGAAGTACGAATGTATTTGTATTAACTTTTTCTGGGAAGAGCCGATATAAGTACGCTCATAACTGGTAGCTAGCGCTCAGTAGTTAAAACCAAGTTAACGAAAAGTATTGTTATGCTAATCACATCTCTTTTCATGTACCGGGTTGGAGGACGGCATATTTCAAATTGGAGAGGGAGTGTTAGAAAACTGTCGGCCATTCTGGGCAGCTGACCGACACTATTCCAAAGGAGCGTATGAGATGGTTTAGTTTAAATTTAAATTCAATTAAAGACGCGCGTAATTACGTAAGCGTCGTCAGCTAGCGGGAAGACCGAAAATTACGAGTTGCGCTGTGTTACCATCGTTTTACGGATGATTCGTTTTAAGGGAGGTTTGGAGAAAGCTAGGGGTAGTAGCGGGAGAAGAGTTCCAACGGGCTGTACAATCGGCCTTCTTGATATAAAATGTGTGCTTGTTTTTTTGTGTTATTTTTAATGTAAGTAACTCTGTACGTTAACTAACATAAGGGATGGGAAAATTAACTGTAATTTGTCAGCACTTTGCATCAAAATCTCAGCGTTATAAAAAGGTTACGTTTTCTTTGTTTTGATAAAACAAACGCATTGGCGGCCATTTCCATTTTGTCAATTTAATCGTTTTATGTGTACGGTTTAGATTTATTAAACGAGTTTTTTCACTAACTGTTAATTAAAACTTAAAATTACTGAATTGATTATAAGCGACTTTCCGCTTAGACCGCGTCGTAGTTAAACCCCCAGACTTAGGCTTGGTCCTAGTCTCTTCTTGAGAACCAAAACAAGAAGTAGAACTTGGCCTTTGCCGTATTGTCGTTCGTGAACCCCAACAAACTGACGTTTCGCAAGACATTGCAGCTTGTATCTTCAGAGTGGTAAATGTCACTTATAGAAAAAGTGTAAATGACGATATTTATACCAATAGTGATTAGTGTGATTAACGAACCTTATCTTTCCGTTACCGCTTGACTGACATCGTTATTACTCGGAGTAAGTGTTTGTGTCTTTTCCAAGAAGGTCGATCTTTGTCTTAGAGGATATAATACTGGTAGCCAAGATTTGCTGAATCTTAAACCGTCTTCTCGGTTCATATTACATGGATGTTTTTCTATTTCCACAGCTTCGCGGATTAGCCTGGGAAAGTAGAAAAAAGTTCTAGCCAACACTTTAGTTTGGTCAAAGTTCAGCGTGTGTCCTTGGTTCCACACGTGTTCTGCCACTGCTGATTTAGTAACTCTGCGGTGTTTGCAGTCAGCCATATGTTCTTTTCCTCTAACTTCAATAGAGCGTCCCGTCTGTCCTATATAACTTGATCCACAGGAACAAGGATTTTTGTAAACTCCAGCATGTTTTAGAGCCCCTTGTTTGTCTTTAGCAAATGTAAACCAGGTGTTCACGGTATCTTTAGTCGTAAAGATAGTTTTAATATGTTTCTTTAGCTCCCTGCTTATTTCGTCTATCGAACCCATACAGTATGGTAAATAAGCGTTGGTAGTAGGAGGTGATAAGTCTTCTTTGACTTTGGATTTAATGCTCTTTTCCATGCGTTTTGGATCTCTTTGAACCCGTATCCATTTTGTTGTAGGGACTCCAACCGTGTTTCCTTAAGATTTTATATTACTGAATTGACATGTCGTAAAGGATCGCTTGAAATGTAATATAAATTCGTAGCATCTTCTTATGGTTATGGTTGTGTTTATGTGTAAGTTTAGATACAACATTAAGCGTCGTAAATTTGATTGTAATAATTAACTGTTTATTTTTACGTTTAGACATTATGAAAATAAAATAAAGGGCCGGGGAGACTAAAAGGGCGCTCAAAATGCAATCTTCGTTTGTAGGGTTTTCCTTGTCTTGCAATTTCAATAACTTCATTTAGCATGTGTAATTCTGTATAAAACAAAATGCAACCGAAGTAATTAACTATTTATTTATACTTAAATTTGAAGATCATTAAAATTAAAAGTGGTTTTATGTAGATGATTTTGTAAAAAGGAGCTACTTAAGCTTCATTATCACCTTGTTTTTGTTATTTGTATACATTTGACGTGTTTTAGAATCAACCTGTGTTAATTTATTAAATCACTTTCTTTGCAAGGTATTTATGCTAATCTCTTGCTTCAATTCTAAATTATGAATCATAGAAGATGATACAAGAGTCGCTCAAAGTTTGGACATACTTTTTAGTCGTAACATTTACCTATTGATGGTGATTATAATAGGTTTGATAACAGATATAAAAACCATTGTAGAATGTAAATCTAATATTTTTCTACCGTGGTTGGACAACGACGAACAGCCGCAGGTTCTTCTCATGCTATGGAACTCTGTATTTTGTTATGTGTAATGGCACATTTGTGTATTTTCTAGTCGCGGTAGGTTGCTTCCATGTTATGGGACCCTACATTTTCGTTTACTTGTTTTATGTATAACTTTTATTATTTGTATTAATGATTTTATATATATATACATATATATATATGTTGTTTGCCTTATTTGTTGTTCCAAAGTTTCAACTTTAACTGGGTTGATTCGTAACCAGGACCCCAGTACCCATTGGCGGGGCGCCGATTATATAACACAGTTTCAGTTTGAAATGATGATGTTTGTGCACGTGTTTATATGCGTTAGTATTTAAATCTGTTATCAAGTCTGTTTATTTTTCTAATTTACTGTAATTCTTGCTTTACGATGTGTGTTAATAGTTTTGATTACAAACCTATTGCTTTATCAACCTTAATGATGTAATGATCTTGCGGTTTATATTCAGTTAGAGGACCGAAGGGGTTTCTTCGCTCTGTTCTTCCTCTCCCACAGCGGGTCCCACCGAACAGGCAAAGTTTCGGTTAAAGTTTAACGAGTTAAATTCGAATAAAAATCGAGATTAATTTTTTTTATTGTGTGTTTTATTTAACCTACTACAGCGTTCCTACATATCGAGAGTAAGCAGTGTATAACGAACTTAATACAACGTAGGTAGAGGGAAGGGGGTAGCTACACGATCACAGTCACAGCGAGATGTCGCTGCTTTTTGTTTGTTCGCGGGTTTTAAATTTCAAACGCGAGTGGGTTACATCACAAATGTAATTTAATTTTTTCACTTTTTGATAACTTAAATGTCGATTTATTGCTATGGTATAGCAACTAACTGGCAGTTAAAATTATCCAAAGCCGAAAACTGACCCTACCTTTCCCAATCTTTATGGCTTCTGTTTTGTGTTTGTCCAAGTGTCCAACGTTCTCTTCCGCCCCTAAAATATTTAAAATAAAATACTGTAGCTCTAACTTACCTGGCACTCTCCAAGAAGCACCGATTTAATAAGAAGTATGTCTCATGAATCGTGTGAATAAAAGCAAAAAGTTTGTAATAATAATATGATTCCAAAATATACATTTAAAGAAATTTTTGAAGTTTAAGAATGTAATTAACAGTGCGAAAACTTACGTTCTTGGTGTGTGAGCCCCATAAGCATTGATTATTTTTGTCCCTAACGGAATTACAGTTTTAAAGTTATTTGATATGTGGCACAACACGCAAATTTGCTAAATTATTGTAAATCCATTTTTGTAATTAAAACTAAAAAGTGTAACAATAACATTCTCAATCAGATCTCAAATAAAAATGACATCAATTTGATCAGAGCTGAAAAACGTTAAACTGATACCATGTTCTTAAAAAAAGCTAATAGAACTACGCATTTCTATTGTGACAAAATTAATAAATTATAGATGTTTAGCAAAATTGTCGTCAAATTAATGGATTCAACTTCACCAAGGCTAATTGACGCAATTTTAACGCAAAAAACTTAAAAATCCTAAAACATTTAACATTTAGTGATTTATCACTATGACCTATTTCTATTTTGAAATAGCTTTGATGTAAACCGTCTTCGGAATGTGGTTTAAAATGATTAATTTGTAACATTAGACGTAATTATGTTTTACTATATGAGACACCTAAAAGTTTCTAATGTATCGTTTAGTAATGGCAATTTAATAATAAATATCCACTTATGCATGTGACGAGTATCAATACCTTGACCTTCGTAGGATAGGGGTCGTAAGGTTAATGTTAGATTCTGTAAATGTAATTTAGATTTTTAGTTTTGTCGCGATGCGTAATTTAGCTAAAATAACACTGCTAAAATATCAAACAAAAACTTTTTAACAATGTTAACTGTAACTACTCGAGAATATTTAAATTCGAAACTTATGCAATATGAATATATTTGCAATTTTTTTTATCGTTATCGCCATTTACGCTTCTTAACTTATAATCTTTGTTCTTTTTCGGTACTATTTTTATGTGGATTTCTTGTGAAAGTAGTTTTTTTCGAGATTTTTTAAATAACGCTTGTAACTGAAGTTTTTCTACATGATAGCATTCGGGTTTATACATTTCTGACGCCATCTTGAGTCTGGCATTGTTTTTTCATTGTGTTTCTAAAAACTGATTTATAATTTAGTTTATAGGAAAAAAACCTTATTAGTTGTGTTTTTGCTGTATTTTATTCAGTGTGCTTTCTTTGGCCATACCAAAGTAGGTTTTTATTGCCAACCAATAAATACTAAAGTAGGATGTAATTTTTGCTTAGTGCTCTGCTTAATTCTAGTTTAAAATTTTTTTTTAATTGTATTCTTACGACAACTTTTTAGATTAAATCTAAACATATTTTCAAGTTGTACTGTTTGAATGATTTTAAAAACGCACGTAATTCTTTAAATTACCCTGAAGTTAATCACATCTATCTACCTATATACAGGGTTTGTCATTACTCCGGCCTTGGTTTCTAGTATATATATATATAACCAGAACTTTAACCGCGTGCAGTTATGTCTGCTTTTCAGCTTTCTTAATCCGTTATTTGGGATGGATTAGTTCCCGATTGTCTTATTTTTTTTATTTATATTAATTTTTTGCTATTATTTGCTTCTTCTGCGATTCTAGACCATTCCGTTCTGTTATGGCATTTTACTTTCCAGTTTTTTATTTCTAACGTTTTTAGGTCGTTTACAACATCGTCAATCCATCTGATCTTCGGCTTGCCTCTCTTCCTGTTTTCTGTTGGTTTCCATTCAGTTACTATTCTTATTGTTTTCGTTTTATCCATTCTCATTACGTGGCCTAGCCATTTTATTCGTTGTGATCTTATATAGTTAACGATGTCCTTGCCTTTCATTTGGTCTCTTATCTCGAAATTCATTCTTGGTCTATATTCGTTCTCTCCCGTGTTGATTGGTCCTAGAATTTGCCTTATTATTTTTCTTTCAAAAATTCTTAATTCCTCCTCTTCTTTTTTTGTCATTGTCCATGTCTCTGACGCATATACTACTACCGGTCTTATCAAAGTCTTATAAATCTGGATTTTAGCATTTATGCTTAAATGTTTACTGTTAATATATTTTTTATTTGCGTAGTAGCTTCTGTATCCCTCTTGTATTTTTTGTTTGGTTTTGTCATTATCTTTATTTTTTCTGTGGTATATAATGGTGCCTAAGTATTTGAATTTTGTACACTATGATCTACTTTTATATATTTTTCATTGTTACTGTTACTATATTTTAAGTATTTTGTTTTCTCTCCGTTGATTCTTAACCCAATTTTTTTTGTTTCCTCGTCTATTTTTATGGCAGCATCTATCATTCCTATTTTAGTTCTACTTATGATTACTACGTCATCGGCGTTAGCAATAATTTGTGTACTTTTGACGTTTATTGTACCTTCTATTTTTGTTCTTTTAATTGCATTGTCTAGCACTATATTGAATATTAAAGCTGATAGAGTATCCCCTTGCTTTACTCCTTTCTTTACTTCAAAACTTTTTGTTGTTATATTTCCCACGTTCACTACTGCTGTTGTGTTCTTTAATGTCATTTTAACCAAGTTTATTATATTTTGTGGTATTTCCATTTTTTTCATTTCTGTCGGTATGTTAGCTAGCATTATTTTATCAAATGCTTGCTTGAAGTCTATGAATAATATGTGTAGTGTTATGTCATATTCATTAGCTTTTTCCAATATTTGTTGTAATATATATATTGCATCCGTTGTTGATCTCCCCGGCCTGAATCCTTGTTGGTAATCTCCTATTTTAGTATCTGCATATTCTTGTAATTTATTTTTGATTAATTTTGAGAGTATCTTGTAGGTTACATTTAACAGCTGTATTCCTCGGTAATTCTCACACTGTTCCATATCTCCTTTTTTGTGTATTGTTGTTATTATTCCTTTTCTTTATTCTTCTGGCATATTTGACTTATTAATTCTTGTATTTTTTTATGTAGTTTTTCACCTCCATTTTTGATGAACTCCGCAATTACGTTATCACTTCCGGCTGCTTTGTTATTTTTTAAATTTTCTATTGCTCTTTTCACCTCCTCTAGAGTTGGTTTGTGTATTTTTAAGTCTACTGTTGTATTTGTTGGTGTATTTATATTTGTCTGTGTTTCGCTACTGAATAGCTTTTCAAAGTAGTTTCTCCATATTTGTTGTATTTCAGTTTGTGTATATTTTGTGACGCCTTTTTCATCTTTGAAACCTCTTGGTTTTATTTTATAATTTTTTTTTCTTGCCTTATTCTTTGATAAAACATTTTTGTATTTCTGTTTCTATATTCTTCTTGTATTTTTTTAATCTTATTTTTCTTCCATTCCCTTTTTTTTTCTTTTGCATCTATTTCTTGCTATTGCGTTTGCTTCTTTATATAATTGTTTGTCTTCTTCTGTTTTTGTTTGCAGCCATTTTATCCATTTTTCATTTTTTGTTTTGCATGCTTCTTCACATTCTTGATCGTACCATTCTTTACTCTTATCCATTTTTTCACCTATCCATTCTTTCGCTGTCACTAAAATACTTGTTTTTATGTTATACCATTCCTCTTCTATTCCATTTTTGCTTTTTGATCTCTTTTTGTTGAAGTTTTTGTGTTATACCTTTTTGTAGTTTCTGTTGTATCTTTACATCTTTAATTTTTTCTGTATTCCATCTGCTCTTCATCTTGTTTTTAACGTTGTCTTGTGCTATACTTTTCTTTTGTTTCATGGTTGCAATTACTAGAACATGATCTGTGTCTGCAGTAGCTCCTCTGTACGATCTAACATCTTCTATGTTTTTTAATCGTTTTTTTGTTATTAAGACATGGTCAATTTGACTTTTTGTTACATGATTTGGGTGATTCCATGTGATTTTATGTTTGGTTGGGTGGGGAAATTTAGTACTTGCTAAGTATAAATTCATTGCAGCTGCTAAATTACAGATTCTGTTTCCATTATCGTTAGTTTTTTCGTGTATTGCGTTTTTTCCCGCTACACTTTTTATGTGATCTTCTTTTCCTACTTGCGCATTCAGATCTCTTAATATTATTAGAGTATCATATTTTGGAGTTTTCTCGCATTCTCTTATAAGCTTTTCATAAAAATCTTCTTTTTTCTCATTTGTATCTACTTCTGTTGGTGCATATACACATATGAGGGTGGTATTACTTATTTGTCCTCTTATTCTAAGCTTCGATATTCTGTCATTTATAGCTTCAAATTTTATAATATTTTTCATTTGCTTTTGGGTTACTATAAACCCTGTTCCATTGTTACCTTGTTTTTTTCCTCCGCTCCAAAATATCGTGTGGTTACTCTTGTTTATCTCACCTTCTTCTGTCCATCTCAGTTCTTGTATTGCTATGATATCTATTTGATATTTTTCTAAAGTTTGTACAATATCTCTTATTTTTCCTGGTTGTATCATTGATCTTATATTCCATGTTCCAATTTTTATTTTGCCTTGCTGTTTCTTGTTTATATTTCTTACTTCTACTTCACTTTTGTTTTTCTTTTTTTCTGTTTTTTTAATTATTTGTGTAGTGCATGTTACTTTTTCATTATCCTTTTTCATTGTTTTATAAATAGAGAAGAAGAAATAGAAAAATATATATGTATATATGTTTTGTATAGATATAACTAAATTTGTAGCTATACGTATAAGCGTGTAGACAAATATATAAATCGATATATGTATATATGTATGTATAAATAAAATATGTAAAAAATATCACAGTTTATTTTCGTAGATTCTGGACGTCACAACATTTATATCACAGTTTATATATATCACAAGTTCTTTATCTGCAGTTAGTTCTAAGTCTTTTCGTCCATCTCCTTGCTTTGTTTTCGAGCTTTCTTTATATAATTTCTCCAGGTTGCCCAATTCCCTCTACCGGCACTGTGAGCCTCCTCCTCGCATAGTGGGCAGTATTCTTCTTCTTGGCATTCCTTGTATTCGTGCCCTTCTTTTCCGCATTTGTGGCATAATTTTGTCCTATCATTTCCCTTACAGTCTTTGGCATTGTGCCCATACTCCCAACATCTGTAGCATCTGACGGCTCGTTGCTGCTCTTCTAGGCTACATTGCGACATTGCTATTCTGATTTTCTTTTTTTGAATCATTTTATTAGCTTCGTCTTCTGGAATTCGAATTGTGGCAGTTTTTGTGTAATTTCTATTGGGCCTAAACTCCCCTATTTTTAAGTTTTCTACACTGCCATATTGTTTTATTGCTTCTTCTATATCTTTTGTTGTCGTCATTACATCCATCCCTTTAATAATCAAATTTTTTGTTTTTACTCTCTCTCTCCGAGTTTCCTCACGTTAACTTCTTCGTTTCCTTTTTCTAATTCTTCTTTTATTCTGTTTAGTGCCTTTTCATCTTTATCTATCGTTATTAATAATTTTCCTTCTTTGGTGCTCCTTATGGTTTGTATTTTTTCGGTTTCTTCTTTATCTTTTAACTGCGTCCTCATTCTTGTTACTAGTTCTTCGTATTTTTTCCTTTTTGTTCTACAACTAACGCGTAGGTCTTCTTTTGGTTGTCTTGCTTAGCTATACTTTGTTGTGTTTGGGTATCCTTTGGTACTATTATGTTTATTCTTGTTTTTTTTGTTTTGAATATACACTCTGCCATTTTTCTTAGTCTGTTTACGCTCATCGTTTTTAGTTTGTGTAACATTATTTTTTCGTCCTCCTCCGTTTCAGATTTTATTGTTTCTAGCTTCTTCCATACGTCCTCCTCATGGTCTTGATATATAATTCTAATTATTTTTATTTTTTTATGTTGGTGTTATTTTTTGTTTTTGTTTTGGTTTCTAGTACCTTTGTATAAATATCAGCATAAAATGTTTAGTACTGCACTTTTATTGAAAAACTGCATGTTTTAAAAATATTTTTGTTTATACAGGGTGTTTAGTTTTTGCTGGGCAGCACAACGTTGCACTTTTTTAAAGAGCAACCCATCAATTTTTTTATGCTTTTCGGTGAAGGCTTAATTGAGATGAAAAATATTTTTTTAATTTATTGCGGCGTTGTCATTTTAGAGCAATTTCTTTTAAAATGCAGCAGTGGAGTAAAAGCAGTGGTTGTGTGTACTCGGTTTTATTTTAAATTTTTTATATACAAAAGATTATTGGTATGGCTTTCGTACTAAATCCATTTTGGTACAGTGATTTTTATTCTATGCTGTAATTCATCTATAACTGATTTCTATTAGTTGTATATTTCGTTTGACATTTGCTTGTCTTATTGTATTTGCTGTACCCATAGTTGAATTAGCAACTTTGCATTAATTGTGATCGAACAGCTTCGCTATTTTTGATAAAATGACGCGTTTTGTTATATTTGGATGATTACAAATGTTTACTTGAAACGTACGTTGATTTGTGTGTGGTGCCCAATGAACTCCTAAAGATTTTTTCCATTTGTTTTCGGAAATTTCCAATAATGTTTTTTCTCTAAGATCTTTGAGTAGGGCTTCTATCAGCTGTATTTTATTGCTACACCATTTTCGTAGAGTAAATCCTCCTTTTTTGAGCATCTTTATTAACTCAGTTTGTAATTGAAGAGCTTCTTCTATAGAACATGCTCCGGACATTAGATCAACATAAAAGTCTCGCTTGGCAACTTTTGCTGCATATGGGTGATGTTCTTCCTTATCTTTTGTAAGCTGTTGTAAGGTACGTATGGCTAGAAACGGTGATTGAATATCCATAAACTTTTTTTAAATGGTTGATCATCTTCATGTATTTTTACCTACGATACATTTTTTCTATGTCGGCAGTAAACCCTACTTGATTTTTTCTCCATCGCAACAGTATATCAGATAAATCTTGCTGGATTTTTGATCCGACATACATTATTTGGTTAAGACTGAGACCCGTAGAGGTTTTACACGATGCATCAATTACCACTAGCGGTCGCTCTAGATTTTGAGTTTCCTAGATTTTCTGGAATTTCTTTAAATGGAATTCGTACTGTGTAGGTACCATCGTTATGTCTTTGATAGTTGTTGGCATAATAATCTTTACATTGTATATCTTTGTCGGTTAATGGTTGTTCGGAACCAATTTTTTCTAATTGCCTAAACTTCTGAAACTATTCTGTTCTTCTGTACAGTATACCATGCGGTTTATTTTAACGAATGATTCATTTTTTTGTTGCCCATTCCCGATATTTCGGTGTTTATTTTTGGCGAGGTTTACCTAGGAGCTGGGAGGTTTCTTCCGCAATCAATATTTGAGAGCCTGGATTGATCAGCAGTCTCAGATATTGTATCATTCCTTTATATCTTTTGTTTTAATTAATGCTGTTGCTAAACGTACTGTGGCTTTTTGGTTTCTTGCGCGGTTTGCTGTTATGTTTTCGGATGTTAAATTTTATGTCGGCCTTATTTCTTCTTCGTGTAGAAACGCATGGTGTGCTCTTTTACATGTTGCACAAAGTGCCATTGTCTTGCATCGTTTTCTAGCATCGTGGCAGAGACCATTTATACATAGTTTTTTCATCTTTACTTGTCGGGATCGTTGAAGAAAGTTTTCTTACTTTCTTCTTGGGTTCTTTGTCATCTTAATGGAATGGGAGAATACTGACTGATAGAGTTCATTTTTCTTTTTTCTTCAGCAAAAATGCCATAAAGGTTATCAACTCTTGAATTCCATATGGGTCTAACATGGATTGTTCATAAAGTTTGTTCTTTTTTGGTCCCATTTTCGCCATTGGTGTCTAGATTTTTTATTGCTCCTAGACACTCGAACGTTACGTCATGTATTTGTTTAATTTTTTTAGCAGATTCATACTTAACAATCGGTACAATTTTGTCAATTAGTTCGAGACTAAAAGCCGGTTATTTTGGTACCTTTTTTTAAGAAGAGACCATGACGTTTCATAATTGATTTCTGCTATTTGAAGATGCTGGATGATTCTACTAGGTTTGTCACGAATGTTTGTTTTTAGATATTGCATTTTTTTTTGGAATTGGAAAGATCAGAATCAGTGTGAACAATTTTGTTAATTAAGTCGTGGAAATTTGGCTAATTTTCGTAACCTCAATCAAATATAGAAATTCTCATTTTGGATAGCAAAACATTTGATTTTAGAATTTCTTGAAAAGTTGAAGGTGTCGCTATCTTGTTTTCTGTACTTTTAATGGCTTTTTCATATTCGTCTTCGCTTCAGAATTCTGGTTAAATTTTGTTTTATTTGTGATGACCAAGATTTTATCATTGATTTCTTCTATCATGGCTTCTAGTTTATGGATTTTTTTTAAAGAGTTTTGATACGTGTCTTCGTGTTTTGTTCTTAGGTTTGTTAAATTCAATAATAAAGTTGTTGTAGTTTAATTTCTCTTATATTCAGACGTTTTTTTTATTTGTCATATTTGTTTTCATTTCCATCGTCTTCCAGTGATGGAGTATTGTATTAGTCCAGATGTTTGATATATATTCTTCCACTTCTCTTCGTATTTGTTCTTTAATTGTTGCATGTAGTTTGTTTTAAAATATAGACATTGAGGAAAATGCAGCAAATAAATTTTGAGTTGATTGCTTCGGATATTTTCCCATATTTTTTCAAGCATCTCTCTTTAATATAATTTTCTGTTTTTCTTGAGGAGGAATCTTCATGTTTATTATGAGTTGGCTTACTTCTTTTTTCAATTTTTCTTGATGAAGGTCGATTTCTTCCATTTGGTTTTGCTTGAATTGGCGGTTGTTTACTTGAATTGGCGGTTGCTTGCTTGAATGGGCGGTTGTTTGCTTGAATTGGCGGTTGTTTGCTTGAATTGGCGGATGAAACACTACTAGAAGGCTCACTCTCTACAAAGCCTGTGGAATCTTAATGGTGTAGTGTAAGATGATCTTGGTTTTCTTTTAGAACACTACTAGAAAACAGACTCACCCTCCACAAAGCCTTTGGAAACTTAATGGCGTACTGCCAACAGCTCAAAGGACCGTCTAGTACGTTGTGGAGTTGTTACTCAGGCTGTTCACATTGAATTGGTGACCTAATTTCAGAATCGTTTATTCTAAGGCTTCGCCGTTTTATTGCGCGTAGGGAAAACCCCTTTGAAATATACTCAGATAAAACTGAAAGAATTAGAAAAATGTTTTAACCGTAATAAGACGACGATTGCTTATTCTATGTCCCACGAAGGTATAACTTGGCATTTTATACCTTAAGATGACAGGAAAGAGAAGCAGCCTCTACATCTACTCGTTTGCAAGCCTCTAATTGTGCTTCGCTGTCTTTCTCTATATCTATCTCTGTGATAATTTTTTATTTATTTCTTCTTGGATCTAGAGATTTTCTATGAAAGTGGGTTGGTTGTAGTTTTTAGGGTTTGATCCTTGGCGTATCCCTAAACTTCTGTCTTTTTTTTGTCGTCCTTTCCAGGTTTTAATTTTGCTGGGGGGGGGGATTTGTTACATGTCATGATTTACTCATTTCATTACGCGCTAGTTGCGGACCCTACTGGATAAAAAATCTTTTTTTATTCGACACTTACGGAAGGAATTTGCGTCGGCGGTTATTTATACTTTCACTTGCATATTTTAAATCGCTTAGTTTTCATTGTTGTTTCAGGTAAAAATAAAAATTATTTGCTTTTAATACTTTAAAATTCATATATGAAGACTGTTAGAGTCGAGGCAGCTTTTCAAGCGTCATTAAGTTGCGGAAAGAGTAATTTCCCCGAAAACGATGTTACATATTTAATAATCTCTAAGATCTGTGTTATGCGATATTGTCGTAAATGTAAAAGACGAGTCCACATAATACTGCATGTAGACACCCAGGAATCATCTGTTAAACCCTCTGAGGAAGATTTTCATATTGCGAAAACTGTATTTTCATCGTTATGAGCAATTTACCTCTTAGCAGAGTTCAGCTCGCTCCTCCATTATAACGAACGGGTGCAGATTATGTCGGTCTGTTGTTAATTAAAGACCGTGAAGGTTGCGGATACAAAACATCAAAAGCTTTTGTGTGGCTGTTATTTGTTTTGTTACTAAGACTGTGCACATTAAATTGATGACAAACTTAATTCAGAATTACTTATTCTAACGCGTTGTCGTTGCAATGCACATAGGGAAAATCTTTTTGAAACATACACAGATAATGGCATACCCTTTGTAGGAAGAAATTTGAAATTGAAAGCATTAGAGAAATGTTTAAAGAATAATTAGACGACGATTGCTGATGCTATGCCTCACAAAGGTATAATTTGGCATTTTATACCTCCTATATATGGTCATTTTGGCAGGCTTTAGGAGGCCGGTATAGGTTTTTGCAAATACAGGGTGTTCCACGACGTACTGTAAATACTGAAATGGTATGTTCCTTAGGTCAATTTAAGTAGAAAACGTCCTATAAACATAGGTACAATTTGCCATAGTTACACAGATACAAGCGTTCAAAGTTTATAACTGATCACACATTTTTTGAAAATTAATTATTCTTAAACAAAAGCCGAACAATATGTCATTTATTGCTTTCTTTTATACTAATGTCACAGCGATTTTATTAAATGAAGTGTAATCTAAATGCAAAATGCTTTCTCATTTACATTTATGGATTTTGTAATGGAAATGCGAGATCTGCCGTTAGGGAATATGAACGAAGATTTCCCAACAGGAAGGTGCCAAATCACCAAACCTTTTCTTCTGTGTTTCAACATGTACGGACTCATGGTTCATTTCCATCAGTTTCAACAAGATCTGACCGTCCTGTGCAGTTAAATGTGAATGAGCAGGAAAACATTCTACAGATGGTTGATCGGAGTCTAGGGTTGAGTACTAGAAGAATTTCTTCTCGAACGGGACTCCCCCGTATGTCAGTATGGCGAACATTACATGATGGGCTTTTGTATCCCTATCACATACAACAGGTTCAGCATCTGGAACCTGGAGATTTTGCTGCTCGGTTGAATTTCTGCCACTGGCTACAGGTAAATCCACAATTAGTTCCATTCATTTTATTGATCGACGAGGCGCAATTTACTAGAGATGGAGTGAACAATACACGTAATTCTCATTTGTGGTCATATCAAAATCCACATGGCACAACAGAAACTAACTTTCAGCGCAGATTTTCTGTTAACGTATGGTGTGGGATGATTCACGATCAACTTATTGGACCTTTTTTCTTTGAAGAACGTCTGACAGGAGAAGCATATGCTAACTTTTTGCGGAATGAATTGCTACCGCTTTTGGAAGAAGTACCTTTACTAACAAGACAACAAATGTTTCTGCAACATGATGGAGCTCCTCCGCATTTTAGTCGGCATGTGACCGAATATCTAAATGTTGCTTACCCCAATAGGTGGATTGGGCGTGGAGGCCCGCATGCTTGGCCACCGAGATCGCCCGAACTCACACCTTTGGACTTCTATCTGTGAGGTCATGTGAAAAGTTTAGTATACGAGGTAAAAGTTAATAACAGAGCTGAACTAATACAGCGTATCCTGGATGTGTGTCAACAAACACGGAACAACCAGCAGGTGCTTCGAGCGGCTACTCGGTCCATTTTAGATCGCAGCCGTCGTTGTATTAATGCCGAAGGAGGTCATTTTGAGCATTTGATGTGATTTTTTTTGTTATGTTTGTTTTGTAGTTCGATTTTCTCTTTTCAATAATAATAATTTTCAAAAAATGTGTGATCAGTTATAAACTTTGAACGCTTGTATCTGTGTAACTATGGCGAATTGGAGCTATGTTTATAGGACGTTTTCTACTTAAATTGACCTAAGGAACATACCATTTCAGTATGTACAGTACCTCGTGGAACACCCTGTATAATTAATTATCGTAGTTGATTGCAATTATATCTTTTGTGACGTCCAGAATACAGCATAACCCATTTTCAACCTTGAGTGGTCTAGGTTTAGTTTTGATGTATTCTTTACTGTGTTAAATCTTCGAACCTGGCTAGTTGTTAAATGTGGGATGCTGATATTAAGTCATATATGTTTCCACGTTGATGCTGACTGTTCACAATTGTGGAATCATTATTATTTCCTCTATACACCCAAAGCAATTTGGCAGGACTTCAATAAATAAATATGAAGCTTATTTTCGACTATTGTTTTCTACTGTTTTTTCATTTCGTTAATAGCAACAATGATCTCGATTATTTTGTTGTTAAATATGTTTTGTTGTAAATTCTTTTTTCAGTTTCATTGAAAGCGGTTAGTGGCGATAGTATAATTTTGGTCTAGTGATTTGATGTCTTAATGAGTTCTTTTTTAATATTTTTTAAACTGTCGATTTTCTGATGCCTTTTGTCCTGTACTCCAAAAATTGATGTGACTAATGTTCCAAATATTTCTCTTTTTTGTCGATTTTGAATGATTCCATTTAATCATTTTTTTAACCATTCCATGTGTTCTTCTTCTTCCTTCAAACGGCTGACTAACGATGTACATTCGAAGTCTTCCGATAATTTCATAGCTTTTATGCAAGCTTTTTTAAATTCTTGTACTATGTACATATGTGACTACCTCAGAATCGTTTTTTATCTAAGCTTTTTCTAGTTGCAGTTCGACTTTAAAATTGCTCCTATCAATACTTCCATAACCAATGTGTAGTTGTTCTTGCTATACAAGTGCAGGTTACTAAAAGTAACAAAAAACTCCATACTTTGAATTTTTGGAGTTTTTGATGAAGAATTGTTTTTTGATACGTAGTAAAATTAATAGACACGTCAGAATTAGTAGGTCTAATTTTGGTGTCTTCAGGATGACATTCTAAAAAGATGATACTATGTATTAGTCTTTTTTGCACGATTCTTCCTTTTTTTTTGGATATCCACCACACGAACCAGTCCATCTGTGTCGGCATAGATTTTCGTAATTTTTGCGAATGGTCATTTGCTTGGATTGGTGTTGTTTTCTTTGACTATTACTGTTTTTCCCATAGTCATATTTTTACTTGTTTTTTTCCATTTATATTGTCCTTGTAGTGTATTAAGGTTCTCGTTTGTCTATAATTTTTAATAGGTTCTTTTCATCTTTTGTATAAGCTTCCATCGTTCCGTCATGTTTGTGTCGTCGTATGTATTTATGAGAGTTGGCGGAGACAGTCTTTCTTCCTATCAGAAAATGACCTGGAGTTAGTGCTTCTATTTGGTGTGTTAAAATTGTCATTTATGCATAAATCAGTGTGAAATTTCCAATACTGCGCTTTAAATGGTATTTTGCTGACTTTACTCCGGCTTTCCATAAGCCTCCAAAGTGGGAGGCAACTGGTGGGATAAAGTTCCCTGTATTCCATATTTTGTTAGTGATTCCTACAGGCTGTTATCATTAATTACTGTTTGAATTTCGTTGTTTAATGTTTTGTTGGTTCCAACCATTATCGCTGTAGACACTTGCACCTCTTCTTGCGATGAATCTTTTAAAAACCGCAAGGAAGGTTTCCGTACTCATACCACTAACAACTTCAAGATGTATTGGCTTTGTTGCCAAACACAAATATTGCAATGTATTTTTTGTATGATTTGTTTCCTCTTCCTTTTGTAGCTCTGATTTGTATTGGGACAGCGTAATCTATTCCAGTGGCTGCAGGAAGTTGTCCCAATTATTGTTGTCTGGTTTGTTCGTTAAACCAAAGACAACGTACACATTTTTAATATGTTACTAATTATTTTTTTTTGCGTTTACAATTTAGAATTTTTTTGTTTGGTATACGATAATATTATACCGTTTCCTCCATGTAAAGTTTGCTGGTGTGCATGGTGTATTATCAGATTATTTAGATGACTGTGCATGTCTAGTAATATTGAATGTTTTCAATCATATAAAAGCAAAGAATTTTGCAATCTTCCTCCAAGTCGTAAAAAGTCTTCTTTATCCAAGAATGGATTTAAATTAGGTATCTTGAGAGATTTAACTTCTTCATTGAAGTCAGCACGAAGTATAATTTTTATTATTAAGTTTATTATTACTTTAAGGTATCCTCGAGTTATATTCTTTTTTTGACAGTGGTCGATAAATCTTCGTCAGTTACTTAATAGATTTGAAAAACGATGCAGTATATCGTTCCTTTGATGGTTTATTTCCACATGTAGATATTGTTTAATTTCTTCAGATACTGGAGTAATGTCTTCTTGTTCTGACCATTGTTTTTGATTAAGTAACCATTCCAGTCCATTCCACTATAACTTCTTGCAATTTTGATGGCTGTACTCTTCTTGAAATGCAGCCGACTGGATTTTCTTTAGATTTTACAGGATAACAAAATTTTGCTAGACAGATCGCTTAAATTTGTGATACTCGATTTGCGACAAATCTTTTCCATCGTCTTGGATCTCCTTTAACTACCCCAAAGTTATCATTGAATCGGACTAAGAAAACCATTTCTTATGAATTTTCAGTGAAGTAGATGTTTTCTTTATTAGCTTTGCACGAAGTAGAACAGCACATAATTCTGTTATCTTTGATTCTCCTTTTGTATTAATTGTTTTGCTGTATATAACTGCTCCATATGCTTTTTTTGACGTGTTACAAAAGCCATGAAATTCTATTAAGTTTTAAGCTTGGTACTGGATACATCTTAGCAAAGTGATTTTTTTACATGCTCAAATTCATCTATAAATGATTTTTATTTGTTGTGTATTTCGTTTGATACTTGTTTGTCCCATTGTATTTAATGCAAGAGGTCGAATAGCTTCGCTATTTCTGATAAAATGTTTAGTTTCATGTCCTGCATTGATTACTTGAGGACCAGTCTTCTTGACCTAATTTTAACTACAATGTCACTCGTCTGTCTAATCCCAAAAATGTATCACATGCTATAGCTTCAATCACATAGAATAATTTATAATTTCACAGTTGTTCTAGTAAGCTTATTGAAAAGAGTCATAGTCATAGTTAAACTAATAAAGGAAGAAGGTAAAGAATCATAGAGGGATTAGCGTCACTAATGTAAGTTATAAATTGTATGCCATGATTATACAAAGGAGGTTGGAAAAGGAAGTGGAAGAAAAAAGACTATTACCAGATTGGCAGATGGGATTTAAAGTGGGAAGAAGGGCAATAGACAATGTTTATATATTGAAACAGTTAGTGAATGGAGTGTTAGTGAAGTGTTTTGGACGAGGAAGGGGCTCAGGCCCCCTGCCTTAGCCCTATTTTATTTGCACTGTATATAGGTGACATAGAAGAAGTGTTGAAGGGTAGTCAGTGTGGTGGGATTGTTATGGAGGGAGGGTTAAAGTCTGGATATTGGCATATGCAGACGATATGGTCATGGTGGCAAAAATGAGTTGGAGATGAAAGGTATGATAAATACGATAAAAAGGTATCTGGAAAGGAAAAATTTGGGTTTAAATGTGGGGAAGTCTAAGATGGTAGTTTTTCAAAAAGGGAGAGGAGGGAAGAAAAAGGAGGAGTTAAGTTGGGAAGAACAGAAGATAGAGGCAGTGAATGAAGTGACATATTTGGGGTATAGGCTAAGGTATGATAATAAAGATGATGCGCATATAAGAGAGTTAGCAAAGAAGGGTAACGGGGTATAAGGTCAGGTATGGAGTTTAGGGGAAAAAGTATTTGGGAAGAAGATCGAGAAGAGAAGACGGCTGTTTGAAAAATTGATTAAAAGTGTGATGATGTACGGGGTGGAGATATGGGGTTGGAAAGAGTGGAACCTATTGGAAAGGGTTCAAATAAAATATTGGAAATTGATACTGGGTTTAGACAGGGAGACGCCGGGTTACATAATAGAGGAAGAGGGGAAGTTAGAGAAGATTAGAATAGAAGCAGGAAAAAGGGCGATGGGTTATGAAGAGAAAATGAAAGAAAGGAGAGAATGTAAAATTTTGCAATGTTGCTGGAGGACGGTAAAACACAGCAAAAACATATATGGGCAGGTAGAAAGGAAACTTTACTACCAACGAGGAGGTTTCGCAATAGAAGAGGTGGAAAGAAGGAAATAGGAAGGGAGGTTAAATACTGAGGAGATAGTAAGAAGAGATAAAGACTCGCAGGTGCAAGAGAGGGAAGGAAAGATAAGGGAAGGAAAGTACAACTTAAGGTATGGGAATATAGTGTCCAGGGGGGTTCCTAAGTATCTGATGGGGAGGAGAAGCTTAGGAGAGAAACGACTTACAGCTAGGTTCAGATGCGGAAATGAGGAAAATTTAAATAAGTATTGGAAGGAGGATGTAATGAGTAGATGTAGATTATGTGGGGAGGGATGGAGGACATAGAACACATGAGTGGGGAGTGTAGCGAGCTAAGGAAAGAAAGGAGAGGGGAGAAGGCTTTGCTTGAGGAGGTGGGGGAAGTATTGGATTGGATGAAAGCAGTAAAGGAAAAAAGGATAAGAGGGGAGGGTTAGGACTATCGATTTAGAATAATAAGATGGTGATGGGAAGATTTTAAGGGATAAAGTTTTTTTTTGTTTTTGTTTTTTTAGTTTACAAATTTCTGTACCAATTATATTAGTATGATAAGAGAAGATGTAAGGGTAACGTAACTCATTGTAGGGCCGAATGGCTAGACAATTAACAATAATAACTAATTGCTTGAATTCAAAGCCGAGAGCAAGCTTATAGAGCCTTTAACGCCAAGAGAAATTGATGTTGCACTTATCGCATTTAGTGAGAAAATTAAACAATTCTAACAAAATAAATATTCAAACAAACAAGCATTTACAGAGTTTATCTCCGTCTGTTGACGCTTTTGAAATTGTTCACGTGGGACTTCATAATTTAGACTATAATTAATGAAAACGTCATCCGATTTTGTTAGCGGGTGGTCATAGGCTCCCAAAGTTATTATTTGTTCAAAAGCATTTACGTTTACTCCATGCTGGAGTAGTTGCGTCTATTCGTAAACGTTTTTGGATAATTTGCAGTCGTAATTTAACAAAGAGAGTTGTCTACAAATGTATTCGTTGCTACGGAGCATCCCTCAAAGTCCCATTATGGCGAATTTATCTCTTAGCAGAGTTCAGCCCGCTCCCCAGTTCTATGAAACGGGTGTTATTATCCCTGTCTGTTGTTGATTAAAGACCGTAATGGTCACGGTTGCAAAATATCAAAAGTTTTTGTGTGTTTTGTTACTAAGGCTGTCCACATTGAATGAGTGACAGACCTAACTTCAGACTCATTTATTCTAACGCTTTGCAATTTATTGCGCGTAGGAAAAAACCCGTTGAAATATACTCAGAATTGGAGAAATGTTTAAAGAATAATAAGACGACGATTGCATATTCTAAGTTCCATTTGGCATTTTATATCTCCTAGATCTGTCCATTTTGGTGGGCTTTGGGAGACCGGTATGCGTTCCTGCAAATATCATTTGAAAAGAGTTATTCGAAACTCAATTTTAACTTTTGAAGAAATGTATAGCTTTTCGGTTCAAATTGAATCAATTCTTAATTTCCGACTATTGACTGCTCTTTCTTTCGACCCTTAACATTTAAATCCTCTCTATCCCTCTCACTTCTTAATAAGAGAACGTTAACTTTGGTAGCTGATTGAGACTTGATATGTGATATGACAGTGTTATTAAAGAAAGACGACACTCCCCCTTTCGCATGGAGGCTGAGCAGAATTGTACAAGTTCATCGTGGTAAAGATGGTGTAAACCGGGTTTGCAACAGTTTTAACTGCAAATGGAACTGTGAATATATCGTTCCCCAAGATATGTCCACTTCTTATAGACGTTTTATCTTTTTAAATTTTAAAACGAATTAAAGATAAAGTGTTTCGTGAGTCTTATGCATTTTATTTAAAATAATGAACATACAGTCCATAATTAAAATTCAAACAGTTCCAGCTTCAAACAATGCGTGAATTTTTTTTTAAGTGAGATTGGTATAAACCAATTTTATATACAATATAAAACATCATTAATATAAAATAAACTAGTGCTCAGTTAATATAAAATGGCAGAGTCCTAGGAACATTTTACTTTTTCATCTAGAAATAAAAATTAAAAAAATTAATTAGTAAAGAAGTTTCACTTCTTCTGTTAGGTTATATGGGTGAGGCTCACTCGTTAATTTTTTTATTGCAGTTTTGTTTTGTTTTAGTTTTGTTAAGCTCAGCTAGTTATTCAATTTACTTATTGTTCATTATTTAGGACATATTGTAAAAAAACTGGAAGAAAAAATTATTGTTATATTAATATTCCAAGAAACGACGTTGCAGTTGATTTTAAATTGCAAACTAAGCGCAACAAAACAGAAATCAACTAAATCCGACAAAGCAAAAGAAAGAAGAATATAGAGAGAAAAGAAAAAGAGAATAAGCAATGTTGTAGTAAACACTAAAGAAAAAGGTTACCAAAAGAAATGAAAGATAGTGATTAAGCAAAAAAAAAGAATGAAAAGTAGGAAATACGGAGAAAGATAAGAATAGATGTTTCTATGTCCCACTAACCGCTCAAGAGAATCAAGGAGAAAGAAGAATGGTTGTCACATAGAAAATTTCTATATCCAAAAAAAATGAAAAGTAGAAACGCTAGATATAGAAAAAGACGGCGAAGCTCAATTACAGATTTCCAAACAAGTAGATGTAGAGGGAAAAGAAGTAACCTCAGCATCTGCTCGTTCGCAAGTCTCTAATTGTGCTTTGCCGTCTTTATCTATTCTATATTTCCTACTTTTCTTTTTTTTTTCTTTTTGGATCTATGAAAGTCGGTTGGTTGTGGTTTGATCCTTAATGTATGTCTAAACTTCTGTTTTCTTTTAAGCTTTTTCTTCTCGTCTCCAGGTTTTAGTTTTGTTGGAGGATGTCATGACTCGTTCATTTTCGAAAAGTCGCAGTTTTAACTAAATATTATTACGCCGCTGGTTGCGGACCCCACTGGATGAAAAATCTTAAGATTTTTATTATTTGTGGCAATTTTTACTTTCGCTTGTATGTTTTAAATCACTAATATTTATCGTCGTCACAGGTAAAAATAAAAAAGGCGTCGGTCATGTTGCTTTTAATACTTTTAAAATGCTTATAGCGTGTTTATTAGAGTCGAAACAATTCTTCAAACGTCATTAAGCTGCGGGAAAAGTAAATTCTCCGGGAATCGTGTCGCATATCTAATAACCTCCGGAATCTGTGTTATGCAAGTCGAACGTTTCACATCTATAGTCTTTGTCGATAACGATAGGTAAACTTCAGTTAGAATTACGACTTTTAGAAAATGAATGAGTAATGACATGTATCAAAAGGTTCCAATCAAAAGTGTTTATGCTTTGTGCTTTATTACAAACTCTAACCGTAAACAAAGAAATTCATAATATAAGACAAGGAACTACGCCCCGGGTAACTCTAACCCTGCTGATCTGTTTTCTAGAGGAATGACTTCTCAGGAGTTGACAAACTACAGTTTCGCTTCATGGTCCGTATTGGTTAATTGCGGATCAGTCTTGTTGGTCTATTTTTAAATACAATGACGCTCGCCTGTCTGATCTCAAAGATGTATCACATGCTCTAGCTTCAATCACACACACTAATTTAAACTGTTACAGTTATTCTATTGACTGCTCTTTCTTCCGAACTTAAAAATTTAGATCCTCTCTGCCCCACCCACTTCTTAATAAGAAGAACGTTGACTTCGGTAACTGATCAAGACTTTATGGGGATACCAGAACCACGTTTATCCATCTAATTTAAAAAATAAATCCAGATTTTGGAAGAGATGGAGTAAGGAGTATGTTTTTGAACTGCAACAGATTATTAAATGGTGCAAAAATTACGATAGTTTGAAAAAAGGAATCATAGCGTTGCAACATTTTTAACTGCAAATGAATAACGGAGATGCGCCCACGTTCATAACCGTGTCGCGCAGTGAAGTTATTGACCTTACGCTTGCTAGTCCAAAAGCGAGCAAATGATAAAAATGTGGCATGTATCAGATGAACCTTCTTTATCTGATCATAGATACATTCGATTCAACATTGAATCAGACAGGGAACTCGTAATGGAATACAGAAACCCGAGAAAAACCGACTGGGATTTTTTCAACGAAACTTTAGTGGGCCAAATCAGGGACTGTCCCACAGTTGCAAGATCAACGCACTAGAACCAATGACGGATAGTATTGTTAATTCATTAAAATCCGCATTTGAAACAAGTTGCCCAAAACTGCCAAACAAACCTCAAACAAGATAACTTGGTGGAACAGGGAACTTGACAAAGCAAGGGCACGCACCAGAAGGCTATTTAATACAGCCAAAAAAAGCGAAGACTGGAATGAATACAAAATTAGCTTCACAACATACAACAAAACCATAAAAAAAGGCAAAAAGAGACTCATGGAGAAAGTACTGTAGGGACGTAGAATAGGAACCTACAAGTTCTCGACTCTAAAGGATCCTGAGCAAAGGCCGCACTAGAAACAGAGGTTTTTTGCTGACCAAAAACGGAAAGTTTACAGACTTGGTTGAATGTACATTGCAAGAACTGCTGCAAAAATACTTCCCGGGTTCGTCGTTAACTGAAGTTTCTAAGCACCAGGACCTAGAGGTACCAAACAGACGGGCACCCAAAACGAACTGGGACTTAGCGAGAAAAATAATCAATCCTGAAAACCTAAAATGGGGAATCAATACGTTTAAACTCTTTCAGTCTCCAGAAGCCGATGGATGGTGTTTTTTTAGATTTTGAAGGAGCATTTGACAATACTACCTTCACCTCAATTGCAAGGGCAATGGAGACAACAAGAATCACACCTCTAGTCCGAAACTGGGTCAACGCAATGCTCAGGAATCGGACGGTAACAGGTACTTTGTACGGTAGCACTGTAGGAGCCAAAATGGCTGGCGGATGCCCACAAAGCGGAGTCATGGACGGCCTACTACAAGAACTAGAAGACGGCGGGGTATTTGGTTTAGGATACGCCGACGATCTCACCATTATCACAAACGGGAAGTTTGGGGCAACTGCATCGAACATAATGCAAAGTGCACTAAACTCCGTCGAAAAATGGTGCAAAAAAAAGGGACCAGCAGTGAACCCGACTGAAACGGCAATTGTTCCGTTTACCAAACGACGGAAAACGGATGACATAAAATACCTACGATGTACGGAGTTACGCTCTCGATGACAAAAGAAGTCAAATATCTGGGACTTACTCTTGATACCAGACTCACTTTCAATGTACATCTAGAAAAGGTCACAACGAATGCTATCAGGGTTCTTAATACAAGCAAACGGATGGTCGGGCACACATGGGGATTGAAACCCACAATGACCAAATGGTTATGTACTGTGCTAACAAGATACATCATCACATACGGCGCGCTTGTATGGGGTGAGAGAACCAACCTGAAAAACACAGCTGCAAAACTAAGCAAAGTACAGAGAATGGCATATCTACTGATAATAGGAGCGATGAGAACCACGCCCACAGCAGCCATGGCAGCACTACTTTCATTTCCACCATTACACCTCGTTGTAATAATGAAAGCAAGACAAGCAGCATACATATGTACATATATATATACAACGTGCTGCGTGAAGAAACGACCTTACCTATGAAATCCGACTTCACAAAAAATTATCACATTTTAAAAAAAATTAAAATGATAATACCGTCACGGGACGAATGGACAAAAAACATTTACCCGGGCTCGGTTAAGGAAACTATCTAGTATACAGATGGGGCCAAAAACTGCAACGGTACCGGAGCAGAAGTATATGGAAGCAAGCACCATTGGAAGCAATTTTCGCTGACTTTGGGTAAATATGCATCCGCTTTCCAAGCTGAAGTTGCTGCTGTTGACTAGTGTGTCAGGAATATTATCTACTCGAAATTATACGCAAATGGGCCGTTATCGATCATGTCTGACAGCCAAGCAGCACTACTGGCGCTAAGATCACCAGTAATAGTCCAAACTGATTATGGCATTCATACGCAGTCTGGCAAGATTGGAAACTCGCCAACCGGTGCAGCTCATCTGGATACCAAAAGACCAGAATGTAAAGGGTAACCTAATGGTGGACGCACTAGCAAAAAAGGGCACAACAGGGACATATATCGGACCTGAACCCGTTTTCGGAATCGAACATTAAACCGGAAAAGAAATAATTTCCAGCAAACTTGCAGCGGAGCATCAAAAGTTATGGAAAAACTCTTCAGGGATGATGCACACAAAACTCTTCCTTACAGAGCCACAATTAAACACTCAAACTGACATGTGGCCTCAACGAACAAATGCATCAAATGGGACTGTAAATCAGCCCTCTATGCCGCGGATGCTTGGAGGACGACGAGACTCCGCAGCATCTGCTGTGCAAATGCGAAGCGTATCAAATGCAACGCACAACGATTCACGGAAAACCAAAACTAATGGATGATGAGTTGAAAAAGCCCCCTGGAATAAACTTCTAGACTTCATTGACGAAACAGAACTGATGAGGGAGTAAAAAATCAGAGGTGCACCACCACTGGTAATTGTAAAAATTAATTAATTAATTAATTAAAATGGTGATGTAGGCAAACATGTTCAATTCTTATTGCTTTTTTTACGTGAAACATCTTTAGGGAAGGCAAATCTGAAATTTTGATAAGTTCCACCGTAGAGGCAACACAGTCGCAGCAAACTGTATTTTTTTATTTACATTTTTGACGTTTATATTGACATGAGCTATTCTAACTTTTAATTTTGTTGTGACTATCTACATGTTTACAAAGCGCTTTGAATTTTTTTAAAATTTTCAATTAATTTAATTGGTGAGTGAAACTTTTTTTGAAAAATGATAGTAGTATAAATGAATGTTATATAGAATATAAAACGTCATAATTAATTTAAAATGGCAGAGTCTTAGGAACATTTTACTTTTTAATCAATAAATAAAAAATTAAAATAACAAAAATTAATTAGCAACTAGCACTTGTTATTTTTTTTATTGCAGTTTTGTTTTAGTTTCGTTAAGCTCGGCTAATTATTCAAATTACTTATCGTTCATTGTTCAGGACAGATTGTAAAAAAACTGAAAAAAAATTAATTTTGTATGTACTTAATTTACAAATTTTGATTCATCTATTTATCTTTGTTGTTATAGTCACATTACAACTATTTTATTGTAATTTGATTTATTGTAAATTTTTACTTGTGTTTGATTTAACTTTAGTTGTAATTTTAGTGTCTAATTTTTGTTGTAATTATTATATAAAAATAAGTTTGTAGCAAAAGTAAATTAAAATAATGCTTTATTTAAACCAATGATAACCTATAAAATTTTAAACTAAATTAAACCGGTACAGAAGGCCTGCTTTGATGTAATAACCGCGCAATAATTTTAATTCATAAAACATATTATTTGTAAAGCGAATTTAATATTGATTTAGCGCAAAATGTTTACAGCAAAATATTATTTAATTAGGTAGGAGTTAATATTATGATACCATTAACAAATTAAACTTAATTAAAGTTTACTTTTATAGACATGTCTGTGTGAATTTTAGCATAAAGCATAGATAAAATTCGTCATTTTGTTCATATCAAAAATAAATTAAAAAAAAACTTTAATATTACATACTGGTACCTAAGTAAAAAAATAACTTACATAATTATTATAAAGTAAAAATTATAGTAATGTATTTAAATAAAGAACATAAATGTTTTACAAAAATTGGGGTACAGTACGCGCAAATATTTATTTTTATATGTTAAATTTTTTACAACTAGAATTATTTTTATTACAAGATTCTAAATAAATTAAATGAAAAATTTGTTTTATTAGCCACTTTTAACTTTTAACTAACAGAAAATTACCATCAATAACAGCAAAAAAATCTAAATTCAACTTTAACCCATACAAATTTATTTGCTAAAAACGGTCCTATATTTTTTAACAATTTTCATAATTAGAAAAAAGTTAGTTTTAACTACGAAATATTTAAATGTAATAGTATTTAGTGAGAAATGTCAGTACAAATTTCAGTTTGTTAAAGGATAACGATGGAAATGTAATTTCTTTGAAAATGAACATCACTGAATAAAAACCAGGCTTTTTCAGCTTTTAATGAAAGTCTTGAAAAACCTGAGTGGTGATTGTGTAAAAGCAAATCGTGATCCATTAATTAATTTTTTTATAATTTGGGATATAATTTGACCACGTCAATAAATTTTAAAAAGTAATTTTTTAAGTTAAGTTAAGTTTTATAAAAAAAATTACAAATACAAAATTATACGAGTTTAATAAGTAAAACGCCGACCTATAAAAACAATTTTGTAATTTCAAATGTCACAACACTCATAACTATTTGTAACAAAATTTCAAACGCCATAAAGTGAGTTCTAATTAACTAAATTAATTTAAAATCAAATACTTACGAGTCGTATCGTAATGAATTCCATTTAGCTGTGATAGACATGGAAGGACGGCTAATGAGTTAGAAGGAGTTTGTGGCCAACATAAGACGCTGTCAAAATCCACATCACATCCATCTAAAGTTGATTGTAATTTTTTTTTTAATTCGCACGCTAATTCAGTTTCAGTGTCATTAAAATGCGCTAACAAAAGTTTATCTTCGTACAAACTTTCATCTATAAAATCGTTCATATTTTATTCGTGTATTTGTTTACGGGTATAAAGATCGTGTAATTTCCAAATTCTACTCGACGTAGACGTACTGAAAGCAATCTGAAAACTGGTGAAAACTGCCGTCAAACTCTCCTCTTTTCAGATGCATCATCATCCGGCGCGTGCTCAAGTAACAATATAATAACAATTTTATTTAACTATTTATTTTATTAATTAAAAACAATAAATAATGATGCGATAAATTATATGAATAAAAATACGAAAAATTAAAACTTAAAAAACGGCTGAAAGTATTCTTGTTCTGTTACATTTACAAAACGACCGCAGAGTCCACATATATTCTGTTTCAGTTTATCGGGACAAGCACTTCCACTTGGTCCTGGTTTATATACGGGCATTCCAATATAGTTTCCTCCAGGTGCGTAATTACAAACTAATAAAAATTCGTACCATTTGTTACCATCGAATTGTTTGGTCGTATACTGTATAGCAGCACATCCTAAGCGATGCGTATCAGCCCAAACCATTTGTGTATAATGACCCACTTTGAAGCCTCTAGATTTAGTGTTTACATTATTTGGGAGAATGCCAATTAATTCTTACCTGTCTCTGGTATCAAGCACCCATTGATTATTAAATATAGCCACTTCGTCGTACCAATAATCGATTAATTGAAGTGTAGCTTCGGTCACATTAATATTGTTCGCAGAACTACTAATGTACCCCAAGTTTTGACCAACGTGCTCGTGTTTTCCTATAACGTTAATTACAAACTAATCCTAAGAAAACAATTTCATAACTTACGAGTTCTTCTACAGGCATCGTGAATTAAACTGGCACCATTACAAGCATTTGCCCAACACTGCGCGATAAATTCTAATTCACGATCGTAAGACTAAAACACGATTTAAAAAAAAATAGAATTGTAAGATCAATTACTTTACCATGATACGCATATTTTTGGCTGCTGGTTGTTTCCCCCGAGTTTCTTTTCCCAAAGCAACTTTACACCGAAATTTATTATGAACATTTAGAATCAACTGTCTTTGAGCATCTGTCAATTTAACTATTTTGAAATCTGGGCCGCACGATGCATCAGGAAGGCATTTCTAAAATCTTCAAAATCAAAAAAAAATTACCAAAAAAAAATTAATTACGTAATTGGCTCGTTGACAAACTGTGTGCTGGTGTAACCGTCCATTTCCAGCATCGCACGATAATTCGCAATACGGATTTTTGTACAAAAAACCGCTTACTACACCGAAGTAAAAAAACCCGAGTAGAACTTTGAACATTTTCTTGGTTCTGGCAGTTACGATACTGAATTGTTTTGTAGCAAACAAAGGGAATTTAAATATTTCTATTGATTATAGTTTAGAGGAATGAGCATAAATAATATATGTGCAAAGTGTTTTTATGTTTTTTGCGTGACCAATCAGGAGCGGCCTTCCCGATGGTACGCGGACCGCAAAAATCCTAAGCAAGGTAAAACGTATCCAATCAGTTAACGAGTTTAAGTTAAGTTTAAGTATGTAATTATTTCATTTTAAAAAATAGTACGAACAACTTTTTTCTTTGGATTCTGTTGCACCAATTTCGAATTACGTACAAATTAATTCTATTCGCGAATTTGATTTTATCTATACTGACCTGCAAATTTTGCACGGTCGGATTTAATCTACCAAAAAGGACGAACACTAGTTTGATTTTTTTTGTAACACTGACCTTTTATATAAGTAGTTGCGGTGAGGTTGATTATAAATTAATTAGCGTTTTTCTTTAATTCACATCGTATAGTCTTAAGGTGTAATCACGATGAGCATTATACTAGTTCAAGGTTTTATTTTGCAAATAGTACGTGTCGAAATAATTTAATTCTCACAAATTATAGAAAAATTTATGGTTATATAACAGTTTAAGCACCGTTTGAAACAACTTCCGCAATTCTTATTAATTAAACGAGTATGTTGCTGATGGCCAATTATCTTGATTATTTCAAGTAAACGCAGGCACCTAAGAACAAAACGCAAATTGTTATCCAATTAAGTAATTATAGATGATTTACCATATCTATTGGTGATTGACGAAGATACACGTTCATGGTCAAAACGTAACCTTTCACAAATATGTTCGAAAAATATTGTTTTCTAATGCAAATAAGTTTTTTGATCTGCATTTAATTGATTATCGATATCGTGAATCAATAAATTACAACGTCTTAAAAACAAATAACATTCTTTTTAATGTGAACGGTAATTAAGAATGCGTATTTATACTGAATATATACAATGTTTATGTACATATACATTTTATTTACGGTAAATACGTTTTAATTACTGTTTAATCGTCTTTGTACTTCTTGCTGACCATGAGTTGCTACTGTTGTAATTACTAAGACATTAATTTAATTAAAACGTGCATAATAATTGGCGTTTCACTTTTAACACCAAAAATTATCTTCCACTGTAATTGGAAGTTATGGTCAAAGCATATAATATAATACAAAAAAAATCAAATAAATACACAGAATATTTATATACTTTATGGTTGAATACTGCGCAGGTAAGTATAACACGACCTCATTAAAGTAATAATGATAATAATAACAAAATAATTTACTTTATTAAACAAAAAAATATTTACAAATTGCACCTTACATAAGAATCATTTTAAGTAAACGGACAATTTAAAAAAAAAATTAGTTACGATTCTATGTGCTCTATACCACACGCTTATACATATATGAATTGAATCATCAACCTCATGCAATTCATAATTATTTTAACTAAATTATTACAACATTTAATAGGCTCTTAAAGTACTGAAACTTTACAGAATTGAAACGTTTTCGAAGTTATTGTCAACTTCCAGAACGTTTACCGAATGATGTAGAAAATTCTCTACACAGATAACAAAATATATAAAAAGTATTCAAAAGAAGCTAAGGTCAGTTTTTTGAAGTCGGAAGGTACGAAGACTTTCGCAGTTTAAATAAATAAAGTGTTTAACGCGTGCTTTAAGATAAATAAGTGTGCGCGTTTTTAATATAAACAAATACCGGTTTAGATAAACATGAAGTTATTCGCGGAAATTATTATTCGAGGCAACAAATATTTGAAAGAGGAAAGAAAACAATAAGATCACCAGACGTTAAAAAGATATCGGAGGAGAACGAAGGAAAAACCTCAAGAACAGAAGGAGGAAGGAAAGAAATGGAGGAGTTAAAAGAATTAATGAGAGAAATGATGAAACAGATGGAAGATAATATGCAAGGAATAAGACAAGAAATCAAAGAAATGAAAAAAGAAATGGGAGAAAGAGAAAAGAAGTGGGAGATAGAAAAAGAGAAACTGGTGGAGAGAATAGAAAAACTGGAGAAAAAGCGGAAGACGAGGAAAGATGGAAAAGAAAAATAATATCGTGATAAAGGGGTGGAGAAGTGAAAAACCACAAAAAGATTTAGCAGTGATGCTGGAAGAAAAATTAAATGTAAAAGTAGAGGTGAAAAAAGTGACAGTAATAAACAAAGAGAAGAAAAATGAGATGGTGATGGCGGAAATCGGAGGATGGGAGGAAAAACAGAAGGTAATGGAAGAGAAGAAGAAATTAAAGAATACAGAATATATATAAGTCACGATTTAACATGGGAGGAAAGATGACTGCAAAGAGAAATAATGAACATAGCGATGGAAAGAAGAGCGGAAGGAAAAAGAGTATGGGTAGGGTACAGAAAAATGGAGATAGACGGAGACAGATACATATGGAACGACAAGGATAGGGGACTGTGCAGAGAAAGAGAAGAGAAAGTGGGGAACCAAAAGGCAAAAAACTAAAGGGCAAAGGGGGGGAGGTAAAGGAGGGAAAGTTGACGAAACGGCAAAGAAAAGGAATAATGAGAGATGGAAATGGAAAAGAAAAAGAAGGGAGAAAAAGAAAGTAATGAAGAAGCACGGGGGAGGTGAGTGAGCTGAGAGTATTGTTTTTGGAACGTAGCAGGAATAAAAACAAGGAACATGATTTCTGGAAGTACATCAAGGAACAGGATGTAGTGGGATTACAGGAAACATGGATGGAAGAAAAGAATGGGAGTGGTGGGAAAAAGAGTTGCCAGAGGAATTTGAGTGGGTGGTGCAACATGCAGAAAGAGAAAAGAAAAAGGGAGAGAAAAGGGGGTATAATACCGGGAATAAGAAAAAAATGGTTGACCCAGGAAAAGAAGGAGAAAGTGCAACAGAGAAGAGGAGTTGTAGAAAGGACCATGCAGTGGGGAAAAACAAAAATAAAAGTGGTGACGGTTTATAGCAGTAGAATGAAAGAGACAAGGAAAAACTTAGAAGAGATGATAGATGAGAGGGAAGAGGGATTGATAATAGTAGGAGGGGACTTCAACGCAAGAATAGGAAAGAGGGGAGAATACAAGAAAGAAAAGAGACGGGAAAGAGACAAACAAAGGACAAGGTGATAAATAAAGAGGGAGAGGAACTGCTGGAATTGTGCAACGAAAAAGGGTGGGAAATAATGAACGGGAACAGAGAAAATGATGGAAAGGGGGAATTTACGTACATAGGAGGAAGGGGAGAATCAATAATAGATTTTGTAATGACAAATGAAGAGGCCGCAGAAAAGGTAAAGACATTTAAGGTGGGAGAAAGAGTAGAGTCAGACCATCAACCACTGGAATTGACAATGGAAGGAAGGGAAAGAGAAGAGAAAGAGGAAGAGGAGAAGTACATAACTAAAAAAAAGTGGACAGAAGAGAGTATAAAAAGATATAAAGAGAGAACAGGGAAAACGGTATGGATAGGGAAGAAAGTACAAGAAAGTGTAGAGGAAATGAGAGAGATGATGGAGAAAGCAACAGAGAGAGTCAGATTTAGAAAATGGAAGGGGAGAAAACTGGATGGAAGAAATGGTAGGATAAGGAATGCAAGGAAGCAAAGAAAAAGGCAATAAGAGCATTAAGACAGTGGAAAAAAGGAAGAAAGAAAAAGAAGAATACAAAGAAGCAGTAAAAATATACAAAAAAACATGCGATAGAAAGAAGGAGGAAAACAAAAGAAACAAGAGGAGCAGATTAAAGGAATAAAAACGGAAGAAGATGTATGGAAGTACCTAAAGAAGCAGAGGAAAAAAACAGGACGACAAAGGGAATAAAAATTAAAAATGGGAGATATATTTTCGGAACCTGTTGGGAGGGGAAGAACAAAAGCAGGAAAAAGAAAAAGGAAAGACGCGGTAGTAAGACAAGAAGAAGGAGATAGGGATAGAATAAGGGAGGAAGAAGTAATAGAGGCGATAAAGAATATAAAAAGGAAAGGCGACAGGAGAAGATGGGATACAAAGAGAAGAGTGGATATACGGGGAGAAAATGTAGCAAAAAGGATGACGGAAATAATAAACAAAATATGGAAAGGGGAAGGATTCCCAGAGAGATGGAGAGAGGGAATAATATGCCCAATACATAAAAAAGGCGAAAAAAAGAAAGTCGAGAATTATAGAGGGGTAACATTACTGAGCTCGGCATACAAATTGTACGCGACAATACTGCAAGAAAGATTACAGAAGGAAATAGAGGAAAGAAGTTTGGTACCAGACGGACAAGCGGGATTCAGAAAAGGAAGAAGGGCGATAGACAACATATATATAATGAAACACTTAGCAAATAAAGAACTAGAAAAAAAAAGAGGGAAAATGGTAGCACTATTCGTAGACCTAAAAGCTGCTTTTGACAAAGTGAATAGGGAAAAGCTGTGGGAATATATAAAAAGAAAAAAAATCAATGAAAGATTAATACAAAGAATAGAGGAAATATACGAAGAAACGAGAAGCAGGGTTAAAGTGAATGGGGAAGAGAGTGAGAAATTCATAACAAAGAGAGGGTTGAGGCAGGGATGTCCACTGAGCTCAAGCCTGTTCTCGGTATATACGGGGGATCTGGAAGAGACAATGAGAGGACAACAGACAGGAGGGATAGTGGTAGGGAAAGCTAAGGTATGGTCGTTGGCGTATGCGGATGACATAGTGCTGGTGGCTAAGGAGGAAAAGGAAATGAAAGAGATGATGAAAACGCTAGAAAAATATATGAAAAAAAAAAAGAATTGAAGTAAACACGGAGAAAACAAAGATAATGATATTTAGAAAAGGAGGGGGAAAAGAAAAAGAGAGGAGTGGAGATGGAGTGATGAGAAAGTGCAACAAGTGAAGGAATTTACATACCTGGGCTACACGATGAAACAGGATAATAAAGAGGGAGAACACATAAAGGAAAGGGTGAAGAAAGGAAACAGGCTAATAGGACAAGTATGGGGTGTGGGGGAAAGAATTTTCAAGATGGATATAAAAAAAAGAAAATTGCTGTTCGAAAAATTAATAATGGGGGTGGTAATGTATGGAGCGGAAATATAAGGCTGAAAGGAGTGGAGGGAGGTAGAGGGGCTACAGGAAAAATACTGGAGATGGGTGTTAGGATTGGACAGGGATACACCGGGGTATATTGTGAGAGAGGAGGTTCAGATAGAAAAAATAAGGATTGAGACAGGAAAAAGAGCAATAAAATACGAGGAAGAAATGAGGGAAAGAACAGATTGCAAAATTCTGCAAGAATGTTGGAAAGAGATAAAGGGAGGGAAAGTGATGTACGGGCAGGAGGACAGAGAAGAGTATTACAAAAGAAATGGGTACGCGAGTGAAGAAGTGGAGAGATTAAGAGAAGAGGGGGTAGGGACAAGAGAAGAAATAATAAGGAGAGATAGAGACATCGAAAAACAAGAAAGATGGACAAAGATAAAAGAGAGCAGATATAATAGAAATTATAAAGATATCAAGGGTGAAGGGGTGCTGGAATATTTAAAAGACAGTGAGATTAAAAGCAACAAAAGGAAAAAAATGGTGGCAAGGTTCAGATGTGGCAACGAGGAGTTAGGGAACAAATATTGGAAGGAAGAACCAGAAAAGTTGTGCAGGCTATGTGGAGAAGAAATGGAAGATCTGAACCACATGAGAAAGAGATGCAGGGAACTAAGAGAAGAGGTGATGAAAACAGTGGATATCTTAGATGAAAACGGAAAAGGAGCGGAATGGATGGAGGAAGTATGGAGCAGGAGGAAAAAGTTAAGGGGGGAGAAGGGATAAGAAAATGTAATATATATGTATAGACAACACGACCAAATTTGTAAGCCAAATGGCAATGAATAAAGTTAAACTTATATATATTATTCGAGTGATAGTACTAAGTGATATATAAATTAATGTAAGTGTAGTCCTAATCGTGTAAATATTTCGTTATAACTAAATTAATTTTAAAGATTTGTTACAGAGGTGTGAGTGTGGAGTTTTTTGGTTTCAAAGTAAATTAATATTGCTCCCGTAATAAAAAAACCTTCTGTATTTAATAATAAAGAATCGAGCGTTATTAAACTTTTTATTATTAAAATGGAAGAAAATTCTAGAAAAATGGAAAAAAAAAATATTGGAAAAAATTCTCAGAAATACATACTAGTATTGCAAATCAAATAAAAATTATAAAAGAACAAATACAGATTAGTGTAAAAAACCAGATTAAAACTGTTCAAGAAGAAACACAAGGCGGTATTTTAACGACATCGTACTAAACCTATGAAGAAGACAAGAAGAGCGCTCGAAAGTGTAGAACGAGTTGACCAAAAGAGACATCATCAGTCTGGATGACTATAAGCGGATCTGTTGTGTGCTATATGTATTTTAGGACAGATGAAGCCGTTGCTTCAATTTCCCACTTCAAGTACAGACCTTTTCAGTCTTTTCACTGCATAGGATTGGTTCAGCAAGTCAGTGGCCAATGAGTTGGGGTGACGTGCGAGACGATCAGTGTATTTTTGTTTATAAATTTCTATTTCGGCGTCTACAGTTCAGGTACTCGTAAATTTAATCATTTCTGGTGAACCATGGAGCGTTCGCTATAGTGCGTGGTATATTGTTTTGTACTCGTCTCGTCAGAGTCTATTACTTTTGCCGGCCGTGTCCAACAGTTGAACACCATAGGTCCATATAAGTTTCAGTATCGAGTTGTAGATGAGCAATTTATTATCAACTGATAGCACTGATTTTCTGCCAATGAGCCAGTACAGGTTTTTGAACTTGTGGTTAATATCATCCCTTTTCTTTTTAAAATGGGTTCTCCAAGTTAATCTCCTGTCTAAATGGAAACCCAAGTACTTTACACAGTTGGAGTGTGGCAAAACATTGTGACCAAGTTTTACCGGTGGGCAGTCTCCTTTCCTTAGGGTGAATGTGATGTGGCTGGATTTCTAGGTGCTAACAAGGATACGCCATTTTTGTAGCCATTTATTTGTCTCGTCTAGCAAATGTTGTATTTTGTCACTAGCCTTCTGAGGGATGCTGTCGGTTGCCAAATAAGCTATGTCGTCTGCATAGGTAGCAACAGTGGTCCCATCTGATATAGGGAGATCAAATGTAAATATGTTATACAACATAGGGTCAACTATTGTACCTTGTGGAACCCCTTCTTGTATTCCGTACAAAGACAATCTAGCCTCCCCATTTTCACTTGGAATAGTGCATCAGCCAGATAGGATTTAATTATAAGAAAAAAATGGATATGGCAGCTTCTCCTTAACCTTGCAGAGAAGACCGTTATGCCATACTTTGTCCAAAGTCTGTTTCACATCTAGAAAGACCGCAGAACAGTATTACTCTTTGTTCAAGGCTCTGTCTTGCCATTTGGTATATGCGGTACGTTTGTTCTACGGCGGAGTGAGATTTTCGAAATCCAAATTGGTATACTGGAGCTATGTCGCAATCGTCTATACTTGATCTTATTTTTGTAGAAAATATTTTTCCCATAGCTTAGAAAGTACGGGTGTTAGGCTGAAGGAAGCAGTCTCATAAGCAGGTTTTTCTGGCTTGTGGATCATTATTATCTGAGAAACTTTCCAGATGTGTGGGAAATAAGATATTCGGATAATTGCATTGAATAGGCAAGCCAAGTGAGATATAGTTTTTCTTGGGAGCTCTTTTAGGATTTTAGGGGTGATCAAGTCGAATCCGGATGCTTTATTAACATCTAACGACTTGATTTCCCTTAGAATTTCTTTGGGAAAATTAGGTGTGATTGGTGAGCCCATTTACATGTCTCAATCTAATATCCGATCGATATCACTTTCATCAACAAGACTTTCGTTTGATCTAAATACTGAGGTCAGATGCTTAGCAAATGTCTCTGTCAGTCCTTGCCCAAGCTCTGAATGATCTTATAGGGGGGGAAGGGGACATTGCTGCGGTTTGCCAGATATTTTGGTAGCTTTTCATAGGGAGTATTCATGTTTATCATAGGGAGTCATGTTTTCTTGCTTTCTTTTTAGGGAAAGATTTGCAGATGTTCTGAGGACTGCTTTTAGTTTTTTTGCAGATCTCCGGTACTAAGTTTTATCATCAGGATGTCTTGATTGTTGCCATGTTCGTCTTAGACGGCGCTTCTCTTTGATTTTATTTTTGATTTCCCAAGAATATGAGACACTAGCTGATTTTGGTTTTACATTTGGTGTATTTATCCAGACTGCAACTTAGATCAGGTTGATTATGTATACACAGAAGTCTTCAATGTTCTCGGATGTCTTTAATGAAACTTTAAGCTCTAAATGTTGTTCAAGATAACTACGGAAGCCCTCCCAATCTGTTCTATAATTGTACAAGGATTCCACTTGCTCTTGGCTATTTGGGGTAGTAGTCACGATGATTACTACTGGGGTGTGATCAGAGCTACCGTCAAAGAAAATCAGGAAGTTTCTTGGGATCGAATGGCCAGTATGTAGGTTCCCCTGTTGCTAACGGTTGTAGGTGATTTGTTTCTAAGTAGGATTTCAATGTACGACCTCGCGGTAAGGTACTACAAGATCCCCTGAATGTATGCTGAGCATTCCAGTCACCTCCTGATATGAATTTGTTTTCAAGAGTCTGAAAGTAGTCCCTAAACATTTCTTCAGATATTACATGCTTGGGAGGGCTGTATATTACAGATACTTTGATGGGTCTTCTATCTGTACTGTGTTTGCTTGGATGTGATGTGAGGTGTAATTTCCCATTAAGAAGTATTTTAACTTATTATTCTTGTTTTCTTCTGGTAGGGATTCCTGTAGAAGCGCAACAGTAATTCTTGCTTATGTCATCTTAGGATTGTTTCGGACTGTTCTAGTTGATGTGTTGGGATGTGATGGTTGAAGTTGTGATGGTAGCACTGTAGAAGTTGATGTTGATGTTTGCTCTGCTGATTGTGTTCTTGGATAGATATCCTTCTTTTTTCTGGCTAGGATTTGTCTATAGACCTCGCAGCCTTTGTAATTAGCGTAGTGGTCACATGAGCATAATGCACATTTTGCAGGAGAGTTTCTGTCCTTTTTCAAACAATCTTATGTTTTGTGACCTTTCCCACATTTTACACATCTGTATGGCCTCATGCAATTGTTTTTGCAGTGACCATATTGTTGGCACCTTTGACATTAAACAATGTTTTCAGTTTTCCTTGGGTCTCCAATTGTAACTTTTTGGCTGTACATGTATTGAATGTCTGCTTTATTATTTGGATCTGGTTCTAGATTAACAAAAAAGGTTAACGTATGCTTTTTATTAGGGCCATACCGTAAGTTGATTATATATATTACCTGTTTTTTTAATTTTTTCTGCAATGGCTTCTTGAGGGCTAGTGTGGTGAAGATTTTTGATCACGGTTCTGTAGCATCGGGTTTCCTATTGACTATTATATATGTGAAGTCTCCATTAACTTTTTGAGTTCATGAACATTATCAATGCTATACAAAATTATTGGTGGAGGTTTGTTTGGTTTCTGTTCTACACTACGTGTTTTTCATTCTAGTTTATGAGTAATGTACTAAAACGGTTGGATGTTGTATGCTTTCTGGGGATGGGCTACTCAGTTTTTTCCTTTTAGGATTTCGGGTTTGTGGTACCCGTTGCCAAGTTGGGGGGCAGTTACTCATGTTGTCTTCGGAGTTAGAATTTCCAAATTGCTGTACTTCATCTAATTGAGGTCTGAGACTTCTTTCTAGTGCACTGCCGACTGGTCTACTTCTTGGTCTAGAATTAAACAGACTTAGATGGAATGCCTGTTGAACCATTTTTTTAGTGATATTTGGTTTTTGTTCTGATATCGATTTATTTAAGCAAAATTGCTCCCCCCCCCAGAATCCGTGGAACTGCCTGAGCGTAGTTCTACAGAGACTGCTGAGCTATGTTTAGTGATGTATTTTCCGTGTTCTACGGTAACCTCTTGGGGTAGTTTAGCTTTTGGTTCCGCCATTATATAAAATGAGACCGATCCACAGCTTTGTCTTTTCTGTTGGGGTTCGCTTCCTCCACGTCTTTGCCTGAAAGTTTTGGTTCACGCTAGGTATTTGATTTCCCTAGTTCCTCCCATATCTAGGGGGCGTTCCCCTATCCACCACCTGGGGACGCGTTCGTTGGGAGACCTACAACTCCACACGAAAGGAAGCAATTGATGGCATTTATCTCAATGGCAAAATTAATGGACGAAGTGTTCAGTTACTGGTTGACATATTACGGGAAAATAAGAACACAGGCGAAGAAATACCTACTCACGGAGAAGTACAAGTAACTATTGCATTCGGAAATGGAGTACTCGTGAAAGTTATAAAAAAGTATGAGTTCCATTTGTTGAGGTTGCATTCGCGCTATTGCAGCAATGAATGGCGACTTAGTTAAAAAAAGACTCGTTAGCAGAACTTTAGTACAAGTGAAAAACACGGTACCAATAAAAATCTTGAATGTGAACTCAGATCCATGAAAAAGCAAACCGTAATAAGCCAAAGTTCGCTAGTATCCCAAATTGTGAGATGCGAGAATTCTAGGTAAGTTATGTGCCCACAACTTTCTAATCTCTAATCTAAAAGTGTTGATCCAACAGTATCAAAATGTGTTTGCGCTGGAAAGTGTTTTCAAAGGGAGACTTAACTAAAAAAATACCGGAACGGTCGGCCGATACGATAACCTATACACCGACTTCCTTTGGCAAAACGAAAAGAAACTGAACAAATAATTACAGATATGAAGAGCAAAGGTGTAATTGCAGCTTCAAATAGTCCATGGGCATCTCTAGTGGTACTAATAAAGAATAAAAATAGATCTTTTGCGTAGACTACAGACAGCTGAACAACGTGACCAAAAAGAACAGCCACCCTTTAGCGAGAATTGACGATACTTGAAACACCTTGTCAGAATCCTAGTGGTTTTTCATGTTGGATTTAAAGAGTAGTTACTGGCCAGTAGAATTGGAACCCAAAGACCGTGAAAAAACAGTTATTACAATTTGAAGTAGTTTGAGGCAGTTTACTGAGATTCCTTTCGACTTGTGTAACGCTCCTGCAACGTACAGACGTACTTGGTTTATCTAGACGACGTGATCGTGATTACCATGTTGTTTGAAGAACATGAACAACCTGAAGGAAGTGTTCCAATAGTTACTTGGGGCAAATTGTAACCGTCGTTTGAGTTTGTGCGATTTCTTTTGTGAAAGACCCGGTAATTGAATTGATGTTATTCGTTTCATGTACTTTGAAATTGTTTTATTGATTTCACGTTTATTTAAAAAATGTATTTTACTTTCTTAGATTTATCTTTGTCAATCAATTTTTTAAGTAAAGTTTTGTATTTAAATATATAGAAATTATTACGTTGCTTAAACATTTGTATTCTGCATTTACGTTGATTTGGCATTTTATTTGTTTTGTCAAAATTCCAGTTGTAATTTATGCTTCCCTTGCGAGGTATTATTGTAATTAAATATCTTTTAGCAGTTTGTTTATTTTAAGTTTGTTCCAAACTTCATTGTATTAAGTATATTTGGAGTGCACTCACACTCATTTTCCTTTGTGTTAGTTTTATCAAATTACATTTAAAATTGAGTCATGCGGTTAATTTTTCTAAATTATTAGATAGTATTATGATTCAGGTCTCAACAAGTAATCTTTACGACCGTAATCAAATCATTAAACAGTTTTATTGCTTTGGCATTTCTCACAATATGAAAAGCCGTTTTCGAACTCTACTTTTGTGTCATAATTAAATCTGTTTGCATCTCATTTGCACTTCTTGGTGGTATTGTTTTCTTTTAAAAAGATTTTGCACAGAACTTTTAGAGAGGTGGTAGCGAACTGTGGTTTTAAATATTAGTAATTTTGGGTGAAGGGGATGAGTCGTAAATTATGCTAAGCATTACAAATCATCGAAATTAAATCCAGGGGTAGGGTTGAATCACCCCTAGGGAACTTGAAGTATCCGTGGAAATTATGAAGATAGAAAGCATAGTGAATCAGTTATGCGTTGTAAATAGTTTGCTAATTCGTAGATTACGTACTAACATTAGAATGTGTTCCGGGTTTGGACCGTGTCATATTTGGTTAGGTTATCCACTTGTAAAACAAGCCATAACCTAAACTATGAAAAGGTAAGAAAGAAAACGATAACCTGAAAAAGCAAACGAAAATCTAACAAAGAACCACTACCGAGTTAGGTAATCAACTTGTGAACCAAGCCTGATTCCAAACTCCGTAGAAGTGACTTAAGAAGAAATAGTCTCCGTATTTAAAGGAAAACGATCGTCACGCATGATTAAGCTCGACCCTGATTGGGTTACGGTTGCTAGGGGGCGTGTTTTTGATAAATGACTAATAACCGGGAACCAAAGAGGGGATAGTTCGAAACCATGATCGCGATTGAAGTTATTGGGGTGTTTGATGATTTCTATGCTTTCTCGGAATTTCCAGTTGAAAAAGAATGGAGATTTGGCAATCAACGAAAGGTTATGGCTTGTTTTACAAGTGGATAACCTAACTTTTGAGAAGTTCTTAGTTAGATTTCGATTGCTTGTTTGAGTTTTGCGATTTATCTCACGCCCTGATGAAGCCCCTTACGAAAGTGGGCGAAACGTTGGCAGCTTCGGTTGCAAATATGACACGGTCCAAACCCGGAAGACATTCTAATGTTAGTATGGATTCCGGCCGTGGAAGCCTTCGTAGATTACGGCTCATTATGGTCTCACGCGCTTTCAAGTGTTATTAAGACTATGTGAACAAAATTTTTGTTTTGAAAAATTTATATTTGACGTTAACCGGAAAATTAACTAATCTCCAAATTAATTATTAATATTTTCATTTTTGTTTTAAAAGAGATAAGTTTATTTTATGTTGTATTTAATTAATTTCTATTTAATGCGAACACGGCCGTGCATTAGTTAATTAAATTTCTCTTTGTTTTTTTTTTAATTTTATTTGTTTCATTTCTTTGAATTTTGTTTGTTTTGATATACTTATTCAAGTACTTTAATTTTAACTTTTATGTTTAACTTACATTTTTTAAATTATTATTTGCTTTTCAGTTTGCGCTAATCCAAATAGTGCTTTTTAATTTATGACTTTTCATTGTGTTTTAATTGAGTATTGTAAACGGTCACGAAATTTTGAATATAACCCACCCCGTCTTTAGTAGTCCGTCCTAGTTTTCTTAATTCTCAATAGTAGGCAAACTTTTCAAAACAGCGCAGACTCAAAGTTGTGGCCTTGGTCGGACTATAATTTCAACGGAACTCCAAAGTGGCATAAAATTTCTTTCATTAATACATCTGTGACTGTAGCTGCTTTTTAATTGGATATGGCGTAAGCCTCCGTCCATTTCGTGAAATAATCCATCGTCACCAGAATATATTTGTTTCCCGAATCAGATTCTGGGAACGGCTCTGCGATGTCAATCGCTACTTTCTCTAAAGGGCTTTCCACGTTATATTGTTCTGTTGGTGCTTTGCGCTTTTTTTGAGGGACCATTTCATGACGTCCTCTTTGCAATTCACCCAGTAGAATCTTTTTAAATTTTTGACAATGTCTTCTTTACGCCAAAGTGTCCTGCTGGTGTACAATCGTGCAGATGCTTTAACACTTGTGACACTCAGCTCCTTTGCACTACCAACTTCAGTCTGTTTTCTGTGCTCTCAACACTCTCTAGGGATCGCTTAAGAAGACTGTCGTCTAATCCCAAAAAGTTGCACTGTGTCCAGTATGCTTTGATGTTTTTGCCCAATACACTCACTTCTTCCCAGGTTGATCGTCGGCCGTTTGCTTTCCAGTTTAAGAGCACACACACACTTTTATGTCGGGATCGTTTTTTTGTTCGACGCAACTGCTCAGGTTCCCACTCGTCATCAACCATAGCAGTTTTTCGGAGACATTCATATTTTCTTCAAATCGCGAACAATGGCCACACTCTGCCGGACATGGCCTTCTGGATAAGGCATCAGCGTTGAAATACGGTGTTTTGTGTCGTAGTCATATTCTTGAAGTCTCTCGGTTTATCTTGTTACTTGTCCTTCCGTATTAGGAAACTGTAATAGCCATTTGAAAGCGGCGATGTCCGTCCTTAGTAAAAATGTTCATCCATACAAATATTTGTAGAAATGTTCTATGAACTGGACAATTGCTAATAGCTTTTTGTTAGTCACCAAATAATTTATTTCTAGCCTTGACAAAACTTTACTAAAACACGTGATTACTTTTTCTTGTCTATTTTGCACCTGTGAAAGGACTGTACCTATGGCCAGATTACTTGCATCGGTATACAAAACAAATTTTCCATCTTCTCTTGGATAACTTAAAATGGGCAAAATGGCTAAAGCTTGTTTTAGATGATGGAAAGCGTTTTTGCAGTCTTCATTCCATTTTAATTCTGTTTTTTCATCGGTCAGTTTTGTTAGTGGTTTAGGAATATTGGCAAATCTAGATACAAATCTTCTATAATAGATGCACAACCTAAAGAAACATCGGACCTTTTGTGTGTGTGTTGATTGGTCTTGGCAATTCTTAAACTGCTTGAACTTTGTCTAGGTCAGCCTTTACTGTATCTCTAGATACGACGAAGACAAAGTACTGCAATTCTCTCTTAAATACGTGGCACTTTTTTAGGATCAGTTTTAGATTTGTTCTACGTAGTCGTTGGAACACTTTCTTTAGGTTGTTCAAATGTTATTCAAACAACCTTCCAACCACAATCACGTCGTGTAGATAAACCAAGCAAGCACGTTTTCCAAGGTTGTGCTTGCAAAATAGTCTCCATCAAACGTTCGAAGACCAAGGGCATCACAGTGGACTGCCATAAACCAGTTCCAAATTTAAAAACCGTCATTTCACGGTCCTTGGGTTCCAATTCTACCTGCCAAAAATCACTCTTTAAATCTAACGTGGAAAACAACTGAGATCCTTAGAGAGTGTTTAACGTATTGTCAATTTTCACAGTAAAAGGTAGCTTTCCTTTTTGATCACGTCGTTAAGCTTCTTTACGAGTACCACTGGGGACGCCCATAGACTATTTGAAGGTTTAATCTCACTTTCTCTCTTCATATCCACAATTATTTTTTCGGCTTCTTTTCTTTTCGCCAAAGGAAGTCGGCATGGATGTTGTCGTATCGTCCGAGCGTCTCCGGTATTCATTTTATGCTTAACCACGTTAGTTCTTCCTTTCGAACCACTCTCCAGCGCGAAGTCTCTCTTCAATGGTTCAATAGCGCGAATGTAAACTTCCCGGAGATTTCCATCCATGCGTGCCATCAACACATTCTCAGTCCTTGCAGACAGAGTCATGTCTTCACTCAATAAAAGTCACACTGCTGCCTTCTCTAACTAATGAGAAAGAATGTCTTTAATATCGCTCTTCAGGACATCATTCGTCATATCCAAATGGAACCCATATTTGGTCCATTTCCAGGATAACTTCTTCTGTAATGTTGGCTAGCACTACTTGATGATCGAGTACTTCATTTCCCAAACCAATGGTCACTTGTACTTGTTCGTAAGTAGATATTTCTTCGTTCGTCGAAGTCGTACTGTTACTTGTGATGTTTTCTCATTTTCCCGTAATATGCCCGGACGAATGATGGGCTTTGTGGCTCCCGTGTCATTGAGATAAATGCTGTGCAATTGCTCCATAGGCGATGCTATTTTTATGGTAATTTCCAGTGCATGACTTGTTAAGGTCGACATTCACTCCATTTGGTCGACCTGCTCTAGTTTTCCGAACGCTCTTCTCGTCTTTATTTGTGCTCAGTACAGCGCTGTCGTACGTGGTCCACTTCCCCGCAATTTCAATACGTAATTTTTCTTCCCCAAGCTACTTGTTCACGGAATACACGTCTTACTATTTTTTCAATGCTTTCTTGTGTGTGCGAGGGTATTTCTAAAGCACTACGAAGCCGACGCCTAGCGACTCTAGTACCGAATGGGGACGAGAGAAGTCGAAGTCACCTCTAGCGGCAATCATAGCAGAGGGACGTACAGAAATGCAGACGGGGGCGGAGCAGCAAGATATCCTACAGGCGCAAACGCCAGGATGGGACCCAGCGTACGACAGAGGAGCCACGAGAGCGCCATGAAACAGCGAACCCATAGTCGAGACCGCAAGCCGGGAAGAGGTGCCCACGGACATTGGCCAAGCTCAAAGCGAGCAGGAAAGCCAGACGGATGGGAAAGCCCTGGTAACAATAGCGCCAAGCGACGACGAACACAAGAGCACCGAAAAGGGTAGCGTGAATGGGGACGAAAATATCTATATGCCGCAAGAGCAGGCCCGGTAAACATAAATAAGTGGTGCAAGAAACAAGGAAGGGGCAACCAGAGTTCCCCCCTAACCACCTCGTGCAAGGAGGAGGGGGACAATAACGAGCCAAGAGAACGTAGGATAGTGGAAGAAAACAAACAAAGTAAAGAAAAAGAGGAGAAAGAGCCGAGTGACTCCATAAAGCGTATGAGGGACCTGATAGCAAAGATGGTAGAGTTTAAAACTAATAACAAGAGCGTACACAAGCAGCTGAAAGAAGGTATTGATGTATTGCATAACATGATAAGGAGAGTGGAAAGGGAGAACATACGCGATAGGGAGGTGAAAAGAGTAACAGAAGAAAAGCTAGAAAGGATAGAAAGAAGAATGAATGCCGCTCAAGCGGAAGAAAACACAAAAAAACTAAGAATATTGAAAGAAAAACATTAGGATATGGAGAAAGAATATAACACACTAAAGAAAGAAAAGAAGGAAACAGATAAGAAATTATGCACGAAATGCAAAAATAACAGGAGGTTCGACCTTCAGGAGTATTTAACAACTCACCAGGTGGAGAACTACGAGGAATTCGCAAAAATTTGTGCAAGAGACTGGACGGAGGATAACTACAAGAGAGCGACATTAGAAACAGGGGAGAACCTAAATGGAGACAGTATAATCTTACTGACTAGCGAGGAGCAGGAAAAATTTAGATAGCACAAGGTATTACTAAGAAGATACTCTGAAATAGCGGAAAGTGCAAAGATGGAACAAGAAGGAAGATAGTGGAAAGCCATGGAGCAAACGAGCACAGTCCGCACCGAAAGGGGAATGGAACGCAAGGAAGGGAAGATAACAGCGGTATATATAAAAGAAGAACTGAACAAAAAAGTCGAAATAATATTTAAAACTCTACTAAAATTAGGAACCGAACTAGAAGGCCAAGAAAACAAGGATGTGTGCATAATCCCAACTGGGGACGAAACAAAGAAAATTAGGAAAATGGCGGAAATAGCGCTCTCGAGAGCGACCAGCATTAAAATAAAGGTAGCTAGAGACTACAGCAAGGAGGAAGTACTGGTCATAGAGAGGGGCCAAAGCACATACTCCAAAATCTTGAAAAAATTACAAGAAAATATAATAGAGAAGGATGACCTAGACGCAATTAAGAACGTAAGAAAAACTGCAAGAGAGGATATCGCAATAAGAATAAAAGAAAGGAATACGAAAATAAAGGAGCAGGTAAAAGAGGTGCTAGAAGAAGGGCAGACAGTCAGATCCATAGGGTCAAAAGGGAGTAAAACGGTACTCATTATGGTAATAGATGAGACGGCGACAGAAGAAAAAATAACGGAAAGCACGATTAGAAACGGAAACGTCCGGTACGAGCAACTGCTCAAGCTGACAGGCAGGAGGACCAATAAGGATGGCTACCAAACGGCCACAATAAGTATGGAGAAAGGAGATGCGACAAGGGTTATCGAATAAGAAGAATAGGCATGAATAGGTGCAAAATAAGGGAGAAAATGGAAGTTAAAAGGTGCTACAGGTGCTGGGAATATAGACATATAGCAAAAGAATGCGAAGGTTAAAATATCATCCAACTTCTTCAGTTGAACTAACCGGAGGGTCTGCTGCGTTTTGCTGTTTCAGAGGCCGTCCACGAAGGGTTGAATAGCCAATTGCTCTAAGAAATTTTCTGGTGCTGTAAGATACGCAAGCCGTGCAAATCTGGCGATGTCAGCATAACTCTTGAAGACATCTCGCAGCTTTCTGAACACGACTTTTGATTTGGGCTTGGTGCACCTGTTGAAGATGAGCATCTCCATATATAATTTCTAAACGTGAAATTAAGAGTTGGTAATTTCTTCGCAGGTGGTCAGGAACAGTGTGCAAAATTCCGAGCACTTCTCCACGTAAAGCCACTATTAAAGACTTCGCTTTTTGCTTGTTACTCCAACCATAAGCTACAACTGCGGTTTCAAACTGTTTGTGTTAAGTCGACTTCGCTCGTGACATTTCATTAACCATGGCAATTTATTTAGTTAATTCTTTCTTCAAGCAGTTTCATTCTGTCTTTTAGGCAATGAACAGCCACTATGTGATCTTCTAATATGAGTAAATATTCTTTTGTGAGTAGTGGCTTTTGTAGCTGTGCAGAAAAGAAATCGTATTGACTAAAGCGCCGGCTGCAAGACCAGTGCCCATTGCTGTATACTTAAGCTTTTCAATTTTAATGCCAGTTCTATAGTTTTCCAGATTATGCCATTGTATCTCTCCATGTGGCCATTTCTTGCTGGGTTGTAAGCTGTAGTACGACTAATGGCAATACCTTGAGAAGTTGGGTAAAATTGCAGTTAATTTCACATAAATGAAGACTATCTATCAGAGTGTATGTACGTAGACATTCCGAACAGTGAAAACATATTCTGTAAGCGGCAGATGACCGTAGCGGCAGATGTATCGGAGTAAGGTATGGCAAAGGAATATCTCGTGTACTCATCTATAATAGTTAGGAAGAAGCGGCTTTTGTTGGTAGAAGTCTTTAAAATCAATATTTAACCTTTCGAAAAGTGCAGTGGCTTTGATTAGGGTATCTTCATTTCTGTGGAATCGCGCCTTCGGTTCTTGACAAGTTGCACAAGCACTAATAGTTTTTTTTACTACCTCAACCGAGAAAAGCAGGTTTTTGGACCGGAAACATCAGTTTCAACGCGAAAAGGAACGTCGTCCTCATTAACAGCTAGAGGAGCGTTAGCGACAGAGTTCTTGAGAAAGTTGAAAGCAGCGACAGCTTTCTCTGATAAGGGAAAAGAGACTTCGGTTAAGAAAGGACGACTTTTAGCTGAAATTTCTGGAATCCATCGACAATAGTGAGCGAACATTCCGAGAGCTCTTTGCAGGAAGCAGTATCGTTCATAAACGGAGCTAGTCTCACTGGGTCTGATCTGATAGTCTTGTTTTCAACAATATACCCCAATAACGCAATAGACTTTGCAAAGTAGACATACTTTACACACCATTAGTAACCCCAAAGGGAACACGTCGGACTTGGTACAATTTACCATCAGCTTGGAATGCTGTATAATATCGCTCAGAATCAATGATTTTCACTTGATGGTAGGCATTTTTAAGGTCAGTTCTACTAAATACTTTATATTTCGATATTTGAGAAATTAATTCTTCTATTCTAGGAAGAGGGTATGCGTCTAGCATGGTGATTTTGTTTATGGTTTGTGAATAATCAATAAGCATTCTTTTTGTATGATTTTCACCGTTAATAACAAATGCTTGAGCACGCCATGGAGAGTGGCTATGTTTGATTATATTCTCCTTTAGCAGTCTTTCAATTTCTGCGGCAATGAACTGTCGATCTTCTACCGTGTGCCGTCTCGACTTAGTTATCACTGATTTATAATCAGGACTCAGGTTGGTAAATAAAGACACTAAGGAGTTTGCAATAGCTAGTGAACATATCTCAAGCGGCGGCTTGTTCTCACTGAAGAAGAGTACTTTTTCAGCATATCATGACCAATCAAGAAGTCAGCACAGAGCTCTTTCATGTTTAACACTTCTATATTTTCATATCGATGAGTTGGTACTTCGATGCTCACAACACAGCGTCTCGCAATTTCTGACGTCATAGTTGAGTTGGCCATAGATATCTTACCAAGATACGATGTCATTTCGAGGTTGCATGTTCGCACATGTCAGTTAATAAAACTGAGAGAACTCCCAGTGTCAATTATTGCGCGTAGTTTTACTCTATTAACTGTCACAGTAACTAATGATTTTTGTAAACAACTGGGAGCAGACGATAGTGAGGTTAACGTATGAGCAGAGGCAGCCGCATCGCCTGAATCGCGTTGTTGTTTTGATTTACACACCTTTTGGTAATGTCCTTTCTTGCCACATTTACGACAGATTGCATTTCTACCAAGACAATCGTTTCGTAAATGTCGGCCGTTACCACAGAAGAAACAATTTCCAGAACGAAATGACTCCAGAGTAGATATAGTAGTACTGTAGCTTTTTCTTCAGTCACATTTGGTATTTTGTCGATAAAATTCGAAAAAGTTTGTTTCCAATGTTTCCATTTAGCTTCTGTACGTGGACGCGAGGGATCAGGATCAAAGCGTTCTGATTTAAAGAATTGTTCCACAACTACGAGAGAATTTTTTTTTGCTAATTAAACTGCTATAGACTATTAGGCAGCGAGCCTTTATTCAACAAACTCTAAACATTTTTGTGGGATTCGTGTCAAAGGTGGAATCTCAATTTACAATCTCTTCATTGGCTAATCCAGCCAAAACTATATTCGAAATACAAAGAAGATTGACTGCTGCAACTCCTTTATTGTCACAATTTCTGGACATACAAATGCAAATTCAAGCTCAATCTGAAAATGTGTCAGATGAGGTTATCGTCCAAGAAGAATTCACAAATTCTTATTATGACTCAATTGCGACAGCAGAATATTTGTCGAGTCAACTCTCTCCTTCAAGAACCGAAGGTATACCTACACCGACTAGTTTGAGCGATCCGAATGGGCTTCAAAACCCAATTAACAGCAATAATTCTATCAAGCTTCCTGTTATCAATCTTCCAAAATTATCAGGCAAAATTGAATCTTGGTTAGAATACAGAGACTTGTACAAAAGTCTTATTCATGAAAATGATTCAATTACTTCCATACAAAAGTTTCATTATCTACGTGCCTCCTTAAGTTGCGACGCGTTGCTTACAATAAAATCTTTAGAATTTTCGGGTGAAAATTATCCATTGGCTTGGGACACTCTTTGTGAGCGTTATAATAACTCTCGAATGTTGGTTTACAACCATATAAAGGCACTTTTAAATCTTGAATCTCTCAACCAAGAATCTGGGAAGAAAATTCCTCACCTTCATGACATGTTATTCAAGCATGTCAGTGCACTGAAGTCGCTTTCAGAAACGGAAGATCTGTTTGATACACTCATAATTCACTTGATGGCTGTCAAACTCGACCCTTACACAGCAAAGGAGTGGGAAATACTCAAAAGTAACAAGGCAGCTATTCTACCCACACTTGAGGATTTTAAAGGATTTCTAAAGAGTACCGCAGATCTACTTGATACTTTAAATTTAAAACGAGATAAGCAAATTCCAGTAAGGGTTAAGGTCACTTCTAGAGCTTTTGTTGGTGACACTCTATCTTGTGTGTTGTGCAAAGGCGCTCACAATTTATATGCTTGTCCAGATTTTCATCAGCTTTCTGTTCCAGATAAGCTTTCAAGGGTTAAAGAGTTGCATGTCTGCTTTAACTGTCTTAGCAAAGGTCACGCAGTGCCACAATGTTCATCAAAATTCAATTGTCGTACGTGTAAGCAAAAGCACCATACATTGCTACACAAAGAGCCTATTGTTACTTCGCCCTCGCTTCTAGAGATGGCAACTTCAAGCAGCCAATCCATTTCGGCATTCGCTTCAAATACTGTTCAGGTTCTGTTACCTACAGCTAGGGCAAACATTGTGGATTGTGAGGGAAATGCTTTTCCGGTTCGTATTCTACTCGACTCTGGATCTCAGTCTAGCTTTATCACCTCTAATATGTGCAAGAAACTTAACCTTCCAGTCAAAGCAGTCAACGTTAGTGTGACTGGGTTGTCCACAACCAATACCCAAGTCAATTCAAGGTGTGATGTACAAATTCAAGCCCATCACTCCTGCTTTACAGTCAATCTTTCTTGCTTATTAATTGATAGAATTACTAACACCTTGCCTGGTTTTCGTGTGAACACGTGCTATATTCAAATTCCCGAGGACATTCATCTGTCAGATCCTCTCTATGACAAGCTTGGCGAGATAGATATGCTTATAGGTTCTTCCGAATTTTGGGGTCTTCTTTGCGAAGGTCAGATTCATCTTGGTCTGCATCTTCCTACTATTCAAAAGACCCATCTTGGTTGGGTGATTAGTGGTCCTATTCCTGATAGCAAAAATAAACATATTATGTGCCATCTTTCTCGGTCGGACGATGTGGATTTTCAACTGTCAAAATTTTGGGAAGTCGAACAATATCCTGTGGAAAAGGTCTATTCGCAGGAAGAGAATATCTGCGAAACACATTTCGTGCAAAGTTGTAAACGTGCTCCTGATGGTCGTTTTATTGTACAAATTCCTTTTAAGCAACCGCCATCTCTTTTAAGCGACTCATTGCAAATAGCCACCAAGCGCTTTTTCTCTTTGGAGAAACGATTGCAACCTAATGACACTCTGCGTAAACTTTATACTTCATTCATGGACGATTACGAGCTACTTGGACGCATGACAAAGGTTGTTGTTAGTCCTTCGGAAAAATCTTTTTATATGCCTCATCATGGCGTGTTGAAAGAAAACAGTTTAAGCACGAAATTGCGTGTTGTGTTTGATGGCTCTGTTCAATCCACGACTGTCTATTCTTTGAACGACTTACAAATGGTCGGACCTGTGATGCAACAGGATTTATTCTCCATCTTGATTCGGTTCAGAAAATTTGCCTATGCCATATCTGCGGATATTGAAAAAATGTATCTTCAGGTGCTCATTGATCCTCTACAAAGGCCGTTACAAAGCATTCTTTGGCGTCCATCGCCACAATCTTCTCTTGCTACATACAATCTTAATACTGTAACATATGGTACAGCCTCAGCTTCCTTCTTGGCCACTCGTAGCCTACTTCAACTTGCAATCGACTGCAGGGATTCTCTTCTCGAAATTTTTAAGGTAATTAAAGAAGATTTCTACGTGGACGATATTTTAACTGGTTCGGATTCATTAGATTCTGCTAGAGACTTATGTCGGAGCATTCTATCTGTGTGGTTTTAAATTATGTAAATGGATCTCCAACGATCTTTAAGTATTAGACTACATCAATGTGGTTGATACTCATCCAGGTTTACATGAATTTGGCTCCTACGAAAATGCCCACACTTTAGGTTTGTTGTTGCAATTCCAAACTGATGATCTCATGTCTTCAATTTCGGTTCCGTCCTTTACAGCTGTGACTAAGCGAGCCATACTTTCAAATATTGCTCAAATCTTTGACCCTCTTGGATTGTTGGCTCCTTGTACAATTTTAGGCAAGATGCTCATTCAGCAGCTATGGTTGGAGACACTTTCTTGGGACGATCCCGTTCCAAAGCACATCCTTGATAAATGGAATTTGTTTTGTCATGAGCTTCCAATCCTTAATTATTGTCATATTCCACGACATGATGTGTGCCTCAATGCATGGATATGGTGCATGCATTTATTTAAGGTCTGTTAATAGCAGTGGCGCGGTTCGTGTTAGTATATTGTGTGCGATGTCCAAGGTTTCGTCTCTGAAACCGCTCACGATTCCTAAGTTGGAGCTTTGCGCTGCAACCTTGCTTTCTAAACTTTTAGTTTGCGCCCACAAGGCGCTGAATGTTCAATTCATGCGATCTGTCTTATGGACTGACTCTACCATAGTACTTGGTTGGTTGAGTACTCCTCCCAATCTCACAAAAACAATTGTTTGCAATCGAATTGCTGATATTCAGGAACTAACTTCTAGAGTTGTCTTTGGCGTCATGTTTCGAGTAAATCCAACCCCGCGGACTTGCTCTCTAGAGGTATTCTTCCACGTCAACTAGTCGATTCTCCCATATGGTGGAACGGGCCTCAATGGTTGCAGGACGATGAATCCAAATTGCTTTCCGTAAATTCTTCAATTACGTCAACGCTTCCAGAGCTAAAAGGGCAAATTACTTGTCATCATACGACTATGTCTTTTAACGATCCTTTTACCATATCAAATTTTTCGAATCTCAAAAGGCTAATAGTTGTGGCTGCTTATTGCTTGCGTTTTATCAACAACTGTCGCATCTCGCTTTCTTCAAGACGATATGATCCTCTATCTTGCGAAGAGTTGCAAGCTTCTATAAATCAAGTCATAAAAATATCGCAAAATGAATCTTTCGCAGATGAGCTTAAAGCTTTCAATCGTTCTCGGGATCCCAAGCCCTCAGGAACTATCAGTAATTTACACCCCTTCTTAGACTCATCTAGTGGTATTATTCGTGTGGGAGGTAGGCTACATAATTCAAATTATGACTTCAACAAGATTCACCCTGCGATAATTTCTAATAAACACCATCTCTCGACTCTCATTATAAGATCCACACATTTACAACATCATCACCCCGGACCTCAATTACTTCTTGCCATTGTCTGTGAACAGTATTGGATCAGTAATGATCGCAATCTAGCTAGAAAAATAGTTCACGCTTGTATCAAGTGTTTTAGATTCTCAGCTAAAACTACCAATCCTATCATGGGATCTCTCCCAGCGTCACGCATTCAACCTGGACCCCCATTTAGTAATGTAGGGGTAGATTACGCAGGTCCATTCACAATTAAAGACCGCAAGGGTCGGGGCTGTATAACGTCCAAATCTTACTTGTGCTTATTCGTCTGGTTTGTCACAAAGGCGTTCATCTTGAATTAGTCACCACCTTATCTACAGAAGAGTTTACGGAGATTCGTTGCTAGCAGAGGTAAACCGGCAAGCACGCATTCTGACAACTGCACCAATTTTGTTGGAGCAAATTCTGCCTTCAGAGAACTTGGTGAATTTCTCACCGCGCAAAATACATTAATTTTAGAAGCAAGCGCTCGCGATGGTATTGCGTGGCATTTTATCCCTCCTCACTCTCCACATTTCGGTGGTCTGTGGGAAGCCGGTGTCCGTTCAGTCAAGCATCATCTTAAGAGAGTTGCAACTTGATTTTAACATATGAGGAATTATCCACCCTCCTATGTCAGATAGAAGCCCTCTTGAATTCCTGTCCGTTGACTCCGTTATCTCCTGACCCGAATGATTTAAGCCCCTTAACACTTGCCCTTATTGGACGCACCTTGTCGTCTATACCTGAGGATGACTGCACCACAATTCCTACTTCACGACTCTCGACATTTCAAGCTGTGCAAGCCGCACAGCAGCATTTTTGGGAAAGATGGAACAAAGAGTACGTATCTGAGCTCCAGTGCAGAACCAAATGGCAGTCAAGCAAGTCCCAACTGCAAGTCGACACTCTTGTACTGATTAAAGATGATAATCAACCTCCCTTTCATTGGAAATTAGGAAGAATCGTCAAATTACACCCAGGGGCTGACGGAGTCGCTCGTGTGGCCTCCGTAACAACTACAGGCGGTGTTATTCGTTCTTTCTTTTCGAAAATTTGTCCACTACTTTTGGACATTTAGTGATGTTTTGTACTTGGCTTCGCAGTGTTAGTGCAAGTTCAAGTGTTAGAAATTAAGATTTAGCTTAGATACACAATCTATGTAATTATGTCCTTTAAGTTTGATGTTATTGAAAGCCTAGTCTTTCAAGGCCGGGGGCATGTTTAAACCTATTTATTCGTTTTAATTAAGTACGGGCCAGTGCCAAGTGCGGCCCATGTACCGTTAGGGGATTTTTTTTGGTGTGTCGTTGTGACTATTAAGACCGATTGGGGTTAGTCTGTCATTATTATTATTATTATTATGTTGTTGTACGTTCGACATTAAAAATATATACTCAGCATTTAAAATGAAGAAGTTTCTTTAATAAAGACAAATACATTCAAAGTCCTTCGAGAACAACGTAAAAATGCAAAGGACGCCGTTATGCGCAGACAATTAGATAAAAGTAGATTTAACCTTAATTAAACTTGAATTAGCAAAAGAGACTTACTAACGTTAAGTTTAACAAATGGCATTAACTAAATAAACTGTGGTGTAGCCAACTACAAATAGTAATAGTAGCAACAAACATATTAGGAGAAGGTGGGGGTAAGATGACGACGTTAACAAGAAAAATCATTTTTGGGGTACTACATACATTGGTTATCTACCTTTGAATTTAATATGATTTTAAACTAAACGGAAGATCCAATATTAGTTTAAAAAAATACAAACAAAAAGTGGAATTTTAGTCATCTTACCCCATAGTGCGGGTAAGCTGACGAACATAATGGGGCATGTTGACGCTTACAGACAAATCGCAAATAAATTCTCTTTGCCCATCGTAACTGGAGCAGTCTTCGTGACACCACTCTTGACATCCAATCTTCCACTGGTGGTTCTACGTAAAGTTCGTGCAGATTACACAAACACAGGATGACGACTTGGATGCCTGATCAGTCTTTTTGTTAGGCCCTGATTTTCGTGTCTTTTTTTTCTTTTCCTCTTTTTCTTTTGCGAAGCTATCTTTTTCTTCTAACTGTTCTTTTATGGGTGTGCCAGAAATTACGCTTGCCGAAAGCTTTTTACGCTTGTTTTGAATAGGACGATTAATAGTTGGTAAGGGTTTGATTTCCCAAAGTGAGTTGTAACTTTTAGACTGTGATTTTGAGCAGCTAGGACCTGGTTCATTTGCGGAGTAAAATAAATTGCATGTTATAGGTTGAAACGCTGAAATCCTTGATGATTGTCTATCATGTTTCGTAGGTGTAACCAAACCAAATGTTCTTATTTGCGTCAACGGAATGTTATCATCTGATGAAAAGTCTGAATTTTCTGGTTTTTCATTAGTAATCCAATCACATCAATCCTTTCATTAGTATGGTCTGAAACATCCGTGCTTGGCTTATACTGTCTTCGAAAATATGGGAGTTGTAGGGTTTAATTCCACAGGCACGAAATCCTTTAATTGCGTTATTGACTGTTGCTGCTTTCCCATATGGGTAAAAAAATGTGCTTTGAACGAGAAAACTACAAACTCCACCAGAATGTGACCGCAATAAAATTAATTCACCAATAACCACTAGATGTTAGTAGCACTAAACAATTTGAAATTGTTTATGGTGTTTCGTTAAAAGCCATTCGTCATCTTACCCCGTTCGTCATCTTACCCCACCTTCCCCTACACATATTACAGTTCGTATTTCTTTTTTTAAGTTTCTAGAATTTTACCACAATTTTTCTTCAATTTTGTTACAATTTTTGCAAAAAACACGTACAGTTATAACGCCTTATTTATTTTTCACTAGCACGTGCACTTTATTTATTTTAACACGTTGACTTTATTAGCAATTGAACATCGTCCTATTTCAAGCATGAACTTTAAACATGCTAATACAAAATTGAGATTTTAGACTTGTGTTAATATTATCTATAACTAATGATCCTAAGAGTATCATTTTTCAAACACCTGTGGCCATTTTGTGTTTTTTTTTGGAATTATTGTGAATATCGTGTTCAACATGTGTGTAAAACGTATATAATTATCTTAGAAATAATATTAAATATAACTGTCATTGCATGTCACTTTTGATAGTTTTATATAAACTTTAAATTAGTATAAAACCACAGAAACGTTTTGGCTTAAAAATTTAGTGTATATATCCGAATGACATTTAGAAATGTACTAAATTTAGTTGTAAGTGTACAATCTACTCAAAAAATGTAAAGAACAACGACCAAATCAGCGTTTACAACAAATTATCTGTCAAAATTACAATCAAATGATTTGGCGTTAGAAATCCAGAACATTGTTAAGCATTATTACCAACAAAATTTGTAGTACACTATAAAATGGTTTTCAAAGTGGCTGTTTAAATATAAAATAATCAGAACATTGGTAAAATCTGCAAAATTCAACATATAGTATAATGAAAAAACCTAAAACTATCGGCGATCATAAAAATGGAAAAGAATTATATCAACTTAGGTCAGAATACTGTTTACTCAAATCTGAAAACGAAGCAAACGTTGCTAAAATCAAACAGTTCCACGAAACTGTCGAATTGCTGAAACAAGAGGTAAAAAATTTAGAAGTTGAATGCTCAAATTTAAAAAACATTAATAGTAACCTCCAGAATGAAAAGAAGAATTACAAAACGTCCAACGAGAATTTATCAAAACAAAATATCGAGTTGCAATACAAAGTATCCACGGCTAACATGCTTATTGAAGAACAGCAAAAGTTAATCGATATTTACAAAAAAAATGTGCAAGATCTCGAAGATCTTCGTCGCGTTATGCACAATCAAATTCAAGATCTGAAAGGTACGATACGAGTGTTTTGTCGTGTACGACCGCAACTAGCTTGGGAGCACGATAAGTTACTTTGCAATTTCACATACACCGATGAAGATACCATCGCGATTAAAAAAGTGAAAGAAAGCATGAGTAACAAAAAATTGGCCGAAAATAACTTGGAGTTTGTGTTCGATAAAGTTTTTCAGCCTGAAAGTTCTCAAAGTGATGTTTTTAAAGAACTTTCGCAGTTGATACAAAGCGTAATGGACGGTTATAACGTGTGCGTGTTCGCTTATGGGCAAACTGGGTCCGGAAAAACTTATACAATGCAGGGAGATACCCGCAACGACGATTTAGGACTAATTCCAAAAAGCGTCGACTTAATTTTCCAATTAGTTGATAAATATCAATTACTTGGGTGGACGTATACTGTAGAAGTTAGTTTCTTAGAAATTTATAATGAAACTCTACGTGATTTACAAAACGTTACTGGTAAGGAAGTTTTGGAAATAAGGTACAACGAAGGTAAAGGAACAACTGTAAGAAACTTAACAACACTATCAGTTCAATCTGCACACGAGCTACATTTTCTGATGCAACGTGCCAATCTAAACAGAGCAGTGGCTATCACCAACTTTAACGAGCACAGCTCCAGATCGCACGCTGTTACAAAAATCACCTTAACCGGTACAAACGAAACACTAAAAACTGTACACTCTGGGTCTTTAAACCTAATTGATTTAGCCGGTTCGGAAAGTGCTAAAACGTCAGAAAGATTGACTGAAACCAAGAGCATCAACAAAAGTCTTTCGACATTAGGTACAGTTATGACTGCTCTACAAAATAAAGATAACCACATACCTTATCGTAACTCCAAGTTAACTTATCTACTTCAAAGTAGTTTAGGCGGAAACTCGAAAACTTTAATGATCGTGAATATTGCGCCATTAGAAGATTGTTATAATGAAAGTATTAATGCCTTAAGATTTGCTACAAAAGTAAAACGTGTAAAATTATCATCAAAAAAGAATAAGATTTATTTGTAAAAAAATACAAAAATAGGTTAATATTTGTATATTTTTATCTTGTACATGAATAATAAATATTGTTTAATGTTGTTTTAAGGTTATACGCACCTATTTAACATCCTCTCCTTTTGGATGGTACTGCCGACCCGAGTGGCATCCAAATCTTGATTCGTGATAACGTGACAAATATGTCATCAATAAGTACTCGGGTACAGATCTAAGCGGTAGCGTGCTTCTGGGCGAACAGCGCCATCCATTTAGTTCCAGCATCTTCCACAGCAAAGACCCAACGTTTTTTCGTGTTTACCAGTTGACAAATGACCAAATAGATCCATAGCAAGCATCTTGAAAGTTTGTAAAAGACCCGACTGTTTCAGATTGCTTTGACATATTAAACATTTTTGAAATTGGTTGGCCTCAGTGTGGAGGCAGCACTAACTGATTAGCGATAGTTTTGTCAACACCGTAGTGTCCAGCATTAGGTGCATCGTGACAGTCGTCGAAGATCTCTTTGATGCTTGAGTTAGGAACGACTAATTGTGCCTCTTCGGATTTGCCATCACGTCTATAATAGACTCCTTGCGTCATAACATAGCCTCTCCGTCCATCGGAAATAATTAGTAGTGTGCCTTGTGTGATTTAAAACACTTGATAATCTGACGTAGAGGAGAAGGAGGATGTAGACCCACTATACACCCGAACTTGTTTGGTACAAGTTCGCTACAAGAGGTATAGTTTAAGTAAGATAATGTTGCGAGTAGATAGAATAGTTTTACAAGACCAGTAGGATGGGTTATGTATTTATGCGTGCTATGAAAGCACGTGGTTCCGTGAGGCACCTGCCTTACGGCGTGTCCTGGTTGCTAGGTTAATACCAAGTCTGTAAAGAAAAGGATCTGTATATAGATGAAGAAAAAGAAAAAAACACAGACATTTACATCAGGCACCAGCCTAAAGATGGCTTGAGGGGGTTTGGGATATGGATTTATCGTGGCTAACAGATCACCCCGAACATAATCGAATTTGCGACAAGCGAGAATCCGATGTGCTGGAGTGTCAGGAACGCCACACGACGGACAGCTGTCGCCATGCAAAACGCTAATGTGGTTTAAATGACAACGAAATCCACCGTGTGAAGAAAAGATTTGGAATGTCTCTTGTCCGGGGACGCGGGATATCCGAAATCAGGAGTAGGCGTTACGCCGTTTCTGGAAGTGTCCCACAGCCGCTGTGGCTTTTGGTCTTTGAAAAGTACAGAAAGTGGTTTAGCAAATCTGACGTAGAGGAGAACGAGGATGTAGACCCACTATACACCCGAACGTGCTTGGTACAAATTCGCCACAAGAGCTATAATTTAAGTAAAAAAATTTTGCGAGTAGATAGGATAGTTTTACAAGACTAGCAGGATGGGCTATGTATTTATGCGTGCTATGAGAGCACTTGGTTCCGTGAGGCACCTGCCTTACGGCGTGTCCTGGTTGCTAGGTTAATACCAAGTCTGTAAAGAAAAGGATCTGTATATAGATGAAGAAAAAGAAAAAAACACAGACATTTACATCAGGCACCAGCCTAAAGATGGCTTGAGGGGGTTTGGGATAGGGATTTATCGTGGCTAACAGGTCACCCCGAACATAATCGAATTTGCGACAAGCGAGAATCCGATGTGCTGGGGTGTCAGGAACGCCACACGACGGACAGCTGTCGCCATGCAAAACGCTAATGTGGTTTAAATGACAACGAAATCCACCGTGTGAAGAAAAGATTTGGAATGTCTCTTGTCCGGGGACGCGGGATATCCGAAATCAGGAGTACGCGTTACGCCGTTTCTGGAAGTGTCCCACAGCCGCTGTGGCTTTTGGTCTTTGAAAAGTACAGAAAGTGGTTTAGCAAATCTGACGTAGAGGAGAACGAGGATGTAGACCCACTATACACCCGAACGTGCTTGGTACAAGTTCGCCACAAGAGCTATAATTTAAGTAAAAAAATTTTGCGAGTAGATAGGATAGTTTTACAAGACTAGCAGGATGGGCTATGTATTTATGCGTGCTATGAGAGCACTTGGTTCCGTGAGGCACCTGCCTTACGGCGTATCCTCGTTTCTAGGTTAATACCAAGTCGGTAAAGAAAAGGATCCGTAAATGGATGGAGAAAAATAAAGAAATACAGACATTTACATCAGGCACCTGCCTAAAGATGACTTGAGGGGATTTGGGATAGAGGTTTATCGTGGCTAACAGGTCACCCCGAACATCATCGAATTCGCGACAAGCGAGAATCCGATATGCTGGAGTGTCAGGAACGCCACACGACGGACAGCTGCCGTCATAAAAAACGCTAATGTGTTTTAAATGACAACGAAATCCACCGTGTGAAGAAAGGATTTTGAATGTCTCTCGTCCGGGGACGTGGGATATCCGAAATAAGGAGTAGGCGTTACGCTCTTTCTGGAAGTGTCCCACAGCTGCTGCCATTAACTTATTCTCAAGACTTTTAAGTGACATTTAATCGCTAAAAAGTATAGAAAGTCGTCGTGGAAAATTGCACGTGCCAGTCTTGCAAAAAACTTTGGTGCAGTAAATTTCCTGCAAAAGGAGATATAGGGTAAAATGCTTCGATATGACACAGAGGGTATCTACGGGAACGGTGCGATAAACCACGAGGATAAGGAATACAGATTGGATCGAGGCCAATTTCCTGACCACGTGAGAATGTCGAAGTCTGTGGTACCAAATGTCTGGGCCATAGGCTCAAATGCACTATTAAAGATATTCGTAAACGATTTTTTGTGTAGGTTCAATTTCAAGGGTAAGTTTTTGTTGGACAAGTGCAAGACGCTCATACACTTGTCAATCACGAATGCGCAATGTTTTACAAAACTCAAACTGTCGCCAAGAAAAAGTCCGAGGTACCTGAATTTGAAAACACTAGAGACGGGAATGTTGTTGAGGAGCAGTGAAGGATTTCGTTTTAAAGAAGGACCTAAAACCATGTACTTAGTCTTGTTCGTTGAAACCGTCAGTTTGTGGCTGCAAGTCCAGCTTGGATTTTGCCATCTAAGTACCGCCTAGAAATTGCGGACACCGTGACAGTGATGTCGTCCGCGTATGCAAAAATGTTACAATCTGCTGGTAGTTTTGTGCTAAGCAAGTCAGATTCCACAACTTCGATCTGAAAACCTAGCTTTGTGGACACCCCTTCGTAGGTCGCGGGTAGCACTAGCAAGTACTTTCTTAACGACGAGAGCTTCTATTATTTAAGGCCGCCCCAGATATGTCAATAAAAATTACAAGTCTGTACTTGGAGACGTTCGGTCGTACATTGGTCATTAATCTACGTGCGGCGTAAGTCGTCGTTTTGCTTAGAACGAAGCTATATTGACTGGAATAGAAAAGAATTTAAGAAGGAATGTCGCCATGAATCTTTTTAAGAAACACACGTTCAAAAAGTTTGCCAAATTCTGATACCAGAGTTATCGGACGATACGAGAATTTACGAGATCCTTCTTCAACTATAAAAAAAGCTACAGGTTCCAATAGGATACATATAGTACTTTTGTGGCTAATATTACCTATTGGTTCCTATTGAAATGTATAAGCAATAATCTGTATATTTTTAAAGGATGCCATAAGATAATCTATAAATTTTTATAGAGATTTACAAGTTTCTATAAGTTAAAATCTCGAAAATTAATTCTTATAGGTTTCTATTAGTTATTACGGAAAACCACAATTTCTATTTAAAAACTAGAGAAACTGTAAAACAAAGGTCATATTAAAGGATGTACTTATGTATACTTATTTTATATGCTATTGATAAATTGAATTGAAAATTCTAAATAAATCTCAAAGGTTCTTTTTATTTGTTCCTATAGAAGTTTCTTTGATTAAAACCATTTTTTTTAAAGTAGGAATAAACAGATTTCATTATGTTTTATTTATTTATCGTTTATGTTTATTTATTTTTAATAAGAAGTTTCCCGTAGGTTCCTATACTTTTCTATAGGTAAAACATTTAACTATATAAACCCAAATAAAGCTTTACTTTTAGGACCTGTACTTTCCTATAAAACCTTTTCAAACCTATTAATCCCTATAAAATTTCTATGGGTTAGAATACATTTTCTGTAGGTCATTTACAACAGGGTTCTCAAGTGTAAGTATAGTGATACTGATGAGTTTACCAGTTTTTCAGCTGGTAGGAAAATAAACATATTTAATGCATGAGTTGAACAAATCAACGATTCAAGATAGAAAATCTTGTACAAGACAATGTATTCCGTAAGGTCGGAGAGATTTGTTTCTAAGAATTCTACTAGCCATCGCGGCTATATCGTCGCGAAGGACCACCCAGTACTATTGGGATCTTATTTGCAAATCAGTGCGGGATCTTATTTGAGCATGCAAAGGAATATCTGTTGTCGCGTCGTCGTCAAGAAACGAGTAGCAAACAATAGATTTAATCGTCTGGTATTCTGAGATTACGAGAAGACTACCTGTAAACTAACCCCTACGGTACGTCGCCAATCTTGTTTTCAACAAATCTTTCCAATGAGCTGTGCTTTCATGTCTTCACTGCCAGTTTGTACCGGTGAAGCGCGGTTTTGCAAGAGGCAAGCCATTGAGGTTTTTAATCGGCTGAGGCTTTTTGATGGTGTTTTCATAAACAGCGCATCGATTACTTTAACCTGTCTAACTTAGGACTCCACCACGGTTTACCGGCTCTAAAGCGGCGTTGGCAAAAGTCGAGGATCATCCTGGTCAACTTACCAAAGACGGCATCTACAAATCTAGGATCGTGGCACAAAGCACCACGTAGAAGATCAGCAGGAATAGAACTTGCGATCGCTATATGTAGGTGAACGGGATCTATGCGTTTATAAACAAGGATTATCTTAGGGATAGGTTCTAGATGAAGGGCTTCGTTAGTTAACTCAAACCGTATTATTCGGTGATCACTTACAACAACAACTGAAACAAGGCACCAGTTTAGGATTTTTCTGGCATCAGCAGGGAACGCCAAAGTGACGTTGATGCCTGTCAAGCGTAAGTGGCTACAAAAGGTGAAAGATTGGTAAGGTTCGTTTCCGACCGTAATCATAAATACTACAGTGCAGTTATTCGTTAAACGGCTGAGTGTTACCACTCCGACGAGCTTCGAACTATTGAAAACAATAGCCGAGTAGTACCGCATAGAAAAGGAAGCGAAAATCTTATTGATCCAGCGAGCTTGTACCCTGAACCAGAACTAAACACGTATGGCTTTTGTGTCAATAAGATATCAATGTCATTGTCGGAAAACAAACCCATAGCTTGCCAGTGTTTTAAAAATCGTACCAACAGCCTTGCAAACTGTTACCGCCAAACTTTCCGGAATCTCTGCTGCAGTCTCTAGTCCTTTTTCGTACGCCCAAGCTGTCCGAATGAAAACAGAAAGGGTCACAGATCCTTGGGATAAAACAATCGTCCCTGTTCCTTGTTCGACTGTCGTTATCGTGCCGATACCGGACTCTCCTTTAAAAACTTCAGTCGAAACCAAAACAACTTTGATAAGAAGTCCCGTAAACGTATGGCCTACGACTGGAGTAACTAAGACGGGCAAAAACTCTATAAGGCTCGAATCCAAGCAAACGAATTTAACAGAGATTCCCACGGCCGTCCTTGATAGAACCCGTCAGTACGTGAAACCGCAAGATAAATCCTTACTTTGCGTTTCTATCCTCGACGTTCCTACAAACTTCTCATCTGAGCAGGTAAAGGAGGCAATCCTATTACAAAATTTCTGATGAGATTCTACATCTTGCTAATGATGAAATGAAAGTTTTTTTCCGCTTTGGCCCTCAGGATAGAGCTAACGGTCACTAGATTCTGGAAGCTCCACCAAAAGTCCGACGTCATGTTAGGTCAATAACCATAACCGTATTACGCGTTGCTTTAATTGTCAGAAGTTTGGCCATCATTCGAACGACTGTTAAGTGAAATTTAGCGCGGCCATTGTGCTGAAAGCACGAAACCAAGACATTAAGGTAAAGTCGTTAGACATAGAGCTCCATCTAATAATTGCCCAGCATATATGAAACGTTTCGACGCCAAAGTAGCAAACACTAATTGTAGGCAGTAAGAACAGTCAATTAACTTTGAGGTTTGGGCAAGGAAGTCGTCGCAATTTACGAATTGCGACTTTTGAAACTATGAGTTTCTCCCCCGACAATGACATTGACATCTTAATGACAAAAGAGCCATACGTGTTTAGTTCTGGTACGGGGTACAAGCTCGGCTATTGTTTTCAATAGTTCGAAGCCCGTCGGAGTCGTTACACTCAGCCATTTAACGAATAACTGCACTGTAGTGTCTATGATTACGGTTGGAAACACTTCCTTGGAAATCGTCGGCATTTACTAGCTGCCGAGTGAGGATGTACGCATTCATCTCAACACCTCGATAAAATTCTTGGTGAACTAAGAGACGTTCCTATCATAATAGCAGGTGACTTCAATGTGAAATCACCGGTTTGACTCTCCCAGGTGACCGATGAGCATAAACGATGCGTAAAGCACTGCCTGTGTGAGCGTGACCTCTGTGTTGTCAACGAACCACACCAACCTTTTACCTTCTCTACAGTCACTCGACGAACATTGACCTCACTTTGGCGTCTTCTTCTGTTGCCAAAACTGACGTGTGGTCCCAGAAATTATTGAAAGTGACCACCAACTGATACAGTTTGAATTAACCGTCGAGTCGCTTTTCCTAAAACCGATACATAGAAGAATCCTGGATTTGGAACACATAGATCCCGTTCGCTTAAACATTAAAAATACAAGCTCCATTTTTACATACCTTCCACGTGGTGCTTTGTGTCACGATCTTGAATCTGTAGGATGATCGTCGATTCTTGCCAACATAACTTAAATCGTATACGCATAAGCTCTAGAGCCGGTGTGGCGTGGTGGAGCTCTAAGTTAAATAGGTTAAAGTCAGCGGTGCGTTGTTTACGGAAACACCACCGAAAAGCCCCAGGAGACTTAAAACCGCAATGTATTGCCTCTTACAAGACCGCGCTTCACCAGTACAAACTGATATTGAAGACAGCAAAGCATGTTTCCTTTTGCATGTCCAAATAAGCTCCCGCGCTAATTGGCAAATAAGATCCCAACAGAACTGGGTGGTCACTAACGACGACTTAGCCGCGGTGGCTAGTAAAATTCCTAAAAACAAGTTTCTCAGACTCGACGGAATACATTATAATGACCTATGTCTAATTGTACAAAATTCCTTCTCTTCTACGATCGTTGATTTGTTCAACTCATGCATTCAATGTGGTTATTTTCCTGCCAGCTGGAAAGCTGGTAAACTCATCACCATTCTCAAACTTGAGATATAGGATCTCGTAAATCCCAACTCGTAGCGTCCGATATCTCTGATATCAGAACTTGGCAAACTTTTTGAACGTGTGCTTCTTAAAAAGATTCATGGCGACATTCGTTCACAAATTCTTTACTATCCCATTTTGGTTTTGATCGAGGCAAAACGGCGACTGACACCGCACGTAGATTAGTGACTAATGTACGACCGAACGTTTTAAAGTACAGCGACATGCAATTTTTACTGACATACCTGGTGCGTTCAACAACATCAATAATATCAGCTCTTGCCGTCAAGAGAGTATTTAATGGCGCCACGCGCGTCATTTGTAGTGATTTATCAAACAGATTGATAAATTATTTCTCGAAGGTATTCCGTTCTGTTTATGCCAAACCACTGACGAAGGGGTGTCCATAAAGGCTAGGTTTTCGGACCGACCTTGTGGAATCTGGTTAGACGAGACTTTGAGGCAAAATCCAACACGTGCCTAAACATAGGGACTAGCTGGGCTGGCAGCAACAAACTGGCGGTTTTAGCGGACAAAACTAAGTACTTGGTTTCTGGCTCCATTTTAAAACGAGATTCTTCACATTCCCGTCTGTAGAGTTTTTAAATTCAAGCACCTCGGACTTTTGCTTGACGACAGATTGAGTTTTGTAAAACATTGAGCATTCGTGGTTACAAGTGTAAGAGCGTCTACAAATACTCACGCTTGAAATAAAACCTACACAATAAATTGCTTGCGAATATCTTTAACAGTGCAGTTATACCCATGCTCGCCTATGGCGTAGACATTTGGTACCATTGACTTCGACATTCTCACGTGGTCAGAAAACTGGCCTCGCTCTAATCCCTACTCTTTAGGGCTATCCTTGGGGCTTATCGCACCGTTCCCGTGGATACCCTCTGTGTCATATCGAAGTATCCTTCCCTACAACTCCTTTTGCAGGAAACTTACTGCTCCAAAGTTCTTGGCAAGGCTGGCACGTGCAATTTTCTTGACCAGTACGTTTCACTAAACGAGTTTTTGTACTTTTCAGCGGCCAAGCGTCAAATAAAGGTCTTGATCTTAGGTGAATGGCAGCGGCTGTGAGACACTTTCAGAAAGGGCGTAACGTCTACGCCCTTATCCCGGATATCTTTATCTGAATCAGAAAGTCCCACGTCCTCGGACGAGAGGCAATCCAAATTTTTTATTCACGTGGCAGATTTCCTTGTCATTTAAAACACATTAGCGTTTAGGATGACGACAGTTGTACGTCGTGTGGTGTTCCTGACATCCCAGCACATCGGATTCTCGCTTGTCGCGAATTCGATAATGTTCGAGCTCACCTCTTAGCCACAATCAACCCCTATCACGAATCCCCTCAGGGCATGCTTTAACTGGTGCCCCCCAAATAATACGACACGTGGATGACACGACGTTAAACATATTAATAACCACCTATTTTCGATCTCGCTACATACAGTAGTCGATGCACGTTTTGTTTACTTTTGAGATAGATTTCATGAATTATTTAATACAAAATTGTTTTAGCCGAACTATCATTTGTGAGTTGGGGTTGTGACACGATTCGTGTTAATATTTTATTGCAGGCCACTGAAGAAGAAAAACGTTTTTCTTCGGGCTAGTGGATGCTGGAATACGGGTGAGTAATTTGAATTTACTTTAGATATCGTGGTCACGTACAATTACTCACGAACTGTGGGATTACAATTTAACGTTAGTAAATAAGTATAACGCGTAGCTACCAATAGGGTATTTAAAATCAGTGAAATCAATGTCTCGCATATTGTATGTAGTTGAAAGACATGTACTTCGGTTGTTTATAATTGTGTGTGGTGGGTTGCCGATGTTGTAGGCATCGAGATCTTAACTTTTCTTGTTTCTATAATTCTCTAAATTGACTATTCCGAACTCAAACGTTATTACCGTTGTAAATATTTAATGTAAATTTTTCTAGTCTTTAGTAACTCAAATAGTGGGGTGTAATGACTTTTGCTTAGTACAACTACAACTGTGATAACTGTTAATGATAGACTGAGGGCGATTAAAGTTGTTAATTCTTTTTTTTTGTGTTCTTATTGTTCCCTACGAACCAGTTTGGGCTACTCGAACAGCTGAGTAGAGGGATTACGAATCTTCGAATTGTTACAAGTTCTACACCATTCTGTTGTGAGCGGACAGAAGTATTACTTTGGGATAAGCTCTGGCGCCCTGAAACATCTTTTATATATTTTTTTTGTGAACCTACCCACCTCCGACTATTGCGAGTTTGGGCGTACAAGGTTCGTAAAACCAAAAAGCTTGTAACACCTGCCAGAACTTTTAACGTTGATGAAACTGGCATAACGACAGTACAAAGCAAAAATGTACAAATTATTTGCACGAAAGGAATATCCAGTCTACAAAATGTCTTAATACTACTGTCACCTGCATGTCTGCTGCTGGCCAGTACGTGCCCCCTATGATAGTTTTCTCCAGGAAGAAGCAAGACATGAAGCCAATGAAGGGAGCTCCTCCAGGAGCTATTTCAGGGTTTCACCCCTCAGAATGGATCTAGAGTGATTTTTTTACCAAGTTGATGAAACATTTTAGTTTTTGTGTCAAACCTACACCAGAAGATCCTGTTGTACTGATCCTTGATGGTCATTACTCGCACACAAGGAACTTGGATGTGATAAATTCTGCCAGACAAAATTACATCATAATGGTATGCCTACCACCTTACAGCACGCATAGAATGCAGCCATTAGATGTTGCTTTTATGAAAGCATTTAAAACATTCTATAATCAAGAAATCGAAAAATGACTTTCTAGTAATGAGGGGCGAATTGTGACCTAGTATGAAGTCGCCGAATTGATGGGTAAGGCGTACATTAAAGCAGCAACCATGAGTAATGCTGTTAGTGGTTTTCGTCCTTCTGGTATCTACCCCTTTAGTGACTCAATATTTACCGAAGCAGATTTTATTGATGAACGCAACCTAAGCCGTCCGGAATCATTACTGAAAACCAGAATTGATCCAACAAATAATGATAGCTAATCCCAAGTTGATAATCAAACTGCTCTTCCATTCCAGTTGGACTCCCCATCCGCTTCCTCACCACTCCACTCTTTTGTCTCACCGAAGAATATAAAAGCAATTCCAAAAGTGCAACCACCGTCTCGCAAACGAGAGGGTGGAAAGAGCGTGGTGTTGACTAGCTCGCCTTATAAGAAGGAGCTTGAAGACTTTTATAATGCTGAAAGTCAGAAAAATTCTACTCAGGCCTCAACTAGTGGAACTGCACCAAAACCAAAGTCAATTAATCCTACAAAGAAAAAAGTTGTAGGATGTAAACGAAAAATTGCAAGTCCATCTGACAGTAAGGATTCTGATTAACCTCCACTGGTGGACACTGACGATGATCCCAACGATCCCTCCTCCATGGACGCTACTTGTACTTTTTGTCAAGAGAATTATTCAGATGATTTCAGTGGACAGGATTGGCTTCAGTGCAGTTCGTGCTTCAACTTGCACGTGGCAAGCGCAAACATTACAAATGCTCGTATTGTCTAAACAACTGAATATGTTTCTCATTGTTTAATAAAAGTTTTATTTTTCCAACAAAATTGTAACATTTTTTTCCAGAATCCTTGCCTCCAGAATCCATGCTCTTTCCAAAATTCTTGTTCTTATTTTCGCTTGCTAGGTGATATTAGGAACAAGGGTGGGCGGTATAAAGAACACCTTTGTGCAAAATTCCTTTGGGTATTTTTTTTTTTTGAAATGTTACTATTTAATGTAAACTGGAGTTTATTAAAAGTGATTTGAGGTCTTTGTTACAGTAGGCGATATTTGGGGCACTAATCCTAAATATAACTTTTACAGGTGGGAAAGCAATAACTGTTTATAGTGACTGCTGTATTTTTAGGATTTTTCGTCATTGTGGTCATCATCATTGGCTACGGTGGGAAGAACCAAATGAAGCAGATTCTAATTTACCAATGTAAAAACTGCGGGAAATTTTAATGATGTAGCACTGTGTACTACTCTCTCTTATGTATCATTTCGAATCGCTTACTAAAACGTGCTAAAACAAAGAAAGGAAATGTATACATTTTGTTTATAAAGGATGCATTAAGCAAATTTTTAAAATTGTACGCCGTAAAGGATACAAGGACTAAAACGAACCTTAAGAAAGTACAATTATTTTTCAACAGTTTTGGTCTACCAGTGCGAGATGGTAACAGATAGGGGAACTTGTTTCACCTTGAAGGAATTCGGTAAAATTTGTGGAATATTTCTAGGCAGCACATTACGTTTTATTAACGTCAAAATTAGGTACAAGACGTCATTAAGCCGTACCAATTTCGTCATATGACGTCAATGTACTGTCTGGGTTTGGTGTCAAACACACGTTGATATCTACTCGACATCTACAGCCCAACGGTAAAGCTGAATCGGTAATGAAGACTTTATTACATCATAAGAAGATGAAGATGTGTCTTGTTGGGACACGAAGTTGAATAGAGTAGCAGTGACGTAGCTAGAATTTCAGTTAGGGGTCTGGTAAGAATATTTATAAATAGACTTAAAAGGTTTAAAAACTCCCGCCTGTTTTTTGCAAGCATCACTTTATCGGAATTTTTAATAAATATTTCGGGAGAGGTTTACGACCCCTCTCCTTGCTACGTCACTGAAAGTAGACAAAAATTTGAATGCACCCAGAATAAGACGTGCCCCCATCATACCTCTACAAACGTTAACAAGTTACTTCCGTATGATTGGTAATTAAAGAACAACGGCTTCACCAAAACTAATTATACGGTTTAAGTGTTTTACTTTTAAAGTATTCACATTGTACAAGAAATATAAGAACTGTACGGTTTTTTTAAAGTGTTTAAAATTACATGAAAAATTGACACTGTTAAGAACACGACTTATCACGTAGGTGTCCTAACTGAGCATTGATATTTCCAACAGAATAAACATCCGTATTTATGTTCACCACTGCTATATACGGTTCTTCCAATTGCAGAATTTGGTTACACTTTTAATTCATTAATTAGCTATCCAGTATATATGGGTAAACATCCTTGAATTGGACAAATGTTTGTTGCTTGTTCGCTTGGTGTGTACGCGACTTAACGTAATGCCTGAAATTAATTTATTTTTACAGATATCCCCACATTTATTGGCTATAAACTGTAAAACGTATTTAAGACGTCAGACTTAGTCAATTGTAAACGAATTTAAAATTGGCGCCACCACATTTATAGTCATCTATGGTTTTATTTTGTCAACCTCAAAAGTGACAGTTTTAGTTGGGTAGGTACGTTAGGCACTATCAACTTCATTTCAAACAAAAATTTAATCAAAACATAAAACATAATTACATAAAAATCAAAAAAAGTTCAGTAAATATTCTCCACTTTCATATTGAATTTAATTATACTGAAAAATAACTGAAAGTGGATTCACATTCTTTTTTACAATTAATAAAAAACGTTTGTCTTCCAGCAATGATTAAATTTTGAAGACTGGTACAGTTGGAAACTAAAAATATAGTAAACAATATTGCATCATATTTGTTACTTAATTAATTTTTTTTTGAGTTTACGCAACATTGTGCAATACATTCATTTTTTAAGTACCAATCTAAAAATGTGTTTAGAAATTAACTTGCGGCCTATAATGCTTTTGCAGTTTATTAGCTTTAATTCCTAGATTCGTTCTTAGTTTAGATTGCATTCTCTTCATATAATGTATGTCTCTTGCAGTTCTAAAAAACAACGAAAATTGAAATTGCACTGATACATAATTAGACTTACTTTGAAATGGCTTCTTGCTGTGAAGCAGTCCAACCAAGCGCTTTATAATGTGCCAGCACTTTATGTAACTTCTTAGCATTGCGATGAACAATTACTTGTCTATTAGGATCGATACTTTGTTTATAATACCTCATCAGGCTACGATGACCGACAACAACTCCCGATGGTAAAACTAATTGGTAATCATTACCCTCAAGCTCGGGAATTATCACCTCTTCGTCCTTGTCAACACCTTCAGTAGCATCCGGATAAGAAGAGGAATAATCATAAAAATCTACATATTCTGCAAGTGCCAGTCCCTCATGCACCATCTTGCAGTGACCCTTGTCTATCATATGCTTACGTGCTGCTTCTGCCGAATGGAATGATTTACCTTTTTCATTACACCATATACACATAAAACCTAAAACAGTCTATAAGTATTCATTAATTTTAAGTTTTGTAACTAACCTTTAATTATTTTTTCGCCGAGGTATTCTAATAAACCCTTCAAATCGATACAATACTCAACATCTGGTACAAAAAAGGAGTGAGCAACAGTCATATGCTTTACATTCTTAACTATACTGGAGCTATGATGTGAACAAAATAAGCAATCGTTGTTATCAATCGGATTTTCAGTGTCATCGTCCCATTCATCAGAATCTACTTCTTCTAAATCAGAATCTTCATCGATTTTAGCTTCTTTTGGACTATCTAAACGTTTCACAACATCTTCTGTATCTGATAGTTGTTTCTCGTTATCCTTGTGCTTCTTCGAATTTATGTGATTTTCAAACGCTTTCTCATTGGTAAAATTTTTATTACACGCGTTGCAGTGTAGCTTAAGTTTTTCTGTACTATTTTCTTTTTGTTGTTGTAAAACACGGCGTTGAAATTCTTCGGCTGTTACGGAGGGTAGTTCAGCGACTTTACGTTTTAGGTTATATCGGTGCCAGTCTGACTTGTAATGCTGTCGTTGGATTTCACCGTTTTCAAAAGCAACTCTGCAGGATATACACGTGAATTGTGACATTTTAACTATAACAAAGAATTTGGTTAATACAAAATAGAAATGAAATCAATTGAAACTACCTTAACTTAACTAAATTTCGTTAACGTTTGACCAAGTTTGACACTGACATGATTTTGACAGTATCAATCGTCGCAGTAAAAAACGGTTGCGTTCAGTAAATTAATGTGGTCAAGTTCAACTAACCTCAACCAATATGTTAATAGCATTAATTTGTTGAATATTTCAAACTTAACGCGAGGCTGTAAAATTATTATATATTTTTTAAATTTATTAATAACCATTGCCGTTGCAAATTTTACATTGACTGATGTAGTTGTTAAAATACATTCTCGCACGCAATCTTTCATTTTAACTTTGTTAACCAACACAACAGAAACACATTCCATATTCACTGTTAAATAAATATTAAATCAATCTTCTGTGGACATTAAATGTCCCACTAGCGCATATTCACTAAATATTCCAAATGAATATATACAAATGATGTCAGAGATCGTAATTATATCAGTAGTTTTAATAGTGCAATGCGACACCGTAGCAACATGTCAATTCTAGGTTTAGTTTCACTCTGTGATTTTCTTTTGTTGTCAATTTTAGTTGTAAGGTTAATGGTGTGAATTTTGGGCGAAATGGGATTGCCGCGTTTTTTTAGAGGGTCTTTGTGTGTGTGTTATAGTTTTGTACCGATTTTGATTTGTTTCGTTTACGAAAGCGGCAAACGAACTTAAAAAGCGCTTTTTAGTGTCGATAAGCTTGATCGTGAGTCTATCGAAGTTGCGTGGGAACAGTTACTGTCGAAATATGACGACTTAAAGATAGTGGACAATGAGATTTACGAACTTTTATTGTAAGGTACTACCGAGGCCAAACTTGAGACTGATGTGGAGGGCCGTGATGCGTATTTCAAGAGATTTACTGAGTTAAAGGTGAAGTACAACAAGTTATCTGAAGATTCAACAACAGGTAGACGAAAATTTAAATTACCTCGAATAGAATTGAAACACTATGATGGTAACATCAAAGACTGGTTGGCCTTCTGGGCCCAGTTCAGAAAGATACATGAAGATGATACTATTGATAATCATGACAAAATTAAGTGTTTAGTACAAGCCACGAGTTACCCAGCCATGCGTGAAAATTACGAAAAAATAGTAGAGAGCATGCAAAGCAGATTTGGTAAGGAAGATCTTCAGATCGAAGTATATGTGAGAGACCTGTTGAAGCTTATTTTAACTAGATCTACTTCGAAACAAAAAATGGATATTGCCACTCTTTATGATCAAATTGAGACCCAGTTACGAGCATTCGAAACCTTTGGGCATAACCTCTGACAAATGTTCGACCATGCTATTTTCATTAATAGAATCATGCTTACCGAATGAGTTACTGAGATTTTGGCAACGTTCTGCGACGTTTAACGGTTCTGCGGATTCTGAAGAAACTCCCTCTCCCCTAGAAGCTCGACTTAAGAAGTTGATGCTTTTTCTCAGACAGAAGGTAGAGAACGAGCAGCGGATAGCTGACGGGTTTGGTTTTTCAGAAAGACCGATAAGTCATCAATCTAAAAGATGTAAGGGACGCTTAAGATGTGTTTTGTGCACTCGTGCATATGTGGCTTTAATGTGTCCTGATCTGCCGACCCACAAGAATACAGAGAAGTCGCATTTAGACAACGGCAGTGTGCCTTCGAGTGATACCGCAAAAGATCAAACATTGACCAACCGGACCAGCACACAGATGTTTTTGCAAACTGTACAAGTGACCTTGAAGGGAGCGAATGGTTGTAAAGTGATTCGAGCACTGATTGATAGTGGATCGCAAAGGTCTTACATCTTACACAACTAAGATACCGACCTAAAAGTCAAGAAAAAATCGTTTTGTTTGTTTGGAGGGTCAGAGATGGTAAACACTCACAATTCCTTTGACGTCACCATCTGCAATAGGACGTATTCTTACACATTCGAGGCGTTAGATCAGGTGACGATTTGTGGAGAGGTAACTTCAGTTTTTTATGGACCATGGACCGACGAGATGCGGATCTTAAATGCCCAAATATCAGATACTCAACAACTTAATGCAATCGAGCTCTTGCTAGGAGCAGACGTGACTGGGCATTTATATACAGAAAGCCGTCGAGAACTACGATGCGGATTAGTAGCGATTGAAACACACGTTGGGTGGACACTTATGGGTAAAATGCCGGACATTAGTGTACGTTCTAATATCGCTATGACCACTTTGAACCTATTTGTGAAGAATGTTTCCATAACAGATTTGTGGGAACTTGAAGCGCTAGAAATCAAGGAACCTTCTGATAAGTGGACCAAAGAAAAAACAGCCGTGGCAGCTAAGGAGTTCTTCTTGCAAACCGTGAATGTTAATAAAGATGGGCGTTATGAGGTATGCTTTCCATGGTCAGAGAGCCACCTTCCTTTGTATACTAACTACAAATTGGCTCAAAAGAGTGTTACAAGCTTTTTGCTAGTTTACGAACCTGCACGGCCAACTCACAATAGTCGGTGAGAGGGTAGGGTTCCTAGATAATAATGAACAGATATTTAAGGGTGCCAGAGCTTATCCAAAGTCACTTCTGTCCCGCTCAAGACAGGTGGTAATAAACTTGTAACTAGGTGTTAGGTTCGTAACTGCTGAAAGAAACGACTAAAAAAAGAAACTCAATCGTTAATAACAATTTCACTTTAATTCCTCTATAATGATAAATAGATTAACGTTCGAATTGATAACAGTTGGATAACAGGACCAAGAATAATTTTAGTTCGAGTATAACTAAATATCCGAAGTATCGGCAACACACAACACATTCGTAAAATACATTGACATGACTAGCGAAGAGTAGATGGTAGTAAATCTCGTCTACATACAATATGCGAAGTACACAAAATAATTTAGTAATATGGCATTACTGACAATCAAACACAGTAATAATAATAAGTTACTACATTAAGGTTAACTTATGGTAACAAAGCGTGCGGAATTAATATAGCACTAACGTTAATCAATCGTTGGAAGTACACAGCATGCGCAACTCAACATAAGTAAAAATTTACTACCTAGCTGGTAAACAACAATAGCGATAATTACAGAATTAATAGCAAAAGTTTCGTGAGTGACCCGGTTGACTACGAAATAAAACATATAAAATCACTTACCATAAATACAGGAATTTCCACTGGAGTGAAAAAAGTACTTTCCCCGACACGTAACCCTGTAAGCAATTTGAATCGCAACTCGTGTCAAACTAATGTCTCACGAAATCAACATCTACAACAATCATTACTTAAGGTACAAGAAAGTATAAATAAGATAAACCGGTTGTCGTATGCTGTGGTACCCCTTATCTTTGGTTTAATTTGTTATAGCCATAAAGCCTTATAACGAAAAGGTTAGCATCGTCCCATCCAAATATTTGTCGAGGTTCATTCCTTAGTAAATTGGTATCGAATACTGAATATCGTTAGAACACAAATAGGTGGTTAAGACAGGTCACGGCGTGTCATCCACGTGTAGCACTCTTTGCCCGGGAAAGCTCCGCAAGACCCCCAATTTCGTAGCGTGGAAATCGCCTTACGCTGGTGCCCGTGTACGGCAACGTGCTGACGTATTTAGCAGTCGTTTACGATAGCCATTTATCGATAAAGTACCAGATGTTAAAGAAAGGAACGTAAAATGGCTGTTAGAAGGAAAACAGAATTACGATCGAAATTGTTACTAAAAGACGACAATAGCTTACCCTGTAACGCGTTGAGCAATTAGATCATTCGCTAATTATAATTGGTTTTCTAGATGGTAATAGATAACATAACGATTCACTGCGTCCAGACCATTTTATATCATTCCCGTGTGACGAATTTCCATCAAATGAATCGCACCGAGAAACGAACGTTAGAGGGCGTAAACCCGAATCTACTTTCACGTTGAAACTACATAGGCGTACGTAAAGAAAATTTCGTCCGTAACAACATAGACGTACGTAAAGAAAATTCGACCGTAACAAGAGGTTGGATTCAGCTGTTCGTAAACTGAAGAACGATTATCTGCCCGAGCGCATTTTTGGTAAGTGGGAAGCGGAGAGAATTGTCGATCTCCCTCATAGACCGGTTATTAAGGGAAACAGTGCGACAACAAAAATTCGACCTGTATACGATGCGTCTGCGCACGAAAAGGACAAACCATCGCTAAACCATTGCTTGGAGAAAGGAACCAATTTGATAGAACTAATTCCTTCGTTGTTGTTAAGATTTAGAGAAAACAACATAGGCGTTGTGTCCGATATAAGAAAAGCTTTCCTACAAATTAGTATTATCGAGAAGGACCGAGAGTTTCTCAAATTTTTGTGGATTGATTGCAAGGGCCGTCACAAGCGCGTGGTTTTCGGCTTGATTAGTTAGTTGAAATACCATCTATTTCTGTGCTTAAAAAGATGCAATGAGGCTGAAACTGTTTATTCCAAGGATACTGTAGAAAGGTTGAGTTATAGTTTCTATGTTGATAATTGTGTGACGAGCCTGGTAGATGAGAAAGCGGCCGCAAGACTTATCAAAGAGTCTGTTGCTATTATGATAGAGGGTAAATTCGAACTGAGAGGGTGGGACCGTACCCAGAGTTTAAGATCAGATACAGTTGTTGATCTATGTCCTGTCCTTGATTTGAATTGGTGCCCGAGGAATGATATTTTGACTATAAATTCAAGCCTTTTGGAAGAGAATCTTGTTGATAATATGGTGGTTACGAAACGTCAGATTCTTTCCATAACACAGAAAGTTTTCGATCCGATTGGACATATATGCCCATCTACGTTACTACCTAAGCTAATGCTGCAGTGATTGTGGAAGAAGGAGTCTATTTGGGACCAGCCAGTGGATGATGTCACGGCTCAAGCATTCAAAAGTTGGACGAAAGATTTGCATCACTTGTCGAAGATTGAGCAACCTCGCTGTATACTGGTGGGCGACCTGGAATCACATGATTAGAGCATACATACATTTTCTGATGCGAGCCAAGATGCCTATGCTTGTGTTGTGTTTGTGTGAGTAGTTTTGTGCGGCAAAGTTTCTGTCTGCTTGTTGGCTGCCAAGCTAGAGTAGCACCCATAAGAAAATCAAATTCGAAAATGACTGTACCACGTTTAGAGTTGCTGGCGGCAACTATAGGTGCTCGTCTGTATACGCATATAAGTGAGAACATAGGAAGGCAGATTGACTGTTTTTTTAGACTGATGCAGCTACTGTCGTCTCGTGGATTCAACGAAAAGAAGAGTGGGGTGTATTCGTATGGAATAGAGTGAGCGAGATTCGTGATTTGACTCCAGCGGAGAAATGGTGCCATTTACCAGAAATGCAAAATCCGGCTGATTTGCCTTCGAGGGGATGCTCTCCTAAACAACTCTTTGGATCATGGTGAAAGGGCCCCCGAAGGCTATACGAAGCACAAGAAAGATGTCCGTCCGTGAATACAACCTGCAGCGAGGAAGAAATTAACGTCGAGCGCAAGAAGAAGTTGGTTGAAACGCTTCTGAATTTTGGAGACTGTTGCGCTTGGCATCTAGACTACTTTTCTAAATATACAAAAACTGTACCAATGATGGCTTGGATACTTCGGTTTGCTCAAAATTGTAAGCGTCCAAATCAGAAACAGCGTGGTGAATTGTCTTTTGAAGAACAAGACGCGGCAGAGACGTTCATTTTCAAATTGGTGCAAAAGGAAGCGTTTGCTGGTAAGGAGGACAAGAAAATTAGTGGTCTCAATCCTTTGAGCGACGAGCACGGCCTTATTCGATTAAGATCTAGGGTGTCTAATAGAGAAGACACTGAAAATTATCGGTTTCCCATTGTGCTTCCTTCTAAGCATCCACTGACTAACAGCCGGATCATGAACATACACATAAAATCATGTCATGTTGGGACTCAGGGTATGTTAAGTTCGCTGAGGGAGAAATTTTGGATCTTGGGCGGTAGACGGACAGTCAGATCATTTATATCCAAATGAGGAATATGTAGAAGGTACAACGCAAAGCCTTTTACTGCAAAGCCTCCGCCATTACCATTAGACAGGGTTTGAAGTGACGGGAGTGGAGTTTACGGGGCCGTTGTACCTAAAAAATGCTGAGAAGGTTTGGATATGTTTGTTTACGTGCGCTGTCTTCTGAGCGGTTCATATAGAGCTGCCGACATCCTTGTCCACTCCGAGTTTTCTACAGGCTTTACGTCGTTTTGTGTCGCGACGGGGCAGGCCTCGAACAGTCTACAGTGACAATGGGACGAACTTTGTAGGCACCGAGAATGTCTTATCGCTTCTAGATTGGGACTTTATTTTGCGTGAAACTTCCGTCCAGCGCATTCGCTGGCCATTTAATCGCCCCACAGTGGCGTGGTGGGGAAGGTTCCGGAAACGTTTAATTGGAGTGTTGAAACAACTATTACGAAAAGTACTGGGTCGCGCGAGATTGAGCTATGAAGACTCATTTACCCTGGTTTGCAAGTGCGAAGCAGTTGTTAATGCGAGACCCTTAACTTACCTTTTGGAGGACCCTAAAGAGTTAGTCGGGTTAAGTCCGTCGATGTTTTTGCGCGAGTGGTTTATCGGATTGTGACGCTATAGACAAATGCTTCATTGTGTCGGAGGGTGAAGTTTTACGGGAAGAACTTCGGGCTTGATTTCGTATTGAGTACCTTGGACAATTGAAGCTTTTGTGTGACAAAAAGACTGATCGTCAAATTAAGATTGACGAATTGGTGCTTGTCGGCCACGACAACAGCAAACGTTTAAACTGACCCGTTGGTCGAATCGTGGAAATTTTGCCGGGTAAGGATGGCCGAGTTCGTTTGGCCAGAGTAGAAACCGCTAGGGGGCAGTTATTAAGACCACTGCAAAGACTGCATCCCCTAGAATGTGACAGTGTTCTGAAGTTCGATTCCGGCGATAGAGACGGGCTGCAACACGGCGACGAAGAGACGGCGGGGAATGTTGGAAATCCAGATGGCTCCGATTCCGATTCCATCTTTGAGCGTAGTGATAGTGTGAGTGCGGGAGTGTTGGTGCCGAAAATAAAACCGACGCGAAGTGTAAGTGTTTGTACAGTACCGCGACGTTTTCTGTAATCGTAGTATTAGTATCTGGTTATGTACCTACTTGTATAATACTTTGCTTTTGTTTTACATGTTTAGTTTGAAGAACATTTTGTTGCCTCAAAACATTCCTCAGGTGGGAGAATGTCAGAGACCGTAATTATATTAGTAGTTTTAATAGTGCAATGCGAGCAACATGTCAATTCTAGGTTTA